>JAUMJK010000095.1:600000-1115000 GCA_033558105.1 Coccyzus lansbergi | reverse complement strand
AGGTCTCCTCTCAGCCTCCTCTTCTCCAGGCTAAACAACCCCAGCTCTCTCAGCCATTCCTCATAAGACCTGTTCTCCAGCCCCTTCACCAGCCTTGTCGCTCTTCTCTGGACTTGCTCCAGAGCCTCAACATCCTTCTTGTGGTAAGGGCCCCAGAACTGAACACAATATTTAAGGAGTGGCCTCACCAGTGCAGAGTACAGAGGGAGAATCACCTCCCTGCACCTGCTGGTCACACCATTTCTGATACAAGCCAGGATGCATATTTTTCAGTGGGCACAGGAACTAGCCAGAGAATTACAGCGTAAGTGGACAAACAGCATATTTGCTGTAGCTGATTCATTTGGAACAGAGGAGATTAATTTTGAGAATCTGGAAAGGGAATTTCCCAGTTTTGTCAAGGGATCCAACATTAGTCTGATAAATACAATTTTGCTAAGAGATGTTCTCCCTTTTAGGAATACAGAGAATTTAAACCACTGCTAGAGAAATCTAGTAAGAAAATATACCGAAGATAAAATATAAACAATTTGCAGGACTGCTTCTTTTTATTTCTCTTTTCCTGTCATCCTTACCATTACAATAACAGCATTTGTATTTAATGAAGGTTTTGATTAATATTTAGAGATACTAGGTATTAGGGAATATTATAGAAGCACCAGAAGCCCCATCTTTTTAAACAACCTTCCTGCCCACCACATCAGCAGTCAGTGAAATCTAGAAGGCTTCTTCTAGCCTGCAGCTCCACTTCTGTGGGCTGACATGAATGGACAATGGATTTGGCACATATAACTCTGACATTCTAATTTTGGGAAAAATGAGCTTCACAGACTGTGCTGCCATGAAGGCAGGAAGTGCAGCGTGCTGGTGGAATGCTTAGTGAGCTAGACTTGTGCCAACTGCTCAAGGGCAAACAATCCAGTTCTAAAACAACTGTAGCCAAAATGAGACTTTAAGTGTTTAAAGTCAAATTCTTACCTGAATTAAATCTGCAGCATTCAAGGTTTACATTAGTTTTCTTTCTTTTAATTGGGATTTTTTCATGGTGCAGGGAGTCAAATGAGACTCTAAACACTCTTACTGGGACCAGTGGTGCAGATGGAAATCCTTTGTTGTGTGGTTTAGTTGTGAATGTTTAATCCTGTGTATATAGGATGGACTTTTTAATAAAAATGTTACTGAGTTTTGCACTTTCCCTACCCTTCTTTTTATATATATATTACAGATGGTTTTATAACTGTATACTTTTTGGGTTGGCAATTAATTAAATCTTTAATAGTCTACCAAAATCTATTGCTCACTTTTAACTCTTTCAGTCTGGATATTTGTCCTGCACTACTTATCCAAGTTTACTTCATCAAAGCATTTTCATTTGTTTCAATTTAATTTGTTGGCAGAGAATTTTATTTGGTATTTACATCAAATTATTAAATAAAATACAGCATGATGATTAAAAATAATTTAACTGCTCTTTAATTTTTTTAATTTAATGAGTTTCCCATTGTGATGGAGGAATTGTAACTGTGCAGTTTTCTGTCATAATGGAATCCATACTTTAAAATGGTGTAAACACATAAGACCCAACTGTGCCTTTCTCTAAAGTGTATAACAGAATTTATTTTTTACCTCATAACCTTTTTCCAGTGTGAAATGTTGCCTATTGTGCAAAAAGCTTGTCTCAAAGAATGTGTTTTAGCAGCTGTTACCAGGATACTAAGGGAAATGTGTTAGCTTGTTCAAGTAGCATCAATAGGTCTGATGAGACATCATAATGAAGTGCAGTTACTTTCCTAACTATTTGTGACTACCACAACTTCAGTAGCAGAATGACCACTACTGATTGATTAAATAAATGTAAACCAAACCCCTTTGCTGTCAGATTTTTTAAATAGAGATCAGCAGTGCACTTGAAATACTCAACAGCTGTTCTTGCCTGAGGAATGCTAATGGCTTTGCCTGGGTATTTTGTATTTTGAAGAAAGTGATTCAGTAGCATTAGATGAAAAACATGGTTTGAAGGAGTTTGAAAGTCTGTGAGGGCCTCTTCAGGCTTTTCTAGATGTGACTCATGCTACGTGAGAACTCACTGAAGTAGATGACTTGTGAAACCCAAGAACTGGACTTCTTATTTAATTTGTGTAGTTTGTGGGTCTCAGAGATATTCTCAAACTTAGTGCTTAGAAGCTATGCAAACCTTGGGAAAGCAGTAATGAACAACGGTAGCCAATGTAAAGGTTTGCTTTCCTTTCATGTTTATCTTTATAAGACTTTTGTTGAAGGTTAAAATCATCAGAAAGCACGGAAGAAATAGTGGAATCACAGCCTTGGGCTTCAGGAAAGCAAACTTCGGATTCTTCAAAGATCTGCCTGTCATGATCTCGGAGTGACCTGCCCTGTGGATTAGAAAGGCCCAGAAGAGCTGGTCGGTCTTCATGGACTACCTGTGGAAGACACAAGAACAATCCAGAAGATGAAGTAAGGCTGAGGTACTGAATGCTTTCTTTGCCTTGGTTTTCACCAGAGAGATCTGTTGCCTGGTGTTTAACGTCCCAGAACCTCTTAACCGAGCCTGTGGGAGTGAAAAAATTACTTTTTGAAGCCTATACATGAGTTGGGTGGGACATACTGGCATTCATGGGACAAGGTGGAATGGGCCTAAGGCTGATGAGGGGCTACACAATGTCAGTGTGTCTGTGTGAAACCACCATAACGTTTTTTTAGAAGATTATGGTGGTTGACAGGTTTCTGGTTATTTCTTTTCTCTTAATTGAGCCAATGTTTGAGTGCTTTTTCAGATTTTTTTCCATTCTTTTTCATTCACAGCTTCTGAACTGAGTATATTGCTCTTTCTTGTTAATTTATTCCTTTTACAGAAGAAAATATTAATCTCTTAAAGACGAAAAGAAATTAAGAAAACTTGAAGCAAGTTTATTTAAAAAAATGTGGATTCGGGTAAAAAGTTTAAATGTGTAACTGTTGCTTGCAAAATATATATTTATGATAGAAAGGACAGGTAGGAATGTATGAAGATCTCAACATCTAAAAAAGTTTCAGTGCAAGCCTAAATCAGATACTGTTGAAGTTAGTAAGAATGTCTTCATTAGCTCCAATAGGATTTGAATCAAGTCACTGGTGTTTCTAGGATTCCATTGCAGGGCTTAATAAGGTGATGTGCTCATAAACTCAGATTATTTTTTTTTCTTTCTCTTCTTCTTTTTTTTTTTTTTGTTTCTATCTTAGCTCTGAGTTATTGTTTCTATTGTTTCTATCTGGAGATTTCTTGAACTTGTAGCGGTAGAATATGTTTTCAGCTGTTGCGTTGTTAATCTAATTTTAGGGGTGTTACAGAGCAGTTCTATGAGTTGGGTCACAGATGATCTCATCATTAGCTGTGCTTGATGGTTACTGAGGTTTATTTTTCATGGGGATTTAGATGTGGCCTTTATTCATTGCAGAGGTTTATCTTTCTGAAGATGCTCATTTAAACACTGTCTTATACTTTTGGTATTTGGATCTGTATCAACCAAAGTCATAAAATGATTCAGTGAAAAGGATGGGGTTTTTTCTGTATACCAAACATCCGTGATGAAGTAGTCAATTTCCTGGTTTGTTACTGATAACTCCTTATTAAATCCTTAGCTACCTGAAGAAAATACTATTCCTCTAGTCCTGTTGTATTTATACTGACACTTGTGCAGAAAGCTTCACAGCAAATATTTTATACAAGCCCATTATACTTTGGCTATTGAGCCTTTCTAATAATCTTTAAAGGACAGTTCTATTTGTTCCAGAAAAATATGTTTGTATTGGTCTGAAAGCTCCAGATTAATAACGTATATTAAATTGTTAACAACCAGAATTGTGGTAAACAAGGAGTGTGGTCCTTCACTATCTCACAGGAATATTTGATTTGCTCTGAAATCCATGATACAACACAATAAAATGTATGGCTAATTTTTGACATTTACCTAATTCTTTTATGTATTTACACTCCTTAGTTCAGAAAACTGCTAACAGCAAAGTCAGTAATACATTTGCATATTGTAAGTAGGATAAATTGAGGTTAAGTGACATTCTCACATGCAGTTAGGCTAGACTAGATGCGTTAATCTGTCCTTACAACATCAGTGAAAGTAGAATGGACTATCTGTCTTCAGTTGACATGTTTCTGCTTGCTTCAGTTGTGATGAATTGACAGTGTCTGAGAGGAATCACTGGGGTCTGAGTAACCGTCTCCTGGCAAAATTTCAAATTGGATTTACATTACAAAGCATACATGATGAAAATCACCCCAAATTTCACATTGCTACCCTGTAAAAAAACCCCAACCAATTCTTATTATCCAAAAATACATCTGAACTCTATTGTTGTTAGGTGTAACTTGTCTTAAAAAAACACATTGGTTATTGGCTGAGCTCTAATAACTGTATATTCTGTCCATTATAAGAGAATATGTATGAGCCCAAGCCATTGTTGAAAGATGTGTAGTTTGTTACTGCGAAACAACTGACAAACTGTGGCAACTTGGTGGCATCTGTTTTTTCTTTACGTAGATTACTTAATTTTTTCAGTCCTTATGGCAAAAGACACATTTTTCTTGCTCTTTTATGGAGCATATGTGTTTGTATGCAACAGATGAAGAGAAAGGAAGGAAGAAAGTATATGCAGCATCTGCAGCATTGCTGTCCATTGTGATATACTATCGCTATTTTCAGAATGTGTACTTTAATATATGACTTTCAGTTAAAGGCTTGGATGACCTTGTGTCCAGAGCAGGGCAACAAGGCTGGTGAAGGGTCTGTAGGACAAGTGTTATGAGCAGCAGCTGAAGGAACTGGGATTGTTTAGCCTGGATGGAGGAGACTGATGAGAGAACTTGTCGCTGCCTACAGCTACCTGAAAGGAGGTTGTAGTGAGGCGAGTGTTGGTTTCTTCTCCCAAGTAACAGGTGATAGGATGAGAGGAAATGGCTTCAAGTTGTGCCAAGGGAGGTTCAGATTGGATATAAGGAAAATTTCTTTACTGAAGGAGTGGTGAAACATTGGAACAGGCTGCCCAGGGAAGTCGGTGAGTTGCCATCCCTGGAGGGTTCAAAAAAAGTAATTGTAGACATGGTGCTTTGGGACATGGTTTAGTAGGCATGGTGGGGTTGTGTTGATGGTTAGACCTAATGATCATAAAGGTCTTTTCCAACCTTAAAAATACTATGATTTTATCTGAGACACTGGGATTGGCTCAAAGAATTTGAATGGAACACATAGAAAAGCCAATCAATCCCTCTCAAGTTTATAAACAGGTTAAGAAAAAGGCAGACATTTCTGTCAGTTTGGAGCTACAACTGAAAGCAGTGAAACTGGTAATTGCTCTAGTCAGCAGCAGTGTGTTAATGAGCTAGTTCTTCCACACCAAGACTTGGCTGTTGTGAATCCTAAAGGTCTTGTCTTTGGTATAACTTCTAAATATTGTGCTGTCTCAGAATTTCTAGGTTAGAGGAATATGATTCTGACATTTAGATGTATATTCCCTGAAGTGAAAAATAAAAAATAGTGAAAGTTAGGATGGTCTGGTTCCCCTGTATTTGACTTAAGATGCCACCAAAGCAGACTCTGCAGTAAATTGTGCAGGATCTTGTGTGATTTGTGGGTTAAAAAATGAGGGTGAAAAAAATGCTGCTGAACAGAAGACTTGAGAAACCTGGGTTTAACGTATGGTGTAAGTAGTCTAAAATCCTGTGCCTGAATGCTGCAGAGTGGAGTCAAAAGCATGATCTTCCACCTTGGTGGTGTGCTTTGACTTTGTCTTTCTTGTTGCAGAAAGTATCTTCCAGATACCTTATGAATGGCTTGGTGTTAGAGGGATAAATACTCAGTTATAGTTATATTACTATTTTCTGTTGATAGGATAGGCTGTCAAGACCTTTAATCCAGTGGGAAATGGGGCACTTCGGTGATTCTGTCACCCCCCCTAAGGCTATAATCCACTACAGTCAGCCTTTCTGGGACTCACCCACCCATTTTCCAAGCATGCCACAAAGTTCTCTGTAGCAAAGCAAAATCTGTAGCAAATCAGAATCTGGACTTTTCAATTTTCTGGAAGAGCCCAGATTTTCAGGAAATGTTAATGCCTGAAAACTGGGTTTGGTCCAAATTGCTTTGGCAGCACTTTATACTGGCTCTTCACATTCATTCCCACTGAGTGGCACAGCACTGGTGGAGCAGGTGGTGATGCTGGTGTGGGATATAGCAAAGCTGTCACATCTTGTGCTGTAAGAGCCTATGATTCTCTTCCATAAACCACTTTACACAGAGGAAAGTGAAATTAGCAGACTGGCTAATTGCTCAGAGGGTATAGCAGTGGGGGGCATCAGTCAAGGGGCAGCAATGCTGAACAGGCATGGGCTGGAGCACAATTAGTAAAGCTCTTGTTACTGCAGAGCACAGAAGCTGCCTACTGACAGAAGAGAGAAAAAGAGGAGAAATGGTGAGAGTATCCAGAAAAGGGAAACTTAGAGTAAATACTGAAGAAGACTCTGGATTTCTAAGTTCCTTGAAGTCTGACCTTCCATGGTGGGTTTTAAGATTTGTCTTCATTTGCTAGATAACTGTTTCAAGGAGGGAATGACTAGTGTTCTGTTAAGGCTGTGTACAGAATCTTTTCTTCCTTTTGTCATTCTCCATACCCTCATCACATTTGTTTTCTGTCTTAACTGCACTTCTCTGGATTCAAGCATCTAAGAGTATATTTGGTTGGAAATCTAGTAAATGCAGTTTAAAACTTCTATAGTTCCTTTAAGTCAAATAAAAGCCCTTCAGTCAGACTTAGAAAATATGTTTGTAGGGCATGAATTTCTGAATGAGTGATGAAATGGATGACATAAATGGTATTCAGCTTCTCTTTTTCTGAGAATGTAGGTAACAAGAAAAAACGATCATTCCTAAATAGGCAAATACGAAGACCATCTCAAACTAGGAAGATTAGGGAGAAACCCAACACTGCTACTGCTTTTTAGATAGGTTAAGCTTTTGACTTGCTTTTCTGCACACCTTTACAGCCCAATAATTTCCACTAAATTAGCTGTCCTATCAATTAATGTCCATTACTAGGATAATGTGTGGGGTTTTTTATTCACAAAAATTTGGCTGTCGAAGTCAGCTGCCAGATTTTTAATGGTTTGTTCTTATAGTAAGAGAGGAATACACTGAATAGTCCAAGAGGAGGTGGTCAGAGCCCTGCTTGGCCAACTGGACACCCACAAGTCCATTGGGCCAGATGGGATACATCCTAGGGTGTTGAGGGAGCTGGCGGATGTATTGACCAAACCCCTTTCCATCATCTTCCAGCAGTCCTGGAAGACTGGGGATGTACCTCTGGACTGGAGACTGGCTGATGTAGTTCCCATTTACAAGAAGGGTTGCAGGGAGGATCCGGGGAACTACAGGCCAGTCAGTCTGACCTCAGTGCCAGGGAAAGTCATGGAACAGGTGATCTTGAGTGCTATCATGAAGCACTTACGAGAGAACCGGGTGATCAGGCCCAGTCAACATGGGTTTACCAGAGGCAGGTCCTGCCAAACCAACCTGATCGCCTTCTATGACAAAGTCACTCGGCTGCTGGATGAAGGAAAGGCTGTGGATGTGGTCTTTCTGGACTTCAGTAAAGCCTTTGACACAGTTTCTCACAGCATTGTGCTGCAGAAACTGTCAGCCTCTGGCCTGGACAGACACACACTCTCCTGGGTAGAAAACTGGCTGGATGGCCGGGCCCAGAGAGTGGTGGTAAATGGTGTTAAGTCCAGCTGGAGGCCAGTGACAAGTGGTGTTCCCCAGGGCTCAGTGCTAGGTCCAGTCCTGTTCAATGTCTTCATCAATGACCTGGATGAGGGCATTGAGGGTACCCTTAGCAAGTTTGCAGATGACACAAAGCTGTGTGCAAGTGTGGATCTGCTGGAGGGTAGGGAGGCTTTGCAAAGGGACCTGGACAGGCTGGACCGCTGGGCAGTGTCCAACGGCATGAGGTTTAACAAGGCCAAATGCCGGGTCCTGCACTTTGGACACAACAACCCTATGCAGAGATACAGACTGGGAGAAATGTGTCTAGAAAACTGGCAGGAGGAGAGGGACCTGGGGGTGTTGGTCGACAGCCGACTGAACTTGAGCCAGCAGTGTGCCCAGGTGGCCAAGAAGGCCAATGGCATCCTGGCTTGTATCAGAAACGGTGTGACCAGCAGGTGCAGGGAGGTTATTCTCCCTCTGTCCTCAGCACTGGTGAGGCCGCTCCTTGAATATTGTGTCCAGTTCTGGGCCCCTCAGCACAAGAAGGATATTGAGGCTCTGGAGCAAGTCCAGAGAAGAGCAACGAGGCTGGTGAAGGGGCTGGAGAACAGACCCTATGAGGAGCGTCTGAGAGAGCTGGGGTTGTTTAGCCTGGAGAAGAGGAGGCTGAGAGGAGACCTCATTACTCTCTACAAGTACCTAAAAGGTGGTTGTGGAGAGGAGGGAGCTGGCCTCTTCTCCCAAGGGACATGGGACAGGACGAGAGGGAATGGCCTCAAGCTCCGCCAGGGTAGGTTTAGGCTGGAGATTAGGAGGAGGTTTTTCGCACAGAGGGTCATTGGGCATTGGAATAGGCTGCCCAGGGAGGTGGTTGATTCACCTTCCCTGGAGGTGTTTAAGACACGAGTGGATGAGGTATTGAGGGACTTGGTTTAGTGTTATATAGGAATGGTTGGACTAGAAGATCCGATGGGTCCCTTCCAACCTGGTTGTTCTGTGATTCTGTGATTCTGTGAATGTGTTTGACTCATTCATATTGTCTAATTTGCTTCATCTACTGTTTTTGATTTCTTCCTCATTAATCTTATAAGTCTCTGCGGAAATAGCAATCCAGTAAAAAAAAAAAAAAGGAAAGGTCACCTAGCAGCCCTAGCCATCATACACTGAATATACAAGTGCTTGAATACCTGGTATACCATCCTTACAATAGGAAATAATGAGTCTGGGTGTTACCTGAACCAACAAGATCACTTCTGATATAACGTATCAATTTGTTTACTTGAAATTTCTTAAAGCTTGTTGGGTTGATTTATAGGTAGTTGGAGGAAGAACTGACTTGCTCGGGAAGTGTCCAGTAAAGCTGCTCTGAGGAATATATGCAGTACTTGTAAAGCTGGCTGGAAAAAAATCCAATGATGGAAGCATGTCCTCCTCTTGGCTTTGGATCAGTGACCTTCAGAACATGTAGTCAGTGATAGTTGTGATCAATCAGCATTTTCAGGAGACTGAAAGTTCAGAACTTGTAAAAGTTTTTGAGCCTACGTGCCCATTTATCTAAAATGCAGGCAGCTGGGGATAACTCCTTTGTTTCTGTTTGTATAAATAAATATCTTATATAAAGATCCATTGATTCTCATTTTGACAAAGAAACCATCTTTTTGTATAAGAAGGGCTGCCAAGGCTCTGATGCACTGAAGGCATTTCTGCAGGTGAATGGAAATGCTGGATTTGTCTACTGAAGAACTCTGAAAATGCAAAGTATACTAATGTAGTTTCACTAATCAGTGATGGCCTGAACTTTCTTATAAACCAGCTAAAATGCAAATCTGTGAACATGGTGATATAACAGATTAGTCCTTTATAAGTATGCATGTTTATAGATACATATACAGGCATTGTTTAGCCTGGAGAAGAGGAGACTGAGGGGAGACCTCATTGCTCTCTACAACTACCTGAAAGGAAGTTTTGGAGAGGAGAGAGTTGGCCTCTTCTCCCTAGTGAAAGGGGACAGGACAAGAGGTTTAGGCTAGACATTAGGAAAAAGATTTTCATGGAAAGGGTCATTGGGCACTAGAACAGGCTACCCAGGGAGGTGGTTGAGTCACCTCATCCACCTGTCTTTTAAACACCTCCAGGAAGATGACTTGACCACCTCTGTGGGCAGCCTGTTCCAGTGTCCAATGACCCTTTCTGTGAAAATCTTTTTCCTAATGTCCAGCCTGAACCTCCTCTGGCAGAGCTTGAGACCGTTCCCTCTTGTCCTGTCCCCTGTCACTTGGGAGAAGAGGCCAGCTCCCTCCTCTCCACAACCTCTTTTCAGGTAGTTATAGAGAGCAATGAGGTCTCCCCTCAGCTTCCTCTTCTCCAGGCTAAATAACCCCATCTCTCTCAGCTGCTCCTCATAAGACTTTTAAGACCTCTAGGGATGGTGACTTAACCACCTCCTTGGGCAGCCTGTACTTTTGCACACTTCCAAAGTTTGGTTGGCTTTTGTGAATTAGGTTTCTTTCATCCTTATCTGTTTATGTACATTGCAAAGCCCCGTTTTGATGTACAATTAGTGTCACTCTGTGTCTGTTATAGAACAAAGTGTATTTTTTTTCTTTCTACGTCAACAACTTAATAATTTTGAAAATGCTAGGATATGGGACACATTTGAAAGTGGTCTGAGGCTTTTTCCTGCATCCAATGTACCTGATAGTAAATGAATCTGAGCCTAGCTACTAAGGCTCCTAAGGAGAATCTAACCTATTACTTAGAGTGAATTATTAGGCTACCTAATTAATGAATACCAATTAAGTAACTACTATAAAGCAATATCAGACATTTGAAATTCACTCTGCATATCTGCATTATAAGGAAAAATTTTACCTTGAGTGGTCCTCATGGATGCTGAGAAGTTGAGATAGGTCATGTACACCATCTGAGGGGAGAGAACAGGCAGCTTACAGCATGACTGAGTCAGTATTGTATGTGATCTTCTGCAAAGAGTCTGCTTGGGAGAAGACTGAGAAGAAGTAGAGATGCTTGTTGTAGAACACAGATATCCCTTTACAGAGACATAAAACAGAGATACAGCTCTTAAGCAGCAGCATTCTATGAACCTTCATCACTGTGGGCAATGGTAAACCATGTTGGCTGTAATAGGCGAGAAACAGGTCTCTGTGTCTGATGCCTCAAGAGTCTGCCCATTTTCTTTGGCTGTTGTTTCAGGGAAGATTAAACTAGCATCTCCTGTGATTGGGAGAAGAACGCTTGCAGAAAAACTAGGACATGGGGGAATTTGCTGAATCATAGAAGTCATATTTCTTATGTCATTCTGGTGTCTTCTACTAGAATTGCAGTCAATCAATTGGCATATCTGAAAATAGAACATCTTCATTCAAATGCACTTGACATGTCTTTGTAATATGGAAGGCATTTAGTGCATATCACTCAGTGCTCATCACTCAGTGCTCCAAAGCAATTTCCATGTAGCTTCCCTAGTTCTTCAGTGGTAAAGGCAGAAAAAACACTTGATAGTTTCCAGTAGGAAGCCAAAGTGTTCTGTTATCTTTTGACTAGGATAACAGATGGTAGTGGAATAGAGCAAACAGAGATGAGGAATTAACCTGGTAATACATGCCAAATAGAGTAAAGTGATACCCCCAAAGACTTTAAGTATTGTCCCTGGATGTAATTTCAGTGACTTCCAGTTTGTGTTGCACCATTTCCTAGTGGTACTAGTCACCAACTGTGTTTGTAACACTAATGTTTGCTTTTGCAGTTTGTTGTTTTGCAGTGTTTTGTGAATGAGTGTTACTGGTGGCACTGGTATGTTCCTGGGTGTGGATATCAAAGTGAGAGTTTATTGGCATCAAGGAAATGAATGCATATAAATAAAAGCAATTAAGAAGTTTAATCATGGGGAAAACATTTTCTTCTCTTACTCTAGAGATGAAAACTCTGTGCTTATTTACAGCTTTTGTACCTCACAAAAAACTTGTTCTCTAGTCTCAGCATCAAAAACTATTGTTGTCCAAATATGAAATGAGTTACTCTGAGTTAACATTGTTCTTACTTTAGTTCTTTGTCTGCTTATAATGGACTTTTACATCTTTTACACGGACCTTGACCTGGGCAGTTAAGGCATTATTATAGGTTTGCAATGTTGTAGTCTTGAATAAATATTCAACCAACAATGATAAGGGTAGATAATAAGAAGCATATACTGTCACTTTATGTGACAGTGCAACAAATCATTTCAAACAGCCAAGCTGAATTATTCAATAAAAGTCACATGAGAAGCATAAATGAGTTGCTAGGAAACATCTTTGTTCTTTCCTCTCATTCACCTTTGCAGTAAGTTTTTTTCCTCTTCTCGTCCTTGGTAGAAGACTTCATAAAAATCTTCTTTCTAAATTGACTCTTGTCCTCAGTTAAAACGAGCTGACACTGTTTCTTATCAGTATTCTGCTGAGGTATCCAAGCCTATTCATTTCTTTCTTTAACAAATGATTGATCTGGACCTGAGAATTGAGGGAACCTTATAAAGTGCTAAAGAAAACAAATGGAGATAGAGGGATTTCTTGTGCTCTGCTGCAGTGATTTTATGCAAGTGTTTTTATATCCTCAAGAGACGTCTAGCTTTTGAATTGAAAAAAAAGGCTTATATAGGCTCAAATCATTAAAACCTTTATTTACTTTCAATTAGTGATGTGTTGTACTGTTCGAGGAAAACTTCTGAGATGGAAAAACTTGATGCATTTGCAAATTGGGGTGCTGGTAGCTGGCAGCTTGTTTTTCAGGTTTTCAGCAGATTTTTATAGCGACCGTAACAGTAAGAGCTAAGATTTTTAGGTAGATTGCTTGGGTAGCATATGTGAAACTCTTGTGTAAATACCTGAAGTTCTGTTGAAGCACTAAACATCACATGCAGTTTGTGGATGTGCAGTTTTGCTCAATATAGCTGAGCAATACGTCCTGTCTCAATAACCTCTTGTGCTTGGCTGCCAAGAGAAAAGTCTGTCACAGCCTTTAGAGACCTGTTAGTGTACAGGACTTGCTTTAGGCATTGCTCAAGTTGGAAGCTGCAGAGGACAACAAATTGTAATGACTGAGCAGTCATTTTTTGGTCCTGGTGACTGAAAAGCCCTTTTGTTGTACAAAAGCTAGCCTGCAGTTGTGGCCAAAATAGCCCGGGGAAGGAGGGAGACTGAGCAGTCTTTTGAAAGAATAGATATGACTTCCTTAAGAAGTTAGTTTTTATATTACACTAAAGAAAGAGCCAAACCCAGAATCCCATACTTCTCTGCAAATCATGAAGGAAAATTCTTGTTTTTTCTTATTCTGTAATAATATGTCATGTAGTATCTATGAGAGACTTCAAAAACAACTAACAGATGTGGTCAACCCATCCAAAGGTGAAATGAAGCAGTAGGTTGATCAGCTTACCCTTCCCTCATCAACTTAAATTAGTCTTTCATTATAGCCTGTGAAAATGATTGATATCTTTTGAAAATTCCTTTTCTTTCAATAATTCCTTACGGAATTGTCTGTTGGCTGACCTTTTTTAGTAATTATTGCTGAGTTCAGTTGTGGTTTTAAGCCTTCTAGAGGTAAAGCAACAGTGGGAAATGTGAATTAGGGAAGTCAAGGAACATGTCAGATTTGAATACAAATACTGCTTTCTTTTCATTACAAGTGAATTACACAACTGGAACTGCAGAGAGATGAGACATTTCCCTATGTCCTTGAAGGAAAGGGAAGTGAATACTGTTCAGTGGGCACAGCAACTTCTTGTAAACAGAGCTGACTTGTAGTTCTTGTTTGCACAGCAATAACTTGGACTGGTGTAATGGTTTAACCACAGCCAACAATTGAGCACCACACAGTTATTTCCTCCCTGCTGGTGGGACAGGGGAGGGAATCAGAGGGGTAAATGTAAGAAAACTTTTGCATTCAGATAAAGACAGTTTAATGGATAAAACAAAAGCCACATATGCAAACAACGCAAAACAAGGAATTCATTCATATATACTTCCCCATCAAGTGTAAAGGTTACTTGGGGAAAGGCAAATACTATCACTCCATTACCCGTTTCCCCCTTCTTCCCTCAGCTCTATACAGCATGACATTGTAGGCATGGAATGTCCATTTGGTGAGTTGGGGTCAGCTGTCCCAGCTGTGTCCCCTTCCAGCTTTCTGTTCGCCCTAGCCCACTGGCTGGTGGGATAGTGTAAGGAGAAGAAAAGGCCTTGACTGAGTAATCATTGCTCAGCAATAATGAAAACATCCCTGAATTATCAATGCTTTCCAGCACAAACCCAAACCACATTCCCATGGCAGTTATTGTGAAGACAATTAATACTACACAAGCCAAACCCATCACAATAGAGCAAAATGTGACTGGTAGTTTCAGAGAGAGATAGGAAGACAGAAAGAGGAGTTATATTAAGCATATGTAATAACAAATTGAATTACATTATCAGAGTAACTATAGAGGAAAAGAAGGTAGGATAGATGTTAGCAACAGATGGACAACAAGTCTTACGAGGAGCAGCTGAGAGAGCTGGGGTTGTTTAGACTAGAGAAGAAGAGACTGAGAGGAGACCTCATTACTCTCTACAACTACCTGAAAGGAGGTTGTAGAGAGGAGGGAGCTGGCCTCTTCTCCCAAGGGACAGGGGACAGGACAATAGGGAATGGCCTCAAGCCTCACCAGGAGAGATTTAGGCTGGACATTAGGATAAAGTTTTTCACAGAAAGGGTCATTGGGCATTGGAATAGGCTGCCCAGGGAGGTGGTTGATTCACCTTCCCTGGAGTTGTTTAAGGCACAGGTGGATGAAGTGCTAAGGGCCATGGTTTAGTGTTTGATAGGAATGGTTGGACTCGATGATCCAGTGGGTCTCTTCCAACCTAGTTGTTCTATGATTCTATGAAGTGAAAGAATTTTGTGAACATGGCAACAAAGTAATCCTTGAGGATCCAAGTTGCATTTTTTTTCCTCCTGTTTTCTTATTATTTCACTTGCAAAGTGCATCCTCTCTGTAAGTTTAATATAAATAACAAAAAAATGAAATAGACAATCACAATGAAGTATCTGGTCTTATTCACGTGTGGAATAAGAGAAGTCCTTCCACTATACTTGAACTGCAGTTTAGGTAAATTGTGTGAAGTTGGGTACAAAAGCGAAAGCGGTTTAGAATATTTATTCTTAAAAAGGAGCAAAATGTCTGCAACACAGCAATTGACTGATTTGCTTGTGCAGTTCATGCAGTATCTCGATTTATTGTAAATAAACATTTAAATCATTAATATTAATGGAATTAATACTGAAAGGCAAAACTTCCAATTAAATCTTAAGCCTCATCCCTTCTGCTTCAAGAAAGGTTACGGGTAGGTATTTCTCATGTGATCTCATGATGTCTTCATTACTTATCATTAAAAATAAAGGGGATGAATCAGTCTCCTCATCAGAATCTAAAATATCTGCATACTCTACAACAGTGTTATCCAGTATCTTACCTGTCTGTGGTGAATTCCCAGGCTTAAGAATCTGAAGGTAAAATATTTAACTCTAAACTTCTTGTTTAGCCTATCAAAACCCAGCATAAGAAATAATCAGTGTCGAAAGTTATTCTTAAATTTAAGCATTGTTTTTCTTCACTGCTAAACATCAGTCAAATCTTGTTACACGACTTGATTGAGAGGGCTGTAACAAAGTTTATTTAACTGCTATTAAGGACATAAAACCCAGCAGTTAGTCCCGTGAATGAATTTAGGAGATGACTCCCTCAGTCTGAAGAGATCACAGCTGATGTTATTTCTAGTAGTTGCACTCATGTTTTATGAAGCAGAGGATATTCTGACAGAAAAAGACTAGAGCTTAAAATATTGGCAGTGCTTTCCAGTGAAGACTAGTAGAATTTATCATGTGTCCACTAAACTAAGAAGGCAAATAAACATACTTTTGCTGTTCAGGGTGTCATTCATCATCTTAATGATGGAGTAGTTGAATTCTATAGACATTTTTCTATAGGAACTTTAATTCAGGAAGAATTTTCATTCTACTGATGTTCCTTCATTGAGAACCATGCCTAACAGTCACCTCAGCTACTACAAGAATTTTAACTGACAGCAGTTATTTTTTCTGTCTCATTTTATATTTTTTGACATATCATTAAAAGGGATGAAATTAAATCTTTGCTTTATAAAATCAATCACTGTTTTCCTGACTATTACAGTCAAAACAATAAATGCAAACTCTCGAAATTTATTGACCATTAAAAACAGAGATAGTCTTAAGAACTGTTTCCAGAGACAGTGGGCCACAATTCTATGTCTATGTAAGTTTGTCATGAGAAATAGCAGTAAATGTTGGCAAAAGGTTTGAATTCTTCTTTTTCCAAAATACATTGTTTATTGGATTGGCTAGACCTTCCCCCGCTACAGCCTCAAAACATTTGTGTTGCTTTTTTCTAGTTAAATTCTTTTAGCTCTTCCTTCTGAAAAGTCTGAAGGCTTTCACAAGTGTTAATGACACAAACCTCAGCACAGATCTGCCACTATAATACTGTTTACAGGGAGAATTAAAGCATAGGATAAGTTTAGAACCATGATGAAAACCTGAATTATTTTACTCCTCCTGCAAATCTTTAATATTTTGATTTACAGTTTGCTAATTACTCCTAACTATTGAAAAGGATAAAAAGGTTGATGCTATCAAAGCTTTGTTTTCTCTTCTATTCTATTACTTTGTCTTCCATTATAGTTATGAATGTGCTTTTCTTTTTAAGTGCCAAGCCTTGACACTTATGCAGTTTCTTCTTCCTACGAAACCTAGCTGACAACTAGAGAGAGGAAAATTCTGAGTTTTTCTGCATAGCAGATGAAAAATAATTTATTTCCAGTTTTCTTCATAATTAGTGTTGTCCTTTGTGCTGCAGTTTCTTCTCTGCCCTTGGAGCCTCATGCAGGTGTCAGTCATAGCCCTTCCATAGCCTTTCAAAATACCAGCTCAAATGGTCCATTTTGTCTTACTCATCTGTCATTTTCAAATCTCATCATTGGCTCACGTGTGTGTGCTGTATTATGGTTCTATGTAGTTCTGTCTTGTTAAAATGTTTTTCTTACATATTTGGTCCTTCCCTGTTTAGTGTTCTTCCTTCACTGCTTTGTTTGGGGATGTGCCCCACTCTGGACACTGCTCTAATTCCCATTGCTGCATTTCCTGTGAAGATACTCCTCTATTGTTCTCTTCCAGAATCCCTCTGTTACTGAAATCTGTTTGTCTAGCCCTCACTGACAACATCTTTTCTTGATCTGTCCTTTAAATTATTTTCAGTTTAGTTTAGAGAAGAGTCTTAAAGAAGCTTCTAGTACTGAAAGTGGCAATAGGAAAGCTGAGGAGGGGCTGTTTATCAGGGGGTACAAGGATAGGATGAGGGGGAATAGTCTTAAGCTGAAAGAGAGGAGCTATAGATTAGATATTAAGAAGAAATGTTTTCCTGTGAGGGTGGTGAGGCACAAGTACAGGCTGTCTGTAGATGTTGTGACTACCTCATCCTTAGAGGTGTTCAAGATCAGGCTGGATGAGGCCTTGAGTAAACTGATCAAGTGGGGGTTGGGACTGGATGAGCTTTTAAGGTCCCTTCCAAACTGAACTATTCTGTTTCTAAAATTTATCTGTTTTTCACTCATGCAGTAACACATGAGGAAACCAATTCAACTGCCCTCCATGCATCTCAGCAGCAGCTAGTTTAGGCCTGCAGATCACAAGCATCTCATGCATTATACTATACAGATCATTTTGCAAAATGGTGTACACAGAAGCTTTGAGGAAAGTACATTGTAATCCCATGTTATTTTCTGTGTATCGTCAAAGAAAAATAAAAAGACAACAAGCAAAGTATGGGCATGCAGGTGAATTTTCAGGAGTTTAATGAAACTGTATTTGAAGGCTCCAGGATTAGAATGCCATGAAAATAAATACAGTCTATGAGTGCTTGTCATTGGAAAGTCTTTGAGCTACTATTTGTATGAATTCAAATCTGAGAACATGTACCATTCCCAAAAAACCAATATGTGTTATAGGTAGATGGGTTCATCTTAAGACTTTCTGTTAAATCCCAGGGTGAATTCACTTAATCAGTAATAATATGTTTCTGGTCATGAGTGATGCATGAAATAATGAGTAAATTAGTTCTGATCTGCTGATGGAAATGGGAGTAGAAGTCAGATTCTTCATAGAATGATGAACTTTTGAGGACTGTGTGTGTTGGACAGTTAGTGACAGCATTTTAATATAATTTAATGAGTGAAGGAGTTTTATGCATTATTTTACACTTACATGTATAGTATAGAATAAATAATCATGTCAAAATCTAGGCTGCTCACATGCTTTTGTAATACGCAAACATATTACTGCTACAAGCAAATTTTTGAACCTCACAGAAAGACAACTGTGTTAGTTCGCTAGCAAAGAAAGGAGGCTAATTCATTAGTGCCAGCCATTCTGGAAGATTTACTTTTCTCTTCATCTTGCAAGACAGACCAAAGAAAACAAGTATCATGATTGTAGAGTCATAAATACACTTTTAAAATATACTCAAAAACCTATTCTGATCCGCTATTAGAAGGATTCCTGGGACCAATTAAAGAAAATACAAAACTAAACTTCTAAGCTGAAAGTGTACTGATAAATAAGAGGAAAAGTTTAGCTGCAGTTTAGCTGGAGATTAGATCATAAGGGACTGATAAAACTGAGGAATGAGAAGTTTCAAGTAAACTTGCCTATCCAGGATGATATCTTACTATTGCATAATGGAAGGTATTGTATGTATATTAAATTAGTAAGGGTTGTGAGCACTGTCATGAAGCAAGTGTTTATAAATAAACCTTCTGGAAATGGTTACTACCCACCTTCCCTACACTGTAGCATGGAAAGAATACTATTAAAACAAGAGAAAAAACCTTTAGGTAATATGAAATGTGAAAAAATAAATTTTATTTCATATGTATTTCATGCATTAATATTTAATATAAATAAATACATCCTAGTAATGTTACAGTTTTGCATCAAGTTCACCGATGCAAATGGATTGCATTATTCATGATGTGTCCGGCAAGTAGCATGATTGTCCAGTACTTTACTGCCTCCTCTTCAGCTGTACACAGCATACTGCAGCTTTGGTTGGAGATACTAAGCTATCCCTGTACCACATTGTGTTTTGCCTCACAGGCAATTTCTCAACTGCTTTAGTAATGTTCTTGTTCTGTAAACTGTGCACATTTCTGCAGGACTGGAGGTATGCCAAGGCCTCTCATCAGGGACTTATTCTGTAGCACCTTTGTTTTCTGTATATTATTGAGTTATCTATTTATGCAGCAGAATATAAACAAACAAATAACACCTCCTCACACCCCGACTACTAATGACACCTGGTTATCTCCTTATTTGGGACTAAACCCCACAAAATCATTATTCTTAAGCAATATATAAATCCTCTTCAGTATGACAATATGGCAGAATTGTTTATAGGTGCATTCATGTTCCTTCAGCTGAAATAATTTCTCCCTTGCAGTAACTACATTTTGGTGCAGTATATAGTTTAAGTCTCTGTGAGAATAAAGTTGCATTTCAGTAAATTCTGCTGATAGTGGAGACCTGTTAAAGCAACCAGGGTACCAAAGTTGCAGGACTGCCTTAGTAACTTTGTATGTTACAGAGAGATCGAATTAGCCAGAAATTTAGTTTGATTGTTTCTTTTTCTTTATCATAAACAACAGCACTGCTGTCATACGGGTTTCATGTTGCTTTAAGAATTGATGTCAGGGAGAAATACTAAGGAAGTGAGGTTTAAGAAATTACTAGCAGTGTCCTGAGAGTGCAGTTACAGTTCACATTCTTTGATTAGACTAACTCAATAAAATTAACAAAATAGTTTTGTGACTACAAGACTTGCTTTTTCAAGTCAATGTTGTAATTACGGGGGATCTCCTGACAAAAAGAGGCAGGTGCTCTCCTGAAACTGTCTCAGGTAGATACTGTTCTCCAAGCATATGTTTGCTGTACTGTATAATTCCACTTCAGTTTTTCATTATAGTCATTCTCTGGAGTGAGTGGGTCAGAAATTTTAGGTTTTTGGTTTGGATCAAGTTCAGATCAGTGAAAACTTTCAGTGACCTAACCCAGCTGTGAACCAATGATAGTTCCAGAAGTTTTCCTTGAGATAGAAACTGGACTCCTGATGATGTTTATCTACTGGTGACACAGTATGGCTTTCTAGATAAGATATGACATTGTGGGGTGCTCATGATCATAAACCCTTGTTTGGATAAAAAAAAATGAACCTTTTACTGAAGTTGATGAAGTTACTAGTGACATTGTCATTTGCTTCTAGTTCAGTTTAATGGGTCTGGGAATCTGTAATTTTTACAATGTGTTCCAAGGCTTTTATCTCTGCTTGATCTGTTTTTAAATTTTTTTATTTTCACAGTTAATTTGCAGATTCTTAGAGTATAAACTTACCATCCAGAACCGCAATACCATATGGTTTTATGCTTTCATTGATTAGTTTCACCTTATTACCATTAATTTATGAGGGAAAGAAAGTAAGTTCCTATATGCCATAGGTCATATAATTGAGATCAAACCAGCAAGGATAAGAGCTGGTCCTCCCTTAGGAAAAAAACTGAGGCAAGGATTATATGTGCATATACTGTGTGTGCTATCGTGTGGTCCAGCTTAGCCTGAACAAAACAAACTTCCTCTCTTCTTGTTCTCTGTTGTTCTTTTCCTGCCTGCTTTGATCCATACCTGGACACTAAGATTATCTTCAAGAGTCTCTTGAAATATTCTACGTATACTTTGGCATAGAAAGATGAGTAAGGAGCTATTAAAAATTTGTGAGATGTGACTCAAGACAGTAGACATCAAGAAATTTGATACCCGTATCTCCTTGCCAAATAGGTCTTGGTATCCAAAAGACTAAGTAACTCTCCATCCTTTTGATAACTTTGACTCTTGCTACCATAATTATTATATTAAGGTGAAAATGCACCAAAATGCTTACCCATTTTTTTCCCAGTTAATCCTTAATCCCTATTTCTTAATGTCCTATTAGTAACAGCTAGAGTGTACCTGGCAACATCTGTTGGTGCGGGGCTTTTTTGGTTTTGAGGTTGTTTGGGTTTTTTTAGGACAACAATTTGTAGTTGTCTAGTGTAGCCCACCAAATTGCTAACAGAATTTATGGTGTTGTCCAGGTAGTGCTACTCTGAGGTTCTGTGTGCTTTGTAGAGTACTAATCATACCTGACAGACTTCACTAGCATTCTCCCTGTTTCTCCCACTGGAAGGGATGATGCATTTCACTCCTCATGCGTGAGGATATTGTAGGAGATGAGCCTTAAACCCCTCTACACAACTTCTCTCTTCCCCCACAGTCAATCTGTGTATGCTCAGTTTTCAGTGGAAGACTCATGACAGAGTCCTCTGATGTGGGAGTTTGCCTCCATTTCTTTTAATTCAAACCAGTGAAGAAGTAGAAATGGTTGTATAATTCACATTTCATCTTCATTTGTGGCTTTACAGAGTGGCAAATACAGCCCACATCACCCTCCTTCAGCCCCCATCCTGAACCCATTGCAATCAAATTCCCAACAGTTGATAGCCGTAACAGCCTATGGGGGATAAAAACCAAGGTAAAACATGACACCAAGGCTCCCCTGTGTTTAAAGAAATGAAGGGAAGCACGAAGGCATAAAGGGGTGTTTTATTTCTTAATGAGATTATTTTTTGCAAAGCTTGCATTACCATGAAGTCCAAAGATTGATGAGCCTTATCGTGGTTAACCTAGTTTGTAACCTCTTTCTCTTTAAACTCATCCAGATCAGACATTAATAATAAGACCTCTAAGATAAATAGAGATGGATGTTTGATTAAGATAAATAGGATGGATGTTTCAGGGCATAGAACTGCACAAGTTTCATGTTGGAATGCAGCATAGTTTGAATCTTCTCTTTCAAATGGAACCTCTCTTCCAGTTGTTGTCAGAGTGGTCTAGTAAGCATTCAATTAAGGAATGAAGATACTCTGCCTGATAAATAGGAAGATCTGATGGCTCTGAAGGGAGATATGTGAAACTGGACCTGCTCACAATGTTCAATAGGCTAAAGACAACTCATTAACAGTAGCATGCAGTGCAGTGAGAGAGGTGTGAGAAAAGCCTCTTGCTGCCCTGAGTCCCTAGCAGTCTGCTGCTGAGACATTCTTCTGCTGGTGCCATAATTAGTAAACTAAACTTAGAATTATTTGATTTCTATCCTGATTTCAGGCCGTTTTTTTTTGTGAAAACACCCTTGGGGAGTTCCGTAAGTGAAGAATTAGCTGTATAAATATTTGTTGGGATTCTGTGGATTACCTTTTCTGTATCTCTTATTTCTGAGCAACTACAACTATGAAATGCACCCCTCTGTCCAGAGGCTATTTTTAGCTGCTCTGGTACAAAGCCTGCTTCAACTCATTGTATAGAGATACTGGTTTTGTATAAACTTGGAGTCTTTTCTGTCTGCTTCGCCAGTACAGTTAGCAGATTTTTAAGGTTTTGCTCCTGGAGGAGTGCTCAGAGCAGTCCACAAAGTTGGTGAAGGCTTTAGAGGGGAAGCTGTATGAGGAGCAGCAGAAGTCACTTGTTCTGTTCAACCTGGAGGAGACTGAGGGGTGTCCTCACTACTCCTTCCTCTTATTTCTGATAGAACTGGAGAAAATGTCAGGAAGATGTGGGTAGCAGTTAGATTGGATATTAGGAAAAATTCTTCACTCAAAGGGTGGTGGAACACTGGAACAGCTCCTCAGGGAAGTGGTGACAGTGCCAGGCCTGACTATATTAAAGAAGTATTTGGCCAGCCCCCTCAGACACACAGTGTGAATGTTGGGAATGTCCTATTCAGGGAGGAGAGTTGGACTTGATGATTCTTGTGGGTCCCTTTGAACTAGTGGCTTTCTATGATTCTTTGAACTTTGGTCATCAGGTGAGGTTTATTACACAGACATTTCATTTCTTTCATCCACTGAAGATATACTGTGCACATTTTGGCTGAAATATGCCTTTAAAAAAGACATTCAGTCATAGTTGGAAGACATTAAACTGCGGAGAATCTATCCTTTTACTAATTTTCCTTTTACTAATTTAATTAGTAAGTTCCTTTTACTAATTTTCCACTTAAACTGATAATAATTTATGTCCCAAATACAGAATGTGTCTGGCTTCTGCTTCTAGCCATTTATTTCTCTGTTATGCCTTCCTGTTAGATTAAAGTACTCCTACGGCCAGGATTTTCTCCACTGTCTTTGTCATCTATCAGTCTTTTGGATAAACTAAATAAGAGGTGGAGCTCTTTGTGTTTTTCACTGTGAGGTATTGTGGGGTTTTTGCCAGCTTTTTTAACATCTCTTTCTTCACAACTCTTATTTATTTTATTCTCAGAGTTACTGCATAGAGCATCTTGATATGTTTTTTACTTTTTGAAAATATGCTGGCCTGCCAAAATTGCATAATCAAATGCATACATCACTTAAACAAAACAAACAAGTGATGATGTTCCAGATGTATAAACTTACCAGAATTGCATGGCCAGGAATTTCCCAGCTAATATGTTTGAAACTGGAGTCTGTTGTTCTTGGAAATGATGTAGCCTTTCTATGTTCCAGAGCAAGAACAATGAATCTTATTCTCTAATTCTTCTGAAACTTTTCGTGGTAAACCAGATTTTCAACTGGGCTAAGTCAGTGTAGGTCTGAGGCCAGTAACTCTGACAGCCTACAGAAAGCACACATGTAGGACGTGTAGGAAATTATCATTTTTTTTCATTACTCTTTTAAAGATAATTATTATATATTTTTTTAAAATTAGTATAATTTAATACTGACTGATTTGTTTTCCAGAACCAAACTCAAATTATGTCAATAAAATATATGGCAACCAGTCTCAAACAGATCTACCAAGTATGTTGCTTTTCGGTGTAACTCTAAACTCCTGTGACCTGTGATTCTATAGCAGAGTGAGGCTGTGGTGACAAGCTTGATGTTTGTCTGATGGGGCCACCCATCTGGCTAGAGCAAAGTGATAGTCACCTGACTTGTTAACTGCTTAAACTGTGAAGATGTTCCAAGGTGAAAAAGGTGAACTATATATATTTTTTTGTATGTCAACTTAACCCATGTAGATGATAGACTTCCACCAAAAAAATTTTCTGTGATCTTCCAGAGATTGTCCTTTAATATAATTTCATGTACAATTGGCTGCAAAGTGACAATATCTAAAGAGAAATACTCTACATGTCCCTGTATCTGTTATCCAGTATTAATTCCACGTGTGCCAAATTCATTGTATGACATAGTTGCTGGGGCACATTCAATACACATGCTGGTTAGAAAAGTTATTATAATAGGAAATTACAAAGGGAGTTTTTGGTGTTAGTTTTATTTTGTTGAAGTAGAGCCTAACAGGGAAGGGATTTTTTGTGTGTGCTCTATATTTAATTTTTTAGCATTGTTTGAAGCCCTGAATGGTTTTAGACTTACGCTATTAAAAGTGTATTTTCTTCAGCTAATTGCACTAACCTAAAACCTCTGTGTGTAGAGTGACTGAATTTGGCAGATGGCTTTCCCCCTAAATGTGCTTAGGCTGCCTCAGACCCACACAATTTAGGAGCTTCATGTTTAAGTTTTATAAATGGTAAAACTGAAAATTACTGTGGTTTTGGTTGTTCTTCATGATCAATAAATAACAGAGACTTCATTAACCATTGGAGTATGCTCTGGGCTGGGTGAAAGTTAAATAAAATTACTCTTGTTTGTGTAGCTTGTTTGACTTAACTTGATCAGCATCCTGAATTTTTAAACTGAATCTTTCTACACTAAATTCATTACCATTAGGTAATCTGAAAAACCAGAAAAAATCAGTCAAGTTTGATACCTCTTCCTGGTGGACCTACAACAAAGGTCTCAGGGCAATAGACTACATTACATCGCAGCTTAGTGTGCTGGAAGTGAAATTCTCTTGGGAGCTACAGTCCTAATTCCAAGTTCAAGCACAGGAATATTTCAGGTTTTGTTTTTGACATTTTCTAATGTGTTCGATTTCCTGATCAATTCTTACTGGGGGGTCAGAATGTGTGGTATATGGAGTCAAAGAAAATCACCTTACTTTGGATGCATTCTGGGTGACACCTTGGTGACCATGAAACTAAAGCAGAAGAAAGTTAGGAATATTCTCATCTGGTGTAAATTTGAAGGCTAATGTTCCTTGTCTGGCATTACTGCAGTTCATGCAGCATTGCTCTATCCGAGTATGTGGCCACTTAGCTGGAGAATCAGTTAAACTGAATGTAATTTGAAATCTGAAACTTTCAAAGTTCAGAAGATCTGAATATTGTTTCTAACTGATTTTTGTAGGACTGACCTCTTAAATTCTGTAGATAACTCTGTCAGTCTGTATAGCCCATTGAGGGAACCTGATATTCTAAGTCCACTGGGGATTACATTGAAAATTTTTGGTGTTAAAACTGTAAATTAAAAGCCCACGCCTCAGAATGTAAAACAATTGAATTATCTGAAAACTAGGCACATTAAGGTCACATATGATAATACACATCTTAAAAGAATGCATACATTTGTTGTTTCAAATATCAAATTACCTGTATATAAAGGAACCTCCAAAATTTCTGCCTTATCTGCTACATAAGAAAATGGAAGGAAAAATCCTCTCTTTAAAAGGCCTGATCTTGGTGATCTGCAGATGCTGGGAAAAATTATTCCAAATTAGAGCTGGATAGTATTTTCAGTAATAAAACTCAAACTTCTGTATTATTGATTTGGCAACTCTAACAGCTTGTAAAAAAAATACTTTATTTGTTCATTCTTAATGTGGGTCGCATGGCTCATTTTTTAAACTCCTCCTTGAAAAAAAATGTTTTCTACAGTTTAAGACAGTTTGGAATGAAGTTTCTAAGTTTCTAAACTATGAAGTTTCTTAAAAGAAGAAAATAATAAGTTTGTGTTTTGTTTGTCATTTATTTTTTGGTTTTGTTCAAAAAACCAAACCACTTGCAGTGTATATAAAGATGTTAAAAGATGTGGAGCCTGTTTGTTCCGTTATTTATAATGTGGTTGGCCAGCTGAGTCATGATTCTGCTCCCCTGTTGAGCCATTTAAATCAGGAATAAGAGACCATGTGCTAAATGCTGTAAAGGGATACATGAAAACTTAACATAGTTCCAAAAACTTATCTCCTTCTTTTGGCATGCAAATAGTTGTATTTTTAAGCAATGTATTCATTTAAGTATTTGAGAAAAGGGATTTTGAAAAAAAAATGGGTAAGGGGGAAAGTGGAAGGGATCTTTGAATGTGATCAAGATGAACAGCTATTTGAATGCAAAAGACTTTTTGTCCATCTGCCTCCTCATTCTGAGGTGGAAAAAGTAATGTAATCCAGCAGTCTTAGTCCCAGCTAGAATGTTGCTGTTACCAGTTTTATTTGATGTATCCATTACTCCACTAGAGATTTTGAGAGCTTTGCTGTGTATTAGTTACCGTAAAGTGCTGTTTACTCTCAAATTAAACCAGCTTCTGACCTTATGGGTAACAAAGGCAGTTCATGAGTTAATACTTTGAACATTCAGGTTCAATAGTCTTAGATTGCCAGTAAGAAAAAACAATCCAAACCAACAAAAAAATCCTCATAGTTTTAATATTTGATACCTCTATAACTACCATTTCTGATGTGAAAATCCAGACTCATTCAGTTTTTTATTTCATTCCAAAATGGAGAAATTAAGGCTCATGTATTCTCCAATCTTCATATTTGCAATTCATTATTGAAATGAAGGTGACACTTTCAATTGTGGATGAAAGATGTTCAAGAGGAATAGAAGACTGGAGGTACAGATATATAAAGTCATGGAAAGTAGGAATGTTATGTGCACTAAAACCAGTTTTTTGGGTGTCAGGTAGTCCTATTCACTAATACAGTGCCTTTTGACGGTGCTCTCAGACCACTGAGTGATTCTGTAATCCTCGCTTGCTGTATGGAAAATCTGAGAAGAATCCATGGCAACGAAGAATTCTTTAATTAGAGGAAGTGTAACTTTTACTTATTGTTCAAGGAAGAGTTATGAACTTAAGTGGCAAAGTAGGCTGTATAATGACAAGTGTGTGAAGTGGAGGGCTACAAAAAGTGCTGTTGGCAAATGCTAGTCAGGGGCATTGCAGAAGTGCTGCTGAGGTGGTGTGTTACAACAGTGCTCACACGACACCCATAATTCAGCAATGTTTTTGACACAACTTCCTTTTCCATGAATCGCTTAATAGACTTGAAGTTTTGTCTGTTTTAGTAGTTATTGACTAGTTCTCCCTAAGTAGATTTGTTCATAAAATCAGTAGCTCGGTTTTGAACAGAATGTGTTTGTGGTTTCTGAGGTTCAAGCCCTTTTGACAGTCCCACATAGACAGCACCAAGGTGATGTTTCAAGGGTCAGGTTTGGGCAAAAGACTTATTTTTACAAATAGCAAGTTAATATATTTGCAGGTATTGCCCAGCTTTGATTAATCTTCAGAGTTCTGTTGCTGCTGGGAATTTTTTTTGCCCCAAAGGTCATGGAAGGTGCACAAACGAATATATTCAGGATGGGAAAAAATAAACTGGAAAATGTATTTCAGCACTTGACCAGAGTTCATTCATGGCAAATCTTTTATAAAAAGGTGCTATGTTTTCTGTGGCTTTGTTTTGTTAGGCAAAAAAGCACTTAAAATTTATAGCAGTTGAAGCTCTTTCTTGGGTTCATATGAGATTTTGCCTAGGAAAACAAATAGGAAAATAGCAATGCTATTTCTGTTTATTCCAGCTGTGTTTCACAGGGGCCTATAGATACTTATTCCCCCAACAATGGAGTGCCAGATGATAGCCCACTGTTTGTCTATCTTGTTTTTTGGAGAATTTATCTATGTTTGTATGAACCCCAAGTTCAGGTTCCTCCTCTCTTTATGGAGGAAAGATGAAGACTTTGTTTTCTTCTGTCTTATTTGGTGAGATCAGAGCCATGTTATTGTTTTAAACCCATGTTTCCAAAATTCCTTTCCTCAAAAATTCCTCAGAAGCAAGTGATTTTTGCTTGTATTTACCTTTTTTTTGTCCAAGTTGATTGAAAACATTTAAAAATATTTTTAGTTTAAACAAGAATAAAGTTAAGTGTATTTATTCATCTGGTTCTGATGCTGCACTTATTCCCTATTCTCCTCTTTCTGGCTTGAGCTGACCAACCTGTTCTTCACTTCGAGCAAGACTTTTTCTGATAGATCACCAACATCCGCTCTTCCAGTCTTTGTCTCTCACTAGGCTGCAGGATGAGTGTGTCTGAATTGCCAAACACACATAAATCATGTCTTAAGGTCATCTTTATTACTTGCTTCTGCTTTCTTAGGAAGCGCATCATCAATCAGTGTTTGTGAGCCTGCATTCCTGTCATCCTTGTGGCTGGCTTATGTGACTAGCAGTAATGCTATAGGCAGAGAATGAAGGAACTTGGATTTAGAAAGGCAAAGGGTAAAGCCATGAAGGAGAACTGGTACAGATTCTGCTGATGGAGTGGAAAGAAACTTGAGCAAGTAGTAGGAGTGTTGTCAGGTCAATGATATCCTTGCAGTTTTTTCCACTCTGTCTCTGCTAAAGGTATTGTACTAGAAATAAGCCTGAGGCAAAGTGATAGTGGTGCTGAAGAAGCATACAGTGCTAATGGACGTTTTACATTGCTTTTCTTTGACCCTGTTTTTTTGTATGTTATGAACTGACTCTGTATATAAGTATTTCACGGAATCATAGAATGTTCTGAATTGGAAGGGACATACAAGGATCATCAAGTCTAACTCCCTGCACAGGATAACCCCAACATTCACACTGTGTGTCTCAGGGCATTGGCAAAATGCTTCTTGAATTCTTTCAGGCTTGGTGGTATGACTGCTTCCCTGATGAGCTGTTCCAGTGCTTCACTGGTCTCTGGATGAAAAATCTTTTCTTAATATTCAACATAACCCTCTCCTGGCACATTGTCAGGCTATTCCCTCAGGTGCTGTCACTGGTCACCAGAGAGGAGAGATCAATGTCTGCTCCTCCTCCTTCCCTTGTGAGGATTTTTGAAGCAGCATTGGTTTACTCTTGTGTAGACCACATCTTAACAATAGACAGGTGACAAACCAGCATGTGGATATTCGGTCCAGTGTTAAATTGCCCAGAGGTCAATGAGACCTTTGATTCCTTTTTGCTTTTGGATCTAGACAATTTGGGGAAGCGTCTTGATTGTGGAGATGCCTAACAGCAAAAGTTTCACTCCTAGACTACAGACCTGGTATATGTAGGAAAGGTAACTGGCTGTATCTCATTTCATCAGTGATCACTTTTCATGTTGCTTAAATGAATAGGTTCATTGAAGCATGGAAAATACTGTTTACCTTTTGAGAATGTACATGTGTGGATAGAGTTACAGTGCTCTCCTTCCTCTCAGTTTCCTATTGTACCACCTCAGGCTATGTTCTGCCAGATATTATTAAGTCTACAGAATTTTGGGCTCAGTCAGTATTGTGATAAGAGATGGTAAAAGAAAACTCATATGGGAAGAAGTACAAGTGATTTTGAGGCTTTTTCTCTGGATCAATTCGCATTCACTCCTCATTACATTGATGCTAAATAGTAGTTTGCTGTTATTTTTCTAATAAGAAAATACCCTTCTGGAATATTACAACAATTGCCAGTTAATATTTTCTTTTATCTACAGTTCATTTGTTTTATTGTCTCTCATCCCCTTTCCTGCTAGTTTATCATGAATAAACTTTGATTGCACTTGTTTTTGCAAAGCATGAAATATCACTATTGCGTTTCTCTTTCATGAATACTTGAGGAAATTCAGAACAATTGACTTTGATTAGGAGAAGCACCAGACTTGGAAAATCTTCTAAATCTTATATACTTTGGCTAAGATTCTTGTGCCCAGTTGAATTCTTACACTGTGGAAAAATCTTGTTATGAAACAACAAAGCTAATTAGAAAAAACTCACGACAGAACACACTTCTGAGATCTTTCTTCTAGGCCTCATTCTCAGTCAAGAAGTATACTCAATCTTTTGAAGGTATTTTGTCACTTGGCTTGATGATCCTTGCCAGAGCCCAGAAGTATGTGAAAATTAAGAACCAAAATAAACTGTGTTAATTGGACAAATCACAGTTTTTAGATCTGTCTGATTTAAGGCTTGGGAAAATAGTTCATTTTTATTTTGAGGGTTTCCCTTCTCTGTTACGTGGCCTCTCTCACGATCTATTTATAGAGACAGTTTTAACTTTTTCTGCCATAGATAACAGAGTGATGTTGACTCAGTTGCTATGTACTTTGATAAATGATTTCCCTAAAGTTTATGAAAATGGTTTGGACTATCTTTAAGTGTCAAAAAGAGTACTTACAGAGATAGCACTATGGATATATTGAGAGTGACTGAGTATTGTTTGAATGATGACTTCTTGTTTCCTGACCCACTGGCATCCACATTTTAGGCATGAAGAGAGATACCTGAAATATCAATAAAGAGATACTTTTGGCTGACATTTCTCTCAAAGCTTATTGTATTTGGAGTGCATTTCCATTCAACATGGAAAAAGAAACTGTGAGGCTTGATGTCACGTCTTATTTAGTGTTAGTTCAGAAGCACAGAGAAGGAAAATGCAGAAATCTCAGTGTGTAGTTACTACCAATAATAAAACAACTAAGGTAAAAGAAAACTGATACTGAGCAAGGATATCAAGCTGAAAATGCAAAGATAAAAATCCAAATTTCTACATAAACTAGCTGGGAATTTAGTAGTAATTTACTAGTTTCTGAAATTACCATCAAGAATTTGTTTTACTAACTCGGATGAGTTCATTTTTTGAGTCCATTATTTTCACTTGTTAAAAATCTGGCTCAGGAGAAGATGAAGAAAACAACTTGGAGAAAATATAGACTATTAGCAAGATATAGCTATTAGTTGTGTATACTCTGATCCTATATAGGAAAGTTGAAATATTTAAATGATATAGTTTAAAGCTATTAACATGATTCAGTAATCCAGAATTATTACTGAAACTATGTCAAGAATTCTGGATTTTTTGTTTTACATTAAATGGAGAAAGGCTTGTGACAGTAGAGAGGGAGTTAATTTTCTTACCAGACTCTCACCTTGGTCATTTGAACTCAGAGACAGCAGTTGAAAGCACTACTAAAGGCTCAGTTTTAACTTCAGAATTACAGACTGCCTAGGTGGATGTGTATTTTGCAGGATTGCTCCGTTCCAATTGTGCCACGTAAAATGGAAAGTGAAGTTTGTCTTGAAGTGGTTTTAAAATTTTCTAATCTGTTCCAACCTTGCAATACAATTCTTCAAAGAATTTTAATTTAAGCATGTGCACAATCTTAGTGAAAGGCATTTCAAATATGGATTGAAAGACTATTTCTAAACAAAATCCTGTAGAAGTAGTATCTGTCCTTTTTAGCAATGGAAACTTATCCTCAAAATAGACCTTATCTTGGTTGTATTTTATAAATGATCTTTTGGTCAGATTTACTTTAAGATAAATAAAGGCAGCATACCTGCTGTATGTCATGGAGCTATCACTGAAGTCAACTACTTTCATTTTCAGCAGCTTAGCATCTTGATCCATATCTTCACCTTAAGATCTAGCTTTAGATTTAAGGATGCATATTTTGTTTGTATTGATAAGGTAAACTTTAATTTACACTTCAGCAGCCTTTGAAAATTATGTCTTTTGGCTTTTATTGCTCTCTCTGGTTTTGAGCATGTTGTCATTTTCATCCCCTCTTCAGTAAAGATACTTTGACTTTCAGCTGCATAACCTTCCACGAAGTTGTGTGCCAAGTTACATGTATATCTGTTATTAACTTACCTGTTGCCTAGGCAATTGATATGCTTTGTCTCCAACAGCTAGCAAGGCAGTGTTGGGAAAAGGAAAGTATTCTGCTCACAATTTTGTCTTGATTGTGATTTCCATTTTGACCTCCCCCTTTTTAAAATCCCTTATCAGAGTTGTTTAGCCTTTTTCCAGATTTGTTCCTAAGCCTGTAAGCACTCAAGCACCTGAGTATAATTATCATAGAATTCACACTGCTGACTCAGACCAATGTGAATGCAGTGGAAGTGCTCAGAAAGAGCATATCTGTTCAGCTGCTGGCAGACTCCTAATTTATAAAGCTAATGTTTATACTCCACATTATAGAAAACACAGATGATAAGAATGTTAAGTCCTTTAGGTACTTGCAGGTAATACTGGATGTGCAGTCATATAGTCATATGACTCCTATATAAGTCTCACAGAAGCATTGTTTCCATCATCTGGCACTTTTCAAAATCTGACAGTCTCCTTTCTTTAAAGAGCTTAAAATGTAAAAAAAGAGTGGGAAAGTGTTAGGCTGAGTAAAGCAATCGGACTGAGTGCATGGGTGTATCTTTGAATAAAAAGGTGATGAACTGCAGATGTTTAGACCTGACATCAGGGCAGTATTACAGGCACCTTCCTCTGAATCAATCAGATGTTATATTCTTCTCTCTCTTTTCCTCCCACCCCACAACTTTTATTTTGCCCATTTTTTATTTCTATGCTTGGATCAGAGGTCTGTATTTTTGTGTCCTATTTAACGGTGATGTGTTTTCTGATTATTTGGAATATTGTGATAGAAAAGTTCTTTTTTTGCACCTTGTTTTCTACACATGGTGCAAAGGAAATCTTGGCTTTCCCTCTGTCCAGGGTAATCGAATAAAACTCCTTAAGTTAGCAGAAAGTGAGAGAAACCATTACACACAGGAAGCTGGGGAAGTGATTACATTTATTAGTACAGGAGAAACTACTCTGAATGAGAAATTTGTGTATGTGAAGTGGATGATAAAATCAATAATCCAATCCATTCAATTATAAATGAGATCTGCTGACGTGGAATTAAAATAAGCAAAATACACATTGACTCAGGTTTTGGTCACAAGGTAGGAAGTGCTTAAGTTGCTGTATTTTAACAAGATATTATCAACAGGCCAGTCCAAATAATTCCTCTGCACGTATGTTATTAGCCAACTCTCAGTAGTGAAATAGGCCATGTTATATTAAATGATCATAAAACTTACTCTTTAAAGTTGTTTTTCTTTGCAAAGACTGTAGGTAAAGAGCATATGTGACTCACCAAGTCAAGTGACTTGGTGAGCCAAGTATGACTCTGACTCAACTGCATATGGTAACTTGTTAAACTAGAGTAACTCAACCAATTTCAGTTATGTGCATGCCCAAGTCTTCTGTGATGATGTGGAAATAATAACACATGGAAATACAGGAAGGTCAGAACCAAATTCCTAGGTTTAGTTTGGAACCTTGATATACTTTGCAAGAAACTTAGGTGAAAGTCATAATCAGCATCAGCCATTTTAGTCACCGAATCACAGAACAACCAGGTTGGAAGGGACCCATCGGATCTTCTAAGTCCAACCATTCCTATCTAACACTAAACCAAGTCCCTCAATACCTCATCCACCCGTGCCTTAAACACCTCCACGGAAGGTGACTCAACCACCTCCCTGGGCAGCCTATTCCAATGCCCAATGACCCTCTGTGTGAAAAACTTCCTCCTAAGCTCCAGACTAAATCTACCCTGGTGGAGCTTGAGGCCATTCCCTCTCGTCCTGTCCCCTGTCACTTGGGAGAAGAGGCCAGCTCCCTCCTCTCTACAACCTCCTTTCAGGTAGTTGTAGAGAGTAATGAGGTCTCCTCTCAGCCTCCTCTTCTCCAGGCTAAACAACCCCAGCTCTCTCAGACGCTCCTCATAGGTTCTGTTCTCCAGCCCCTTCACCAGCTTCGTCGCTCTTCTCTGGACCTGCTCCAGAGCCTCAACATCCTTCTTGTGGTAAGGGCCCCAGAACTGGACACAGTATTCAAGGAGCGGCCTGACGAGTGCTGAGTCCAGAGGGAGAATCACCTCCCTAGACCTGCTGGTCACACCATTTCTGATCCAAGCCAGGATGCCATTGGCCTTCTTGGCCACCTGGGCACACTGCTGGCTCATGTTCAGTCGGCTGTCGACCAACACCCCAAGGTCCCTCTCCTCCTGGCAGTTTTCCAGCCAGGCTTCTCCCAGTCTGTAGTTCTGCATAGGGTTGTTGTGCCCCAAGTGCAGGACCCGGCATTTGGCCTTGTTAAACCTCATGCCGTTGGACATTGCCCAGCGGTCCAGCCTGTTTAGGTCCCTTTGCAAAGCCTCCCTACCCTCCAGCAGATCCACACTTGCACACAGCTTAGTGTCATCTGCAAACTTGCTAAGGGTACCCTCGATGCCCTCATCCAGGTCATTGATAAAGACATTGAACAGGACTGGACCTAGCACTGAGCTCTGGGGAACACCACTTGTAACTGGCCTCCAGCTGGACTTAACACCATTTACCATCACTCTCTGGGCCCGGCCATCCAGCCAGTTTTCTACCCAGGAGAGTGTGTGTCTGTCCAGGTCAGAGGCTGACAGTTTCTGCAGCACAATGCTGTGAGAAACTGTGTCAAAGGCTTTACTGAAGTCCAGAAAGACCACATCCACAGCCTTTCCCTCATCCAGCAGCCGAGTGACTTTGTCATAGAAGGCGATCAGGTTGGTTTGGCAGGACCTACCTTTTGTAAACCCATGTTGACTGGACCTGATCACCCGGTTCTCTCGTAAGTGCTTCATGATAGCACTCAAGATCACCTGTTCCATGACTTTCCCTGGCACTGAGGTCAGACTGACTGGCCTGTAGTTCCCTGGATCCTCCCTGCTACGCTTCTTGTAAATGGGAACTACATCAGCCAGTCTCCAGTCCAGAGGTACCTCCCCAGTCTTCCAGGACTGCTGGAAGATGATGGAAAGGGGTTTGACCAATACATCCGCCAGCTCCCTCAACACCCTAGGATGTATCCCATCTGGCCCCATAGACTTGTGGGTGTCCAGTTGGCCAAGCAGGGCTCTGACCACCTCCTCTTGGACTATATTGATTATATGGACTGTGGGTACACAGTTATGTTTCTTCATTCAATTAGCACACTTCTAAGCTGTCTTTTGTTTTTAATACTTGTCAGGAATACATTTTGCTGATTACATTGTAGAAGTGCTTACTTTCTATATATGGTCCAAATTGGCTTGGACCTGTTCTGCTTATCAGTTCTTATTTACATTTGGTATCTTTCTCATGATGTATCATGAAACCATCTATTCAAGATGCTTCTATACTTTGCCAGTGTATTCTAATGACATTTAAAGTTAACATTCTCTAATGCTGTTAGGATAGATTCTTTTGGTGCTGAACTTGTCTTACAAGGCCTGGTAGAAAGCTCCTTATTGCTTTGGCAGCGGAAGTTTTCCTGCTGACTACTCATATTCCCAGTGAGTTGATAGTCAGATAGAGCAAAATGAGTGAAACTACATGTACAAGAAAATTTTTCTCCATGTGTATAAGGGTAACACAAACTGGCCTCAAGATGCAATAAGAATATTAATCTACAGTTGTTTGTAATGTTAGTTTTATTAGGTTTTATTTTTAACCAAAGATTTCTGAGTTATAGGACAGTCACATGAATTGGCAGGGGGATGTCAGCAGTTCATAGAATCACAGAAAGGTTTGAGTTGGGAAAGACCTTAAAGACCTCTCAGTTCCAAATGCCTTCCATGAGCAGGGAAACCTCCCACTGGATCGGGTTTGAACACCTCGAGGGATGGGGCATCCTCAGCTTCCCTAGAAAACCTGTGCCAGTGCCACAGAACCCTCACAGGAAAACATTCCTTCCAAATATCTAATCTAAATCTCTCCTCTTTCTGCTTAAAACTGTTACCCCTCATTCTGTCCCTGCACTCACTGATAAAAAGCCTTTCTCTGCTTACTAGTACAGTACTACTACTACTTCTGTTTTTACTACTGCACCTGCAGCGAAACCAGTTCTCAGCCATTTGGTATTTAGTTAGCACATATCTGTCCTTAAACCGAGAGACCATTTTGTCTAAGGCTGTGCAAACTCACCATTCAGGACAGTGCAAGTCAAATAGAAACCATTTCAGGGTTAAGTAGTTAGTATATTTTCTTGAAATTACTTCAGATGCCACTGGGACGCAATCACCTAATGGTTTTCCTGTATGATAGTAGCAGTTGTGCAGATGTAGAATGGCTTTTTCACAGAATATTTTTCAGACTTAAATCATTTGATGTTCTTTTTTAGATATGCATGGGATTTTTATAAAAAGTCAATCTTTTGTCTGTATTGCACCTTCTTTCCATTTAAAAACTTAGTTATAGAAGAGAATTTTTGAAATTAGTGATTCAGTTCTAAAATATTTTTATTTTTAGATTTTGAATCATAACTGATTGCTTGAAAAGATACAAATCCTACCTAAATTATGTTCTAGGCCTGTGTGTGAAGGCAGTGTGGATTTCTAAACTTCCCATTTACTCCATGCATAACACTTACTAAATTGCAGTTGATGCTTTTTTTGACTTTTGTTTTCTTCCACAAGGAAAACCCAAGACTTATGATAAGAAAATATAGAGGTGTTTGGGGTTTTTTTCCCATTGCAAAGGAGAATTCTCACTGTGCACAGCAGTGGTATTACTGTCTTATTGATTCCTCAAGTTCATCGAAGTGTAGCAAGCTATGAGAAACAGAGAAATGAGGAGGGTAAGACACAGTGCCTAGAGTGTTGACAAGTGGCACTTAAGGACAATCGGTTAGTGGTAGGCTTGACAGTATTTGGTTTAGGGTTGGAGTCAAAGGTATTTTGCAGCCTGAATGAACCTGTGATTCTGTGATCATCAGCCAAAGACAGTTCCCATGTTTGAAGCCCTCTAGTTGATGTGAAAGCTGGGTAGATACATTAGCATGAAACTGTTAAATTAATATAGTGCTGAGGCTGAACTAATAAAACTCACAATCATAGAACCAAGGAATTATGGTTAGATAATATCTAATGACTTTAGGTCTAGTGACATTCCACTGTGGTTTCGTTACTGTGGAGTAGAAGTGGTTTGTGCGAATTGGGGCAGAGGTGTCATGTCCTGCATGTCACTGTTTAGAGCTGACCACACACAGATGCCTTAGGATGTTAAAGTTGGAGGCAGGAGGGGGAGAAAGTCAGTTTTTGTATGTAAGTGCCCTGGCAAACCAGTCCACCTTGCATTTATGAGACAACCCAGCAAATGTTGGCTTAGAAATTCAATTTAGTTTCTCATTTTAGTTATCTTGGTAGATGATGGGAAATGTACATATTTATGGGTGAAGAGGAAATGCAAGGGAGTACAAACCCAACAGTTTCAAGCTCTGGATTTGGTAATAAATATTGAACTTTAAAGAAAACAGCATCAGTTAAGAACCATTGCTGCCTCTCTGAATCTCCTTTGAAGACAGGTCCAGATGAACTCTCAGATTGACTTATACTTTGTCACTGAGATTTACATTTTCTTTAAAGTGCAATTCCCATTCCTCATGTTAAGGTTATCCTAGTGACAGCTTTTGAAATAGTCAGACCACTTACCAATGGATGAATGTACAGAAGTTTGACAGTCTCTACATTGATCCTACTCGTGCATGAAAATGGCTTTATCAAGCCTATAATTGAAATGAAATAGTCTTAAATGGTTTCCACGCAGCTTGACTTTCAAAGAGGTTCCAGTTTCACATAACTTCATATAAACAGAGAATCAAAAGATATAACCAGATACCACAGTTCCTGCGTACTAATTGCCATAAAGCAGAGACATCTGCTTTATACAGAGTCTAGGTCAGGTAATCACTCTAAACTGTGACCTTTGGGGCTCCATGGAACTTGTTCTTGATTAAATAAAGCGTTCTTAGGAAGTTATTGGGAAACTTGGTGCAGGTTCAATCAGAGCAGAGAATGTTGCTGATTGGATTTCATTATAATCTTAAGCAGACTGTTCTAAACTATCTTTTGAACTATTTTTTTAAAGTGTTAAACTTTCATAGCAATTCAAGGCACCAATGAATTATTTCAGTTTTTAAAATGATTCCTCTTAAAAGAGAAATGAGATGATAAATGGATGATGTAAACATAAATTCAAGACGGTTAAAGACTGAATTGTTTCATCAGCCTAAACTAAGCCCAGAATCTGGACTGGGGAACACAGTTTCCTTCATTTAGTGCAGTTGCCTGACCTTTTTTAGAGAGCCTGTGCCACATTGTATTGGGGTGGTAAGCAGGACTGGGGCAAAATAAGTACAATTATAAATACAATTGCCACTTAGCAAATGCATTAGAATACTTGTAATTTGTCACAGCTATTTAATTACTAGCACAGTTCATATCATGGATATTTTCAGGTTTGTCCCTTTTCTGTCATATACTTTATTTAAATATTCAATCCATTAAAGGAAAATAGTTACTGGGATTAAATAATCAGTTCTTCTGCTCTAGTTTTCTTTTGGCACTGGTGACTATTGGTTTTGGCTATCTGTCTTTGGCAGGTAATTGCCAATTATTCACTGCCAGCTTAAAATTAGAAGTATTGTTGCCAAAGCAAATTATACATTATTTTGTAGTTACATAGAGTTTTCCAGTTGAGGATCACAACATATTTTGCAAGCACTAATGAATTTAGCCACTTACTACTCACTGAACATTCGTATTCTTGTCTTAGGGTTGAGAAAGATAAGGTATATTCTGCAGCAAGACACAATGTTGCGTCTCTAGGGGCTGATGTATGTTAGCATTGACAGAAGGCAGCAGAATTCACAGGTCATTGAAGTGGGGCTTCTCTTAGGAATTGAGAGAGCCTGATGTACCAATTGAGACTACTGCACAGAGGCTGTAATTGCTCTGCCTGCTCCATGATATCTTGCTCTTATAGGAGTCAAAGAAAAGCTGAATAGTAGCTGTTTGTCTTCTTAAAGGAAATTTATCCATTCACATAGTGTTGCATTAATTAATAGATTAATAATTTGAGACTATATGTATTCTGGACTTTGATGGCTCCCTTCTGACTTTGTGGAAGATGAGGAGCTGGAATAAGTCATGGCAGATGATGCAATTATTGTTTAAACTTCGTTATGGTATTACTGTTCTTATCAAAAGCTGATGAAGTCAGGTGCCCTCATACTGACTGTGGTCTATGTAGCTACTTCGCCTTCTTAAAATTTTGTGACGAAGTATTGCAGTAGAGAAGAGTTTCTTACTGAACTAGGTGATTCCCTCATGTTTGAGGACTGCTGTCTTTTAGTTTTAATACATCTCTTTGAACATGTCCGTCTAGCATTATGATCATAAATCTGAACATTTCTCCAAAAATTTGTGGCATTTTTGCACCTTTGAAAACACGCCTCAGAATTGTGCTGGCACAAAACTCTAGCTTTGCAGTTCATATTTCTTCTTAGGTGATGGCTTTTCCTTCCCCCGCTGCAGTGATTGATACAGGCCCTCCAAATCCTGATGGCATTTTGGTACTTGGGGAAGTATGACTCTGGTTCTAGGTTTTGTTCTTCACTTGTATCCCAATATAAAGATGTGATGGGTATCTACCTTTCTTTGTTCTCATTTGAAGGGACTGATATAACTGCTGATGTAACAGACTTCTCTAGGCTACACAGTGAAATATCTTCATCTCTGTGTGTTTTTTGAAACTGCAGAAAGAGTTTTTACTGTGGGAATTACCCTACATACACCTGATCACCTTGAGTAAAGCTCTGAATACCTTAAGTGGCTATTAAGTGCAGAACTTTGCTGAATTGTACTGTCTGTGTCATTTTATTAAATAAAGAGGCATCTGAAATCTGATCTCTAATAGGAGCTGCAGTTGGGGGCAAACAGAGGCAGTTTTCCTTGAAATTCAAAGTACAATAGCTCAGAGTCAACCATCTGTATGTATTTAGGGAATCTGAAATCACATGAATGCCTGGCAATTTTTTTGTACTTATCTCAGAAATGAATTATGATATTTCAGATACTCCTGTAACCCTTTCATTTCTCCTTTGATAAAACCTACTAAAAATCTTACCTGTTTTATTCCTAGCTGGGATCAAAAAAACCCCAAACAAATAAGCTTGCTTTGAAAATTATTATTGGCAAGTGTGTATTTTAAAGAGTTCACATTTTAAAGTGCTGGAATTTACTGCAACAGCTTCACTGAAAAATATTCCATTGCTCAGATCAAAAATAAGGAAATTTCAGAGAAACATTTGGAAGAAAAAACAGTGCTGAACTGTGTTTTTAGCTATTTTGGAAAAGCAGCTGCTCATCTCTGACATGGGGGCAAAAGTTGGATATTCTGTAAGGTGTATCTGCTCATTCAGATCATTCCCTACCACGATTTTTTTTCATGGGAACATTGACTAGTGTGGTTATTTGAGAGAAGTATTCATTTTTATCTAATGAGAAATCTTTCTCCTAGGCAGTCATACAATTACCAAGTAACAGCTAACTACCTCTTGAATACTTATTTCCAAATATTCAGTATAGAATGGCAAGAATTACATGAAGATATAAATTTAATTTCATATTGATGAGTTGATACTGTGTAACTAAAGAGATGCAGAACACTAAATCACCAGTGAAATCCAAAGCTCAACAGTCACTTCTACTCTGAAAATCTTTAGTTACCGAGAGGAGACCAAGCTGAATAGTGTGTTACCAGAATACTGTCTTCAAATTTCAGAAATGGGAAAACTGTAGTATTTGGATATCCCAGATTCTTCCTGGCTTAACTTTTAGTCTGGCATCTGCAACTGACTGTGATGATTTTCTCCTATCTCTCCTGGATCTCAGCATTGTAGGAATCACAGCTAGTTTCAGGTCAGATCTCTGCATTAAAACCTTCTGCGCTTGACAAGCTTTATTTGGCAGCATGAGAGTAATATGATTTCTTTATTTGATTTTGCATTTGATTGATTGCTTTTAATGCAATTTATTGCCTTTCTTGTGGTTTAGCTATAGTTCTTGCTGATGGCAGCAATATCAATCTGCACTTCTTGTCTGCTATGACAGGTTTACATAACTTTTTGAATAATTTTTTAATGAATGCTGATTGCTGGCTCCATATTCTTTAGGTTGGATGGTATATTAATTTTTAATGAACAATATGGTAAAATATTGTAGTTGACTCAGTTGCAGACAGAAGCCTCCACAGTCTCAGTGTATGCCATACAGTTAGGTGAGACTTGCACTTGCAGTTATGTGACTTTGTAGACACCTGCTTATACCTCTGTGCTGCACTGTGTAATCACATAGAACGCAGTAACTGTCTTGCTCAGAGCCTTCACCCTATGCTCTGTTGTTTCCTGTAGGCTCTGCCTGAGTTACAATTACCCGCAAGACTGGGTGGGTTTTGCTGTGCGTGTGGAGACCAGTTACTTCTTAGTGAATCCCTCATACCTCAACTAGCAAGGATTAGCAGGCGTCTGATACTTCAACATGTTATGTTGTCTTGAATGCTGGCTTTCCTAGCTCCAGGTGGAGGAGCACCTAAATAACTTGCATTAAGGCAGTTTTTCAAATTGGAACTTTGAAGCCAGTTTGTGATCTAAACTAAGAATTTTATGATGTGACAAGACAATGTTAGAAAGGTTTCTGGCTACATTACAAATATTTGTTTCCCAATATTTTTCCAATAGAAAATGTTTAGTATTTTTTCACTGATGGAAAATTTGTATCTTCATCCTAGGAATGAAGATTCATAGGAAGAGAGTTTGTCCTGATGGACATGGGAGGTCTTTTGGAGGCTCAGGCTACAACTTCATTTGTTCTAATCATACATGACATTGCACAAGCTGCATTTTCATTATCTGATGGGCAAAACGTCAAAAATAATTAGGCCAAATGATCACACAAACCCCAGCAGAAAGTTTTATTTTCAGGGCATGTTAGCTGTGTTTTATTAATAATTATCCTCAATAAACTTTACCAGGCTATGTTATCTCATTGCCTGCTCATCGTTATTGAAATCCTAAAATCAGGTGACAGTTTGAATTTTCTAAGAGTTGAATAATGCTTACATTTGGAAAAACTTGTTCAAAACAACATAAGTCATTCCTTTCTTCTACCCCCTTTTGTTTCCGATAGAAAGCAGCTATAGATTTTCCATTTTGCCAGGAGAGGTCACTCTTTCTCCTCTGTCTTTCCTGGTTCAGGCTACAGTACTATAAGAAATACTCTTTTTCTTACTAGAGTATATTGACATAGTCTTTGAAGTACTACTTTTATGCAGTTTAATATACGTGAAAAGCACTGTACTGAAAGGAATAGTTTACATGTTCTTGATATCAGTATGGAAAAACCTTAAAGAATTTTCTGGCAAATGATAATGTATCTCCAGGTTTCTATCAACCATCTGGTATAATTTGAACAAAAGTCCGTGATTCTCTCAAGTTCTAGTATAGAATTATAAAAAGAGGTTTTAAAAAGCAGAAGCCAAAAAAGGTATTAGTTACTTAAATTATATGACTTCTAAAGGAATTTTGAAAAACCTCAATGTTTTAAATTGATACATAGTGACAGAATCTTTGGCGGTGTCCAACATTGGAATAATAATACGTCCTAGAAGAAATTGGTAAGAATTGCTCAACCAGCTGTAATTTGAGCAAATACAACCCAGAACTCAGTCCTCTAGAATATCTTATCATTACATTTATGAGGAAAATATCCTTGTGACTGAGTTCTCAGTAAAGCAAATGCTAGAAAATCCTCATAGTATGTTTTTTCTGCTTAGAAATCTGAGCAGGTATGAAAAAGAAAACACATCACTAATATCTTTTTCAAGCATTTCTTTCATTCCGTATGTAAAATAAAATTCAATGGCTTGGATAAAATAAGACCGTACCCAGGTTCTGGTGCTCAATTCAAACCTAATGTGAAGGAGTGCCTGAGATTCAACAGAAATGTTCCGTTTCCTTGCTTTTTGATATTTTTCCCCACTTTTGTAGTCCTAAATCCCCAGTGATGTACAAGCAGGGCAAAAATCTCAGCAATCCCAGACCCAAATCACTGCAACTGGCTAGTCACACAGTATTGCATGATCTCTGCTGGATTTGCAATCTCCCACAACCAGGCTGTCTCAAGAGGCTTCTGATTCAGTTTTGCAGGCTTAGGAAATTTAGAACTGTGTCCAAATGGTGGATTTCTTATTTATATTCAGCTGCCTGTGTGAGATCTACGTGATCCTCCTATTCCTGTTTGTATGTTATTTATATGGTAAAAGATGGGAAAAAGAAGCAAAAGTATCCAGTGAAAGGATTTGTGAATAAGCGTTCAAATGCTTCTTTTCTTCTTCTCACCTAAAACCTTAGGATTCTAAAATAAATGGAAAAGTTAGACTTTGCTGTTAAATTAGGGGGGGTTAGTTGTCTTTCTTCGACATTGCCAGCTTTCATGCCCTGATTTGTTCTGGGACCAACTGAATCTAATGGCTGGATGGCCGGGCCCAGAGAGTGATGGTAAATGGTGTTAAGTCCAGCTGGAGGCCAGTTACAAGTGGGGTTCCCCAGGGCTCAGTGCTGGGTCCAGCCCTGTTCAAAGTCCTTATCAATAACCTGGATGAAGGCATTGAGGGTACCCTTTGCAAGTTTGCAGATGACACTAAGCTGGGTGGAAGTGTCAATCTGCTGGAGGGTAGAGAGGCTCTGCAAAGGGACCTAAACAGACTGGACCGCTGGGCAGAGTCCAGTGGCATGAGGTTTAACAAGGCCAAATGCCGGGTCCTGCACTTTGGACACAACAACCCTATGCAGAGATACAGACTGGAGAAGTGTGTCTAGAAAACTGGCAGGAGGAGAGGGACCTGGGGGTGTTGGTTGACAGCTGACTGAACATGAGCCAGCAGTGTGCCCAGGTGGCCAAGAAGGCCAATGGCATACTGGTTTGTATCAGAAATGGTGTGACCAGCAGGTCCATGGAGGTGATTCTCCCTCTGGACTCTGCACTGGTGAAGGCCGCTCCTTGAATCCTGTGTTCAGTTCTGGGCCCCTCACCACAGGAAGGATGTTGAGGCTCTTGAGCGAGTCCAGAGAAGAGCCACAAAGCTGGTTAAGGGGCTGGAGAACAAGCCCTTATGAGGAACGGCTGAGAGAGCTGGGGTTGTTTAGCCTGGAGAAGAGGAGGCTGAGAGGAGACCTCATTACTCTCTACAACTACCTGAAGGGAGGTTGTAGAGAGGAGGGTGCTGGCCTCTTCTCCCAAGTGACAGGGGACAGGACAAGAGGGAATGGCCTCAAGCTCCCCCAGGGGAGATTTAGGAAGAAGTTTTTCACGGAAAGGGTCATTGGGCATTGGAATAGGCTACCCAGGGAGGTGGTTGATTCACCTTCCCTGGAGTTGTTTAAGGCACGGGTAGACGAGGTGCTGAGGGCCATGGTTTAGTGTTTGATAGGAATGGTTGGACTCGATGATCCGATGGGTCTCTTCCAACCTGGTTATTCTGTGATTCTATGATTATGCTAGACACAGAACACTACTGCAGCTTTCATTTCTATGTATCTACCTGAAAGATTCCTGCTTGATGGAAGAAAATGAACTGCATTAGAATTCTGGAAAAGGAAAAGAGATTTTAAGGCATACAGGAAATATGCATGAATTGTATTTGAATTTGGATGCTTTGGGGAAAAGTTCATTTTTGTTTTGTTGTTTGCACATCCAGATGAGGTAAGAGCGGTGTTCTTTAGTGCCTTCAAGTATAATGGCAACAGAAATAGTAAATTACAATAAGGACACTCTTCTCTGTCCATGCTACTGTTTTGTTGTTGAGGGAGCAGGTAATCCATGAAGAACTGCAGGTACTCCATCAAATCAAGTTCTTAGCAAACTAAAGATGTAGCAAGCTGTCTTTTTGCCAAAGGTGTGAATATTGGGAACATGTCCCTTTGAACATATAAAGCATCTGCTCTGTACTCAACAAGCAGGCTCCTCATCATAAAAGTCAAAGTGCCTATATTGTTATATCCCTTGCTCTCTGCAGGGATATATAAATATTCAACTTGAGAGTCAGAGTAATTTTGCACAGAGAACTCACATTTGAACAGTGAACTTGTTTCTCTCTTCTGCTTTGTTGACCTTTAAATTTTGCTTTCCTGCTACTTACCTGTGGGAAACAGGTAAACACTTTGTGGCTGTATCTATATACTATCATCTATACCTGTTTCATGACACATAAGGAACATATCTAGGTTTAAGTTAGAGTGGAAAGCTGTGCAGGGAGAATACTACCAGAAAAGTAACTGGTTTTTGATATATTCCACTGCATTCTCAAAAAACCCTCACCGTGTAGTTTCTAGGTAGAATAACATGAGAAGACCCTACCTCCCCTAAAGTCTATCTTTAGTAAATTTTAGCCTGTCTTTAGCAAATTTATTGCTAAAGCCTAAGAAGCTTCCTTTTCCTATAGTTATTTCTCTGTTACTTCAGGGAATCTTGATTCATTGGCTAAAGTTGTACTCTGTTCCTGCAGTACTGAGAACAGGTTTGGGGGACTGGGGTATTTAAAAGAGTAGGAAGGTGAAGTGTTAACTCAGCATCTTTCTGCATGTTATTTCAACATATTAGCTTGCTGTAGGGTGCCTTCTTTGTTCATATTTTTTACTTTGTGGTTTTAGAACATATTTGTTTTCCTTAATCTCCTGTAGCATCTTACAATTTAAAAAAGAAAAAGTATATTAACACATTTTTTGCAGTAATCAAGTGTATGTGTGTTGATGTAGGTCATCTAGGCAGTAAATACTCTTAAAGAAGAAACCTTACAATTTTGTTAGCGTATTGTGCTGAAGACTTGATTTGCTTTTCTTTTAAGGAACTTCCTGTCCTTCTATGGTTGCAATTCAAGAAATCACTCTCTTTGCAAGGCCCAGAGTCAGAAACATTTCTTCTTGCTTGGGACATAGTTTAGTGGCAGATAGGAATGGTTGGACTTGATAATCCAAGAGGTGTTTTCCAACCTGGTGATTTTATGATTCTTACAGCCTCCACTCTCTTGTTGATGCCACTAAATGCTATGCTGCTTCAATAGGAGTATCCAGGCCTTGTACCCAACAGCTCCTTGCTATGTGCTATGTTCTGAGCTGTTTTGCTCCTTACCTTGTGAATGTGCAAGTTCCTGTTAAAAGGAATCATTTGTACTGCAATGAAAAGCCAGAAAGACGCATGCAGCTACCCAACATCACTTCAGTTCCTGTCTCTGTATTTTTTGGTCTGGGTTCTCAGATGAGAATATGATATGATAGGACTTGGACTCATTCACAGCTTGAAGAAACCTCATTTTAAACAGGTCTCAATTAAGTTCACCAGTGTTAAGTTTTTGTTTTTTTTTTTTTCCCTGCCAATGTTTCTGATGTTTTTGATGTTTTGTGTCCCTTTCTGTTCAGGGCATTCTATGATTCTATCCTATGATTTTGTTGTCCATACCCTACCTCCCACCACATAAACAAAACAAAACAAGCCATCCTCCATCAGGTTTCTTGCTAAGCAGAATATATTGAAAGAAAAAAATCAGCAGAACATGTTTATAAGCAGACTGAACTCAGTATCTAATTTTAAATGCTTTTTTCTTTTTTTTTTTTTGTTCTGTATCTACTATTACTTACAATGCTGGTAATTTCTGATAATTTGTTCATAAAATAAGAGACTACGTCTTATTTTGATATGATTTCCAGAGCATGATATTTGTCAGCTACAAGAAAAATCTAGCCTTTGTTTATGCTTTGCATCAGCACAAGGCACTGATTTATGAAGACAGACTGTATATGAGAACAGTCATTTTTCTCTGCTAAAAGTTCTAAATCAACAAAAAAATCCACCATGCATGATGCAGATTTTATATTAACATTTAAATGTCGACATCTTTACTAACAGAACTAATAAGTTATCTGAAGAAACAAATATTTACATGGCAAAAGAACTTAGAGCACTTTTGTAACTATTGTCCAGAATACACAGCTTCTTAAATAAAACCTATGGGGATTTAAATAGCACTACAACAGGGTGGTCTCACAATTTGATTTCCCTCTTTTTTGCTTCCCAGAGAACTCCATTTAAAAAGTATTTAATTGAGGACATTTTCTTTACTGTATTTTTCTCTTTTCTTTTTTAAATGTTTACAGTTTTGTTCTAAGTGTTTCAACTTGTAATCTAGAAATGTGTCAAGTCTGTTGCCAATTAGTGTAGATGATGTGAAAATTGATTGGGTCTTGGGAAAGATGGCCGAGTTGTATAAAATAACAGAGCAGTGTGTAAAGGAAGGCTCGGAACAGAGGCAAGAACATAAAAAAATATTAATGAGAGAAAACAGAGCAGAGGAACAGGATTTTGTATGAGATTAGCAGTGCATTTGTAATATTTAGTGAATATTTTATCAACTGTATCCATTTATTATAAGAAGCTAACAATAAATAATCAGAGCTAGATAATTTCCTCTTCTATGAGAAAGATCCCAACTTTGAAGCCTGGTATATGCCATAGAACAATACCTCTCTGATGGCTGAGAAGTGGAAACGTTCAGGCTCCTCAGACGTGTTACAGGCTGTCTTGTGTGAGTACAGCTATGCTAGGTGAAAAAAACATTTTCTTCAGCTTCCATTGTCTTGTTAGATCTTTTTCTTGGTCCAGATGCAAAGATGCTGCCAGAGAGTGCTCTTCTGAAGTAGCAACAGAGGCAGTTCTGTAGTGTCTTTAAAGTAAGAGGATGGTTCCCTGGTGTAAGATATGACTACTACTATGTAGGGAAAATTCAGATATGAAAGGAAATATTTTTTTGAGACTCATATGTTGCAGATACCTGTTTTATAGAGTATTATTCCACAATGTAGAACAAAACATTGTTTGCAGGAAACAGTGAAAAAAATTTGATTTAATCGTGGTGCCAAACACAAAAAAATTGAGCTGTCAGATATATTGTCACTTAGATAAATTAATGAGGAGATTTGACTAAGGATTAAGAAGAAAATCTTACAGAAACTCTTGAACAAACAGGTTGTACAAACCCAGACTACCCAGGACTATGTTCCTATCCCTGTGTCTTCAGTAAATCTAATGTACTGCATATCATTAGTCTGTGGCTTCCAAGTTTCCCCAGCTGCCATCTGAGTCCTGGTGGAGCAGTTACTCTTCTAGTTGGGAATGCATGGCTGGCACAACTGGCCTGGCTATTTCTATGACTAACCGTGATTCTGATGTACTGCAGAGTTCTGATACTTAGCCATTTAGAGGCTTACCACATGGGAGGTTGCCTCTAGACACTGTTTTATACTCTGCCACTGACTTCTTTATGCAATTGTCCAGTCATTTCCTGACTGTTTCATCTTTTGGGTATGATTTAATTAGGCTCTCCATAATTATTATTAGCAGTGGGGATGTATTATATCACTGAACTGAGAATGTTTATTGACAATTTCCTCTATATTACATCAGTTCAAATATACCCATCTGTGTAGAAGACAAGCTTAGCATATCCTGTAGGACTAAGTGATCTTCCACTGCTTCCTGTCCACGTAGGGCTTGTCTTATTTGTGAAAATTTTCCATGAAGGTGGACATAGGGGATGTAATTTCTGCCTAAAGTCTTGTGGGAATGTCAACTAAAAGCCCAAAGAGCTGTTAAGGACCCACAAATGAAAGCTGTAAGCAGGAGGAGAGGCTGTAACAGGTAGGATGTTCAGAGAAATGGTTGTTGAGGAGGGAGCTGTCAGGTGTGCCATGAGGAGGTGGGTGCAGCCCAGCATGGAGAGAGTTCCGCAGCCACATTTAGTCTGTGTGTGCCCTGCAGCATCCAGTGATATGGAAGGTGGAAGCTGAAGTGCTTTTTTCCTTCCTTCACTGAATGCCTGCACTTGCATAAAACTGAACTAAATTGAGTTTGAGAAAATACTTTCCCCCCCCAACCTAAGTGAATTATAGGTTTTAAGAGAAACTGGAAAGCAGAACTCTCAGTTCCCTGAGAACCAGGGAGGAAAAAAAATGATAAAGTAACTTTCTTCCTCCATTTGTTTTAAAACAGTGTAAGAAGAACTGTAGTTCTAATTCTTCACATTTCATAGATTTGTGCATGAACTTTACCATCATCATACAGTGGAGATACATCAGAAAATATTAAAAAAGCAAAGGCAGCTTTGTAAATTTGTTTGAATTACTTTTAAACATTACATTAATTGAATGACTTTGTTACTGAAAGACAAGGATTAAAAATTAGAAATGTATGACAAACTATATATTTGTTCCAGTTTAGGGAACAAGTTATTAAAAATTAAAAGTAATATAGCTTCTATAAACCCAAGATGAAACAGTAATGTTCATGTTAATATTTATTCTGACTTCTTTCTGTAATATTACTTACTGCAATATTACTATATTGCATGTAGTAGTAAAATAACAATCAGTATTAAAGCTGTGAAATACATGACTCATACTACTAAGTCCAACTGCTATTTACTGTCACTTTGGTACATGGCTGTTAATGTAGTTGCCAATGTATCATGATGGACCTGTTGAAAATGCTTGTTTCAATCAGCAAGTCAGTGGATCGAGAATAGAGGTCCTCAGGAGGTATTTGGAACTTGGGAATTACTGGTCTGTTTCTTGTCAGAATTGAACATTTCAGGAAAACATCTTATTTCCTGTAGCTTATCTTAAAGTAAAGATATAGAGGATCAACTCTGAGCGTGTGTAGAGAAAGTTGAAAGGTAAGGTGGGATCCTCAGCCTGATGCAGTGGAAGGAGTCCTGCCCATGAGTGGCAGGAAGACTGGAAATGGATGATCTTTCTGATGATCCTTCTGACCCAAATCATTCTATGTTCTCGTTGCAGGGATATTTTATTTTCCCCAACTAGAGAAGGGATTTATGAAGCCAAGAAGGAACTCATACAAAACAGGGCTACAACTGCTTGCAAGATTATGTTACTTATACATTGAGATATTGCCTGCTAGTTTACTACTAGAAGAAATGAGATTTTCTAACTGAAATCTCATGTTCAAGCTCTTTTTAATACATTTTATTAAAGAGGTTTAGTGAGGAACACAGGAATCACTTCACTGTAATTTGGCTACATTGATGTTCTAGAATCATTGTTTAGCAGTGTTCATACAAACAAAAAACTCCAAGAATCATAGAATCATAGAACAACCAGGTTGGAAGAGACCCATCGGATCATCGAGTCCAACCATTCCTATCAAACACTAAACCATGGCCTTCAGCACCTCGTCTATCTGTGCCTTAAACCTCTCCAGGGAAGGTGAATCAACCACCTCCCTGGGCAGCCCATTCAAATGCCTAATGACCCTTTCTGTGAAAAACTTCCTCCTGACGCCTAGCTTAAATCTCTCCTGGTGGGGCTCGAGGCCATTCCCTCTTGTCCTGTCCCATGTCACTTAGGAGAAGAGCCCAGCTCCCTCCTCTCTACAACCTCCGTTAATGTAGTTGTAGAGAGTAATAAGGTCTCCTCTCAGCCTCCTCTTCTCCAGGCTAAACAACCCCAGCTCTCTCAGTTGCTCCTCATAGGGCCTGTTCTCCAGCCCTTTCACCACCTTTCACCAGCCTCGTTGCTCTTCTATGGACTCGCTCCTGAGCCTCAACATTCTTCTTGTGGTGAGGGGCTCAGAACTGAACACAGTATTCAAGGAGCAGCCTCACCAGTGCTGAGTCCAGAGGGAGAATCACCTCCATGGACCTGCTGGTCACACCATTTCTGATCCAAGCCAGTATGTCATTGGCCTTCTTGGCCATCTGGGCACACTGCTGGCTCAAGTTCAGTCGGCTGTCGACCAACACCCCCAGGTCCCTCTCCTCCTGGTTGGTTTCTAGACACACTTCTCCTAGTCTGTAGCTCTGCATAGGGTTGTTGTGTCCAAAGTGCAGGACCCGGCATTTGGCCTTGTTAAACCTCATGCCATTGGACTCTGCCCAGTGGTCCAGCCTGTCTAGGTCCCTTTGCAGAGCCTCTCTACCCTCCAGCAGATCGACACTTCCACCCAGCTTAGTGTCATCTGCAAACTTGCAAAGGGTACCCTCAATGCCTTCATCCAGGTTATTGATAAGGACTTTGAACAGGGCTGGATCCAGCACTGAGCCCTGGGGAACCCCACTTGTCACTGGCCTCCAGCTGGACTTAACACCATTTACCACTACTCTCTGGGCCCGGCCACCCAGCCAGTTTTCTACCCAGGAGAGTGTGCGCCTGTCCAGGCCAGAGGCTGACAGTTTCTCAAGCAGAATGCTGTGAGAAACTGTGTCAAAGGCTTTGCTGAAGTCCAGGAAGACCACATCCATAGCCTTTCCCTCATCCAGCAGCCGAGTCACTTTGTCATAGAAGGAGATCAGGTTATTTTGGCAAGACCTGCCTTTTGTGAACCCGTGTTGAGTGGGCCTGATCACCCTATTCTCTTGCATGTGCTTCATGATAGCACTCAAGATCACCTGTTCCATGACTTTCCCTGGCACTGAGGTCACACTGACTGGCCTGTACTTCCCTGGATCCTCCCTGCTACTCTTCTTGTAGATGGGCACAACATCAGCCAGCCTCCAGTCCAGTGGTACCTCCCCAGTCTTCCAGGACTGTTGGAAGATGATGGAAAGGAGTTTGGTCAGCACATCCGCCAGCTCTTTCAGTACCCTTGGGTGAATCCCATCTGGCCCCATAGACTTGTGGGTGTCTAGTTGGGCAAGCAAGACTCTGACCGCCTCCTCTTGGATCATGGGAGCCTCATTTTGCTCCTCTAGCGCCTAGGTTTGTACACAGGGGGAACAAACAACTTTCTTTACAATTAAAACATCATGAAGCACATACATGAAGCACATACAAGAGAACTGGGTGATCAGGCCCAGCCAACATGGGTTCACGAAAGGCAGGTCTTACCAAACTTATTAAAGACTGAGGCAAAGAAGGCATTAAGTACCTCAGCCTTCTCCTCATCCCCTGTCACTGTTGTTCTCTCTGTGTCCAAAAGGGACTGTATGGTCTCCCTAGTTCTCCTTTTGTTATTTATAACAATAGAAAGATTTTTTATTATCTTTTGCGGACTTAGCTAACCTGATTTCTAGTTTAGCCTTAGCCCCTATGATTTTTTCCTTACACAACCTCCATTCCCTCCTGTAGGCCACCCAAGAGGCCTGTCCCCTCTTCCAGAGCCCATAAACATTCCTCTTCTTCCTCTTCTTCCTAATGTCTCTCTACTCAACCAAGCTGGTTTTTTCCCCTGCTGGCTTTTTTTTTTTCCAGAACATGGGGATGGCTTTCTCCTGAGCTGCTAGGATCTCCTTTTTGAAGAGCTCCCAGCCCTCATGGGCTTCCTTGTCCTCAAGTACTGTCTCCCAGGAGACTTTGCCAACCAGCCTTCTGAACAGTCTTAAGTCTGCCCTCTGGAAATTTAATGCAACTGTCCTGCTAACTACCCTCTTCACTTCGCCTAGAACAGAAAACCCTATCATCTCGTGATCACTTAGTCCTAGGCATCCCTCTACTGCCACATCCTCCACAAGGCCTTCTCTGTTGACAAATAGCAAGTCCAGGAGGGCACCTTCCCTCGTTGGTTCATTCTCCAGCTGTGCAAGGAAGTTGTCTTCCACACACTCCAGGAACCTCCTACACTGCTTCCTTTCTGCTCTATTGTACTCCCAGTAGATATCAGGGAGATTGAAGTCTCCCACAAGAACAAGTGGCATTGATTTGGAGATTGACCCCAGCTGTTTATAGAAGAGCTCATCAGCTGCTTCTCCTTGGCTGAGTGGCCTGTAACAGACTCCCATCACAAAATCTAGCTTCTTATGGGCTCCTCTGATTTTAACCCACAGGCACTCAATCTCCTCATCACCACAATCCATCTCAGTGGTGTCCAAGTCCTCCCTTACAAAGAGGGCTACTCTGCCTCCTCTCCTACCCTTCCTATCCTGCCTGAAGAGTTTGTACCCCACCATACCTGTACTGCAATCATATGAGTCATCCCACCATGTTTCTGTGATGGCAACAACATGATAGGCTCCTTGCCCTGCAACAGCTTCCAGCTCTTCCTTCTTATTCCTGTTTGTTTTGGTACATTTAACTCCTTTTGTTTATTGTTTGTTTTCCCATTACTGTCTAAGAGCAGCAGATGATCTTTTTCACATTGCCTAAGGTAATTTAAAAAAAATAAGGCATAATTAGTGTAAAAAGCTTTTTCATAGCAGAACTATCAAAGACTGAAAGATTTAATTGTGAAACAATTTCTTACAAGGTAAACAGTCCTGTAAGTAAGCATTTTGAGTGAGATATTCTTGTAAATAGAAGGTTAAATAATCAACATCTTGGAGAGAGAAAATACATATTTAAAATCTGAATGAAAAGTTTCAAGACTGGCAGACATTCTCAGGAATGCAGAATCCCCAAATTAGCAGTAACTAATTGCTGCATTTGAAAATGGTAATACAAATGATCAATATCAGAAGGAATTATATCTTCAATAAAACCTCACTTTTTTATCTTTTAGTTTGCCTCTGATGAAATGTTTCAAATGTAAGGAGAACTGCCAGCATATGACAGCAGAATTATATTGAAACAATATGAAAAGTAAAGTACCATAAATAAGTGGATGAATTGTGAATGAAGGAATGCATGAAATGTGAAAGGCAGAAATATATGCTGCAATTATAAACATAGGCAGAAAACAGTAACGTAAGCAATTAAGAGAAAGAAATAGTAGTGCAGAAAGCAATGCAGTGGCTGGTGAGGCTCGTATATTTTGCAGCCAGTTTAAGCTGTCTTCCTACTGTTCTGATGAGATAGACTATGATAATTCATTGTGTTCAAAAGCAGTCAGAAATTCCTGTTTCTTTTCTAGATTTGCACTGTATACGGCAATAGTGAGTAAAAAACAAACAAGCACTTTTTCTTTTACCAGAGCTGGACAAAATGGTTCATTGCGCAAAATAAAAATCCAAGATTCATTCTGCTTTGTAAGAGGAAAATAAAAGTATGTTTACTAAAGCATTTCTATGTTGTTATTTTTTTTTACCTTTTTGTTACTTGTCTCTTTTCTTTAGCTGCAATTTTGTATTGTTGAATATGAACGTTAGAAGTGTTCTGTAAAAACAAAAAATAGATTGATGACATTCTAGCTCAGAAAACCTAGACTTTTGGGGTTAATCTCATCCCCGTGTTAAAAAAAGGTAATGGTCAGTCACAATATCTTATCGTTTAAAAAACACTAAAGATGCAAAATGTATGTGTATAATTAATTCTAATTTAGAAGTATAGCATTAATTATCATTTTAATGCATAATTGTATACAAATTTATATATACATAATAAAAAAATTATATTATAGTACATAAGAATGATACCATATCTCTGGACATGTTCCACTTACCAGGTCTTAGACATTGTGTCTGATTATTCTTCACACAGACTGCACAGTCAGACCTACAACCGTATTGTTTATGTTTGGCAATGTTTGAAGAGATCTATGTTAAAACCTGAATGTTTCTCTGTATGTGATAAAACTAAAATCATATATGATTATAAAGTCATCTGGGACGTAGCATTGAACTACTTGATATTCACTGTGAGTCAAGTGAAAATCAAGCATTCTCTATCTTAAGTTTTCTGCAAAAGGTAAGCTAGAAACACTTCATATTTTATCTTGTGGTCTAAATCTCTGTGTGGACCGCTATAATTAGACTGCCTTTCAGACTATTGATTTGAATAGAAATGATGTTTTGGGATCAGAAGAAGCTGCCTTTTTGAAAGGTGTTCTGTAGTGAATTTCTGAGGCTTAGTACAGAAATAAGGGTGTAAAAATGTCTGCTCTTTGTAACAAGTGGTTGGGTGTGATGAGTTTAGTGGTCTTCTCTGCCCTCTTTATCTATGGGTGCATGTGATCACCTTTTTGAGGATACATATTTTTCCCAGTCTAAGCATTCTATTTATAAAGCAATGATTGTTAGTTGCTATATCTTGGGTTTGGTTACTAAGAGTAACAAATTGGTATGCCAACTAGTGCAACCTTTGATTAAAAGTCATAGCCTAGAATCTAGAAGGGGGGATGTGCATTTTTAGTTGATTACTAGAATGAATATAGATTTTGTGAGAAAGTCAATCTAACATCATGTGTTAAATTTGTAATGTGTCCCTAGATCATTTTACTTTCCAAATGGATGAGCAACTATGACCTTCTTGATGTTATAAGGGGCTTATAGGAAAGATGTTGAGGAGCTATTTATCAGAGTGCAGGGATAGTTTGAGGGTGGATGGTTTTAAGATGGAAGAGGGGAGATTTAGATTAAGATATTAGTAAGAAATGTTTTCTTGTGAGGGTGGTGAGGTGCTGGCATAGGCTGCCCAGAGAAGTTGTGGCTGCCCCACCTCTGGAGATGTTCAAGGGCAGCTTGGATGAGGCTTTGAGCACCCTGATCCAGTGGAAAGTGTCCATGCCCATGGCAGGGGTAGTTAGAACTGACGGTTTTGAGGTTCCTTCCAACCCAAACCCATTCTATGATTCTGTATTTTTGCTCTATCTGAGCCTGCATTATCATATCATAGAATCACCAGATTGGAAGAGACCCACAAGATCATTGAGTCCAACTATAGAATCATAGAATCATAGAACAACCAGGTTAGAAGGGACCCATCGGATCTTCTAGTCCAACCATTCCTATCAAACACTAAACCAAGTCCCTCAATACCTCATCCACCCATGCCTTAAACAACTCCAGGGAAGGAGAATCAACCACCTCCCTGGGCAGCCTATTCCTATGCCCAATAACCCTCTGTGTGAAAATCTTCCTCCTAATCTCCAGCATAAATCTCCCCTGGTGGAGCTTGAGGCCATTCCCTCTTGTCCTGTCCCCTGTCCCTTGGGAGAAGAGCCCAGCTCCCTCCTCTCTAAAACCTCCTTTCAGGTAGTTGTAGAGAGTAATGAGGTCTCCTCTCAGCCTCCTCTTCTCCAGGCTAAACAACTCCAGCTCTCTCAGCTGCTCCTCATAGGGCCTGTTCTCCAGCCCCTTCACCAGCTTCATCGCTCTTCTCTGGACCTGCTCCAGAGCCTCAACATCCTTCTTGTGGTGAGGGGCCCAGAACTGGACACAGTATTCAAGGAGCAGCCTCACCAGTGCTGAGTCCAGAGGGAGAATCACCTCCATGGACCTGCTGGTTACACCGTTTCTGATCAGCCACGTTTCTATGATGGCAACTACATCATAGGCTCCTTGCCCTACAACGGATTGCAGTTCTTCCAACTTATTGCCCATGCTGCGTGCATTGGTGTAAATGCACTTCAGCTGAGTAGCCGAGCCTTCAGCCCTCTTAGAGGGGACAGTGCTTGTTCCCAATTGCCTGTTAAGTGGTGTAGCTGGTACCAGAATACCTATATCTCCTTTGCTGATCCAGGGTGCATTCCTATCAAACACTAAGCCATGCCCCTTAGCTCTAGCCAGAAGGGCTGAGAGCAACTTTTGTCCCTCCCATGTCCACTCTGGAGGGCTGTGCACCATCTTTTCAAACCTCCCTCTGAAGGTATTTCAAGGTGGGTCTAATTAGTTATAGCAACCCAAATGAAGCAGATAATATCTCTCCTCTTAAAAGTTATTTTGGTGAAACCTGTCCCCTTTAGTTTAGTAGTGAAAATAATGTAAAAGAGCTTGCTTCTTAGTGATTATACCTGCTACACTGGGTAGTTCCTAAAACAACTGAAAGCACTATTGAAATTAATGGTATGACCCTACTGGCCCTACTCAGTGTCAGTAAAAGCAACGCAAACTGGCCTTAATGGGAAGATTTCCTAACAGATCTTTGTACAAGATACGAAAAGACATATGTTGAAGAGAAAAATGGGAATATTTCTGTAAACCATTTTTTATTTTTACGTTGTATCAGTGAAGTAAGTTATGCCTGCAAAAGTACTGCTTGTCTTATGGAAGTAAAACTGACGCAGTGCAAAGGAGAAGGAAAATGACAGGGGCAAGTTCTTTATAGTACATCTGCCAGCAACTGGTGTTATCAGCACTTGGGTGCAGAAGATGTTCATGCTGAGGGAAGGTGGGTATAGCTGGTGCATGCCAGGCAGTTTGAGAAAACTGCTGAAGGAGACAACAGCCTAGAGTTAGTATAACTAAAAAAACCTGTCTGACTTCTGTTCTTCGTCATCTCAGTATGAATCCCAATTCCCTCCCTAAAACGTAGTGATGACAGAAGTTAACTTAGATTTACTGCAGTGAGGTCAATGCCAGAATCAGGCCTGTTTCCTAACTGGAGTTCAGTTAGAAATATCCAGTTCAGAGGAAATATTTGTGACTAAATTTTGACTTTTCTGGCCAGTGAAGCTGTCATAGGGTGTCACAACCCAAACCCACAAGCCACACACTCGTGTCCAGCCCTGATGGGGGGAAACTGGGTTCGTTTGTCTGTGTGGTGATCCAGAGAACAATAAGATCACTCCCAGGATGAACATCAAAACAGTGTTTATTTCTGTCTCCGGCAAGCATAAGCACACCAAGAAATGGGTGCAAAACAAAGACACAGGGGGTACAACCACCCAAAGTTGCAGAAATGAATCCCCGAAAATAACCCAGGTCCCTAGGATCCGATCCAACACATACACCATAAGATTATGGGGGAGAGAGAGAGAAAGAGAGAAGGAAAGAAATCACGACATCGAAGACAGCAGATTATCTTGGGAACACGTGGTCGAGGCCGTGTGGTCCAGGCTGCTCCGATCAAAGTGTGTGAATGAGAGCGAGCATGGAGGTGAGAGCCAGACTCCTCCTTTGAGAGTCCTTTACAAGGCCAGCCCGACCCCCATCAGCCTGTGTCTTTTAGGTGGCCCTGGGAGTGAGCAGGTCGGGGGGGGTGGGGTGGGGTAGCAGGGGCAGCAGCAACAGCTGCATCCCCTCCCCTGCACCGAGGCCAGCTCTGGGGCCTAACTTAACCCCAACGAGGGAGAGCTGTGCCTGCTCCTGCACTGCCTCCCTGCTGAACGTCAGCACTACAGACAAGCTGGTGGCACAAGTGGGTAGTCCTCAGACAAAATGTTTAAGGCAAATAGTTAACATATTCTGACTTTACATAGGGACAAGGGGAGTGGCTGGATCTGCGTAAGGATTATGAGGTAGGATTGGGAATTAAGGAAGGATTAATTCTAAAGTCCTCCAAGGTTCCAGGGTCAAACAGCAGCCTGGATAGCCTTACAAAAGATGCAGTTTAAGTAAAACAGCTTGAAGTACTCAAACTTCCTTTGGGAAGCTGACAGAGTGTTACCCAGCAGCACCAACTGCCCTGTTGCCCTACCTTGCAGGTGACTCCAGCAGTGTTGGGAACAGCTGCAGTAACCTGCTTGGCACTATTTCTTCTGATTGCTCTCTGTGCATCCCAGGGAAGTACCTTGCTTTTCAGAGGAAGGTTTCCTGTTCTCCTTTCTACTTCCATGTGTGTTTTTCCTTGAAAGTAAACTATTCTGCTTGCCTTGATATTGGTACTCAGAAAGCAGATCTGAGGAGTTGGGGAAAATAGGACAGGGAAAATGAAATACTGTCTGCCATTCACCCCAAAACAAAGAGGAGTCAGTCAATCTTGGAGCAAAAGATTTCATGAAGCCTGATTCATTGTATATTTGTGCCTCACAGGTGTAACCTATAGTGTTGATTAAATTAATGAGCTCAAAACTTACAGGGAGACAAAAGGATTGACCAGACCCATGGAAGGACAGGCACAGAGACACATTTATGCATGAGTTGTGATCACAATTCTTGTTTACCTGAAACATGAAATGTAGTGAAACTCCAGAGGAACAGGGAGGGGAACAAAGAAGAAATAATATTGATCTTTCTAGCAATATATAAGCAATCTCTCTTCTGACTGATCTGTTTGACCATTTGAGATGCAATCTCCCAATCGCACCCCATAACATGAAATAGAGGTGGTGGGAAGTGCAACTGCCAGTACAGCCCAGAATGTATTTCCCCTTTCCCCAGGTTCTTGTAAAAGACAGCAGCTAATCCTCAAGACTTTCAAAAAGATGTTTCTTGGTTTGCTAGTCCTCTACTGACACTGAGACATCTGCTGTCTTTCCTAACTTGTGGTATTTGCAGCTGTCTTGCAAGGAGTGCATAAATTCTCCACTCAGAAGGAGTGATGTAGATACCAATAACATAAACAACTTCCACTTTTTATCTTGGGAAACCATCTTCTGCAAGCTGCATCCTTCTTGTTTTTGGTGACTGAGAAGGGATTTGTGGGCCAAATGATTTTTGGTACTGGTTTCTCTGCTGACAGCACTTCAGTTCAGGGGTCATCTTGAAGTCCAAACAGGGAAGTGTGAGCATGGGACATGAGCTGTCAGAGCAGCAGAGTTGATAAGAACCTTCAGATCTCTGCTGGGGGAGAGTGCCCCGACATTGTCACAGCCAGGGAATGAGGTACTGCTATTTTACCCTGACTTTTGTAGGGTTGGTCTTGGGCTAAACCCAGAAAATTTAGGACTCTATGATTGTATAAGCTGACTTATTGCTGAAGTTCTACTGTCGTGGTTATTCAATTGTAAAGACTGATGTGGCACAAAACTTGGATAAAGACTATGTTTGCCTTCCTTCAAAATTAATGATAAAGAAGCCATCAAATTCAGCAGCACAAACTTCAGTTGTAAATAATGATCTACACTAGGACAGTGGAGAGGCCTTCTTTTACCTTGAGGGGAAGGAAGGGAGAAATAGAGGAGGATTCCATATTGAAGCCAAGTGAGACAAGGCTACCAGTAAAGAACCACTAGGAATGACAGTTCTTCTTGTTAGGGCATTAGGGACGGAGCCGAGTGTGAGCATAGCACAGAGGCAGTGGAGGACATAGGAAACTGAACCTAAGATAGCAGAGACACTGAAAGCAGAGTGAGTTGGAAACAGATTTTAACAAAGAACTAGATGCGATTGCCATTGTGAGTTGGAATGGACTGGATAAAGTTAATCACAGTTGATGTGTTCTGAATTTATTCCAGTGCAGATTTTCCAAGAGCAGAACAGGCAGATGTTAGGGTCATCTCTGATACTGCTCTTGGGTGGAGATTAACTCCTCCAGAGATGCTCTGGCTCAGAACCTTGTGTAAGTACTTCCAAATAATTTTAATCAAAATACCAGGTTAGCAGATCCACATGTATTTTCACTCCTACCTGGTGGTGCTGTCTGAGGAGAAAGAACATGACATTCATGGTTGGGGTGGAGAGGCCCCTGGAACGCTTTTGTAAAAGAGAATTGTGTTTTATTTTGGATTGCAAATCTGAGCTTTTCATTTCTCTCTCTTCCTCTCCTATGGCGAGAAGAGAGCTCTGGATCTCAAAATAGTTCCAGAAGTTAAATTGAAATTGATATGACTGCAAAATACTTTTCATAGATAAAACTGGACTTAAAAGGTCTACTAGATGGAGTACATTTTCATAAAGAAGTGGCTTCTAACTGTTGAATTTACTGCTGATTTGCTGATATGCTTAAATTTGATACTTTGTAGGAGCATACCCAGGATTGTTTTAACGTGTTTGGTTTTTGTTTCTGTATCTAAATTGTACACATCTATATATTAAATATTCATGGTTAATATTTGCTGGAAGGTATTGCTGGGTAAATTATTGATGTCTTAAAAGAAAATTATTTTTCGCATTTAAGTGATTCATTTTTGTCAAAAAGTTATTTACTTTTTATTTCTTTAGACTGCTGATTTAATTCTTAATTTTTTTATTCAAATTGGACAGTAACATAAGACTTGTCAGGAAATATTTGATGAGATTCTTATGTCCCAAAGGGATTTATAATCATGCAGCTTCATTGTCTTCAGTGAAATTTTGTTGCTATGGCTGGAGTGAATCTTACTGACTAACTGCAGCCTCTTCTTTAAGGCTGGCTTGTGTTACTTATATGGGAGGATGTGTGTGTATTATAAAAAAGGGATGAGTTAATGGTGGAATGCTATTGATTTTCTTCAACTAATTGTGTTTTAAATGCTGACAATGATGAGATGTTGAGGGAAATGTTTTAGTGATTGATGGGAATGGTTGGACTCAACAATCCTGGGGGTCCTTTTCAACCTATTCATTCTATGGTTTTATTTCAAAAGTTTTGATTTTTAAACCTAAACATAGCTGAGATCCTTTCAAGGTCAGTAAGGGTGCTCAACACAATGTTTCCACAGCAAGTTTGAAAGTGTCGGTTTGAAAACAGCTTAGGATCAACCTCTGCAACCCTTAGTCTTAGAAAACTCTATTATACCCTGTGATTTCTTCCGTTTTATTTAAATAATGTTGGCATAATTGGCACCATACTACAGTAAAAGAAAATATGTTTGAAATTGAAATAAGAAGTGCAGAACACTATAGGTATTTGAAGGTTTTAAACATTCAAAATAACATTTCATGAAACACAAAAATTACTGTGTGAAGTTAACCTTGTTAGTACTAAAAGTGACAGTGTATATATATATATATATATAAAAGACATAAAATCCTGAGTAAAACTGTCTCAAAAGACCAGCATTGTGGACTTTGGCTTCCAGCTTTTCTCAGAAGACCTGCTTGGCTAATCTGGCAGCATCATTTGTGATATTTATTCATAGGGCATAAAATAGTATTTTGCCACCCACCTTGAGCAGGTTGATTTTGAAATGTTGGAAGGCAAAAGGAAAAAAGTACCCTGCCATTATTGGCAAGCTAGAATTTTATATCCACTTGTTTTTGACAGTTATAGTTGAAGCTGTCACTTACTGTTTTTTTCAGATCCTCTTTTTACATGTTAACGTGAATGCATTAAAGTGGAAAAATCCCTGCAGCTTTACTGGGTGCTAGCTGACACATGAAGAGCTCTGTATTCAATGCACACACCCCCTGCTTGATTAATATTGCAATTATAGCTCTGTGTTAAATATTTGAAAGCATAAATAAAAGAGGATTGGTAATCTTTTATACCACTAGCAATTGCCATTTCTACACATTCCAGTCTAGGATCTATGCAACCTTTAATTGGAGAACTGATGAAAGTGAGGCTGCAAATATTGTACAGCTGTTCTTGTGATGAAAAGCATGAAGTGTTTTAACTTGCATCACAATAAAATTAATAGTTTCCAAACCATTTTTCTCCCCCTCTTTTTCCAAATGTCTTTTTGTAAAAATCCAAGGAATTAGGAAGCCTCTCACATGTGAAGAAGCTGAGATAGCTAGCATGGTTTAGCCCAGAAAAGAAATGGCTTCGGGAGGGGAAGAGCGCATATTTTTTATAGATATCTGATGGAAGTGTGTTTAGAAGGTGGAGATAAAACTTTTCTCACTGGTGCCGAGTGACAAGATGAGGCAATAGGCATAAACTGAAACACAGGAAATTCTGTCTGAACTGAAAAAAGTCACATTTTTATTGCAATGATGGTTGAACGTAGGACAGGTTTCCAATAGCTATGGAGTCCCCATCCTTGGAAATACTCAAAATACAACTGGACAAGGTGCTGAGAAACTTGCTGTATGTAGCTGACACTGCATTAGCGGGATGATTGTACTAGACGATTTCTGGTAGTCCCTTCCAAACTGAACTGTTCTGTGATTCTGGGAAATGTGGACAGCTACCCAGGTTTTGTAGCTAGCTTTGAATATTGTCAGCATGGTTTCACATATATGGGAGCGGAGAGAGATTTTCCTGAGTCATTAGATTTATTGTTTGCCACTATCACAGATCTGTACCAGGAAATTCTATTTCTAAAAGTGTATCATGACCTCAATTTTATGAAATATTTCTTTATGAAGAGGGTGGCCTTTTGGCTATGGTATACTACATGTTCAGTCAGAGAACGGTCTTCTTGAAGGTCCGTGCATGTGTGAATGCCAATTGTATTATGTTCTCTTGCTGGCCTATAGCTAAGCAGTAAAGAGGAGGCTGACCATTCGCCATCTGCTGGGTGCTGTTAACTGGATCTAATGGACTCCCCTGGAGGGAAAGGGAGATTATTTTTTCCCAGGACCTGGGGAGAAGTGTAATGAGGAAAAATGGCCAACAGGAAGACCAGGACTTTGCTAAGAACAGCAATGAGATAGTCTTGCAGTTCTGATGCTCTTGATATTAGAGGGTTTTAATGTGTGTTGTGCAGAGGCTATTGTCAGCCAGAAAATTGCTGCAGATTACTGGGCTTTGAAACAATTCAAGAGGGAAGGGATATACTAGTCCAGCAGAACCTTTTAAAACCTCAGTTCTTTTTCTCTAGAAAGTTTGTTCTAACTCATGCTCAAATAAGTTTTACATTTAAAATTTGAAAAGTCTTTGTGGTTCTGTGACTTTAATAAAAAGGTGGAAGGCTTCTGCCATGGCCAGCATAATAGTCCTAAAGTTCTTTTGAACCATTTAAAGGCTTGCCTAAATTCACATCTTAGTCCACATCAAGATAAAATTTAAGCACCTCTTGATTCTCACTGTACTTTTCTTCTCTTCTTCTGTCTACTTTCATTCATAGCCTCACGCAACCAAACAAGTCAGACTACAGGTTCCTTTTTTTGTTCTTTCTGTGCAGAATATGGAATGCAGTGTGCATTGCACACAGGGGACCCCTGGTATATCGCTGCAATAAAGTATGAAACAGAAAACACGGCAACAAAGTTTATGATTTTTTTAAACCTGGTTAAAATGAGGCATGTCAATACCCTGAAGAGCAACTTCAACAATCAAAAAGTACTTAAACTTTCATCTTAAATTTAGATAAAGAGCATCTTTTAAACTGTTTGACTTCAATCAAACCATATAAATAGTCCTTTGTGGGAACTCTGCTTTAGCATTACGTTTTGGGTAGGATTATAAAGTGTACACTGCACTGGTCTCTTGTTCTGAGAACAGTGAATCTTCCACATACTTTACAAGAAATATCTGTCATTAGAATGGCTTGAAGAAAATAGCTGTGCCCTTCTTTCTATGTATTTTCATTTATTCAGCAACTGTTGTGTGGAACCTTCCAATTTTCTACTTCCAATTAAGTTCCAAAACTCTGTTCATTTTGCTTAGCTCAGGTAATAACTTTGTAATACTGTGAATAAGGCTGTAACAATATTTGGCTACAAAAGTAATTGAAAGTGTGTTTTGTGAAAACACCATGCTTTCTAATTTCCTTTAGCCATCTTATGAGAAATCTTTTAAATACAGCGGGGAAGGAAGTTTTGCTGGTCGTTGTAACCTAGGGTCTGAAAACCGGTCTGAAAAGACTGCAGTGCTGGCCAATAATTGCACGGCAAAATTATAACTCCCTATGAAAAAGAATTTCATCTTTACATACAATAGACTATAACATTTTTATGGAAACGTTTAGAAGATTTCCTAATTACTTTGCAACACCTGCTCAGTTACTGCATTTATGATTCTTAATTTTTCACAGTCAACATTTTAATTTATTTTCACAGAGACTATTCTTGAACACAGGTGCAATTACTACTGTTTACTCTGTTTTTTAATTATTTTCCTTTTTTCTTTCTTCTTAGTCTCAGTATTTATCTCTTTACTTTTATATGCAGTTAAATCTGCTTAAACACAAGTGTAGTCCAAAAATAGACTTGCTTAAGAATAATTTCCTGCATATCAGCTTCACGGTTTAGCTATAAAGTTGAATGACTATGCTTTCTTCAGTTTGTGTCAGGGCTATATATTAAGAAATTCCTTTTGAACCAGGATATAAATGTGTAGAAGGAAATAAACTCACTCACATGAATGATAAGAGGTCTTCAGTATGAATTTGCCAAGTAAAGGATTTTAATGGGTAGGAGTCACAAGAGCTTGTGCTAATTCCATCTTGCTTTTCAGAAAACAGAAAAATTAAATATATAATGCACTTATGGGAGCAATTTTTACAATCAGTGCCAAAGAAACTTCTTTCTCCTAGTAGGTTTCTTCCAGGAGCAAGTACAACAATACAATGCGTAGGAAACTGCATCAGGTGGAGGGAGAGTGTGATTAGAGAATAAGATGATACTGGGAGGGTGGGGGAAGAAAAGGCATCTATTTATTGAAAGAAAGCTTATGTGACTCATTTTTCCACTGTTGCTTTCATATGATAGGAAAGGGCTAAATTTTGTTGCAACTATTTCATACAGCATTAATTGCTATCCACAGATTTCCTACTTTAAAACATCAGATCTGCTCAGAAAGGCATCCCAGAGACCTGTGTAGTTAAAGACAATGGTCTTTTAAGTTACACAGAAAGAGCTGAGAGTTTATTTTTTTCTGCAGCATGATGAGTAATGACATTACTGGATGTGGTCACCTGTGTTTGTGTGAGAGGGGTTTGGAGTGAATCCATACGAAGGACTAGGAGGTGCTCCGCCATGCAACAGATCATTGCTGGCTGGTTCAGGGTTTTGTGAGAATGTGTGAGAATGTATGGTTTGTGAGAGAATGGTGTGGCTGGGCCTTGAAACAAAACCAAGACCAAAGAGATGGTAATCAACCATGGTTAAAACTTGCCATGCTGTCTGTGGGAGGAAACTTGCTGGTTTTATGTGTGGGTGTAGATTTTGGCTTTTTTCTTTTTCTTTTACTTTTTCTTTTTCTTCATGCTATTTTGTGGTACTTAAAATATTTGAACACTGAGAGTTTCCATGCAGTGAATTCCTGAATTCATTTTGAAGTGTTATAGGGCTTGCTGAAGAAATACCATTTCTGAAGCTGGACATGGTCTAATAACTCCAAAACCTTGAAGTTTCCTCTTTGGAATCTTAGCTGAGAAGGGGTTCTCAGGAAGAGAATCTCCAAAGTGTAGGTTAGAGGTCAAATCAGAGATTACTAGAAATTGATTCCATTTATTCCTCCAAGAATCTGCATCTAAATGAACAGTGACTCATTAAAATAGTGTATTAAAATATTATTACAACATGCAACAAACTTCTCCAGATATTCTCATTCTCATTGTCACATTTGAGCCTACCTCTGGATGACTAAGATGAAATAAATGTTACCTGCAGGGTTGCTTTATCTCAGTGTTCTCAATATCAGTAAAGCACAAAAATAACAAGTATAACAATAACAGGAATAACAAGTTCTTATGGTACCCAACACTATAGTTTAACAGGGTAAGGAAATATGAACCTGAGTGCCAGCTGAAATGATTGTGACTACATTTGAACCACCATCTTGGAAAAGACCAGACCAGGTCATTGATTAGTTAATTAAGTAAGATACATAGCTAACTCTGGCTGCTACTTTGTGGACTCTAGGAGTTCTGGCTTTGCCATACTGAAACTGTTTGGGGAAATTGCTTCTGGAATTTATCTGTGGGCTTTAGAAATGATTTGAGAACTTCTGTGAGAGGGGTTCTGTGAGGCTGTGAAAATTTTTAAGAATCAAATTCCAACACACTTTAAATGTCAGTTTAAAAGTCAGTGTAAACAAAATTCTTTTTCATTCTGCAATAACACCAATGTTAATGAAGGAACTGTTAGAAAAAGGCCACTGCACTATGCATAATATGATTATTAACAAAGTGATATTTTATTAATGTTTCTCTGGTTCAGATTGCTGTGGCTGTCTACTTTTTGTTTTTATTTTTTGTACTGTTATTTTGATTACATTTCAGAATAGCTCTTGTAGCCCAAGCATCAAGACCTACTGAGTCTTGGTTTAAGAGGACAATTTCTTATAACAGGTTTTTATGTAATAGCTGCAATTTGGGTAGTGTTTATTTCTACACTATTTCAGCAGTTGAAGGACATCAGAACTTCCTGACAATGGTTTCTTTCTTGGATGATTTGAGATGGCAGTTTGATTTCTGTTCTGTAGGCAGAGTCACAGTTGGTAGAAAAGGTAAGCATCGGATGATACTGTTACAATGGAAAAGGACATCCAAGAATAGGGATAGTTCTTTGAGCACTTATACAGGAGGTGAAATACTCTGCCTTGATCTAATAGATTGCTGAAATTCTTAAGGATATTATACTTGCAAATTAAACACAGCTGCTATTTTCAAAATTATCTGGATGCTTACTCCACCTCTCCCACTGGTATTTTGCATTTAGATCCCCAATTTGCTTATTTTTTCCCCCACTAGGGAAATATTCCATTTTCAACAAGTAATATTAATATTTTAAAAAACAAATTACAAAAAGCCTGACAAAACAGTGTCTAGTTTGCAGGCGACAAGAAGAGTTTACAAGTAACCTTATCATGAGAAAAAATGTATGAAGGTGCATCTCCTTATCTTCACAAGTAACTTGAGTCATCTCAGCCCACAGGTGGCTTAATGCAAACTTGTCCGACCTGAGGCATATGACAAACAGCCCTAAAAGCATATTGAAGCCCAAGCATTGATCATTCCCATTTTCAAATCATTCTATGCAGAAAATCAGAACTTTTGCAGAGATAGTGAGGAAAACATCTTATTCTCAATTTTGACAAAATATTCCTGTAATATATGGTGTGTAAAGTGTTGCATTTTTGGAGGAAGTGGAAAATGTTGAGTAGTTTAATTTTGCTGCAACTATTTCATACATTAATTGATATCTATAAATTTCCTACCTTAAAATGTCAGAATTACTCAAGAAAGTATTAGTGGGACCAATATAATTTAAGGTGATTACCTTTTGGAACTGTGCAAAGACAATTAACCCTAGGAAGAATTAGCATTTTTTTGTTGCTTATGTGCACATCCTGGTTATCAGTGATGACTTTTTATCATCCATACTTGTACTGCTGTGTTTATAGAAATATATTGATTTGCAGGATTTGTTTTACTGTGTTGGATGAAAGTGTAATGAAAGAGCAATTTTAGGCATGATTCAAAGTCTCCCAAAATCAATATCAATTTTTGTATTGACTTTAATGGGCTTTGAATCATCTTAAAAAATACAGCAATATAAGGAGTTTTGTTTCTGACTGTCTTCATAGACTGACTTCTGGCACGCTGTTTTATAATCTATCGTCTTCAACATTGCCAAGGTTACTTTTCTGCTGGAAATGGTTAATTGCAAGCCTCCTTTATTAATTTCTAAGGTTAAATTAGCACCCCTCACCCCACTCCAAAATGTCTGAGAATTGGGCCAGTGTGAAAATACCACCTGAAAGTATTCCTCATTTTGAATCCAAAAGAACAGGCTGTAAAGGGAAACGAGAACTGTCTTTTCAACGCTGAAATAGCAGATTAAAAAATAAAATGATTCTTGACCCATTCCTAAAAGAACATACAGACCATTTTCTTTCATTAGATCCAAAATCTATATGGTTTAACTTCAGATGTCACAGAAAAGGAATAAACCTGAATAATCATAGAATAACCAGGTTGAAGGGACTCATTGGATCATCTAGTCCAGCCATTCCTATCAAACACTAAACCATGGCCCTCACCACCTTGTCCACCCGTGCCTTAAACAACTCCAGGGAAGGTGAATAAACCACCTCCCTGGGTAGCCTGTTCCATGCCCAATGACCCTTTCTGTGAAATTTTTTTTTTCTAATGTCCAGCCTAAATCTCCCCTGGTGGAGCTTGAGGCCATTCCCTCTTGTCCTGTCCCCTGTCACTTGGGAGAAGAGGCCAGCTCCCTCCTCTCTACAATCTCCTTTCAGGTAGTTATAGAGAGCAACAAGGTCTCCTCTCAGCCTCCTCTTCTCCAGGCTAACAACTGCAGCTCTCTCAGCCGTTCCTCATAAGGCCTGTTCTCCAGTCCCTTCACCAGCATCATTGCTCTTCTCTGGACTCGCTCCCAGAGCCTCAACATCCTTCTTGTGGTGAGGGACCCAGAACTGAACACAGTATTTAAGGAGCGGTCTCACCAGTGCTGAGTACAGAGGGAGAATCCCTCCCTGGACCTGCTGGTGACACTGTTTCTGATCCAAGCTAGGATACCACTGGCCTTCTTGGCCACCTGGGCACACTGCTGGCTCATATTCAGTCACCTGTCAACCAACACCTCCAGGTCCTTCTCCTCCTGGCAGTTTTCTAGACAGACTTCTCCCAGTCTGTATCTCTACATAGGGTTGTTGTACCCCAAGTGCAAGACCTGGCATTTGGCCTTGTTAAACCTCATGCCATTGGACTCTGACCAGTGGTCCATTCTGTTTAGGTCCCTTTGTAGAGCCTCCCTACCTTCCAGCAGATCGACACTTCCACCCAGCTTAGTGTCATCCTCAGACTTACTAAGGGTACCCTCAATGCCTTCATCCAGGTTATTGATAAGGACTTTGAACAGGGCTGGACCCAGCACTGAGCCCTGGGGAACCCCACTTGTCACTGGCCTCCAGCTGGACTTAACACCATTTACTACCACTCTCTGGGCCCGGCCATCCAACCAGTTTTCTACCCAGGAGAGTGTGCGTCTGTCCAGGCCCAGAGGCTGATAGTTTCTGAAGCTGAATGCTGTGAGAAACTGTGTCAAAGGCTTTACTGAAGTCCAGGAAGACCACATCCACAGCCTTTCCCTTGTCCAGCAGCCGAGTCACTTTGTCATAGAAGGAGATCAGGTTAGTTTGGCAAGACCTGCCTTTTGTGAACCCGTGTTGACTGGGCCTGATCACCCCATTCTCTTGCAAGTGCTTCATGATAGCACTCAAGATCACCAGTTCCATGACTTTCCCTGGCACAGAGGTCAGACTGACAGGCCTGGAGTTCCCCGGATCCTCCCTGCTACCCTTCTTGTAAATGGGCACTACATCAGCCAGCCTCCATTCCAGTCGTACCTCCCCAGTCTTCCAGGTCTGCTGGAAGATGATGGAAAGGAGTTTGGTCAGCACATCCGCCAGCTCTTTCAGTACCCTTGGGTGAATCCCGTCTGGCCCCAATGGACTTGTGGATGTCTAGTAAGGCAAGCAAGACTCTGACCGCTTCCTCTTGGATCATGGGAGCCTCATTTTGTTCCTCTAGCACCTAGGTTTGTACACAGGGGGAACAGCTTTCTTTACTATTAAAGACTGAGGCAAAGAAGGCATTGAGTACCTCAGCCTTTTCCTCATCCCCTGTCACTGTTGTTCCTTCTGCATCCAATAGGGACTGTATATTCTCCCTAGTCCTCCTTTTATTGTTAACATATTTATAGAAAGATTTTTTAATTACTTTTCACAGACTTAGCCAATCTGATTTCTAGTTGGGCTTTAACCCTCCTGATTATTTCCCTGCATGATCTCACTTCCCTCCTGTAGTACATCCAAGATACCTGTCCCTCCTTCCAAATCTCATAGCCATTTCTCTTCTTTTTGGTATCTCTCAAGATCTCCCTGCTCAACCAAGCTTTTTTTAACCCCTGATGGCTCTTTTTCTGGAACATGGGGATGGCTTTCTCCTGAGCTGCTACGATCTCCTTTTTGAAGAACTCCCAGCCCTCATGGGCTCCCTTGCCCTTAAGGACTGTCTCCCATGGGACTTTGCCAACCAGCCTTCTGAAGAGTCCAAAGCCTGCCCTCTGGAAGTTTAATGTGACTATCCTGCTAATCACTCTCTTCACCTCACCTAGAACTGAAAACTCTATCATCTCATGATTGCTTTGTCTGAGGTGTCCTCCTACCACCACATCCCCCACAAGGACTTCTCAGTTCACAAACAGTATGTCCAGGAGAGCAATAATGTGCAAGCATTCAATAATACATTTCCTAACCTTAGACATATAGTGGCAGACATTCCTTTTCTAAGTATGAAGACTGATGTAGTAGTCTTATAAATTATTCTAAATGGTTTAATCATATACATCCCTTAATCCTGCCAACTTCCCCATCTCTGTGATAGGTTGTGACATTGGGGAACACAATCAATTTACATATAGCTTGAATACGTGACTAGGAAGGAATGGAGCAGGTTAATAGAAGGAAAACTCCCTTTGCTGCAATAAGACTTTTCTTGTGTGAAGAGTCTGAATAATCATGAGGTTTTTTTTTTTACTGTGCATTAATAGATGCTTGTCTGAACTCTGATTTTGAAAGACTGAATAAGATCATGGGAGCATCTGTTTGCCTTTCATCAGACTGTAGTTGACCGCTAGAAATGGAAATGCCAAGATGGTTAATGAAAAACTAGAACTCCTCTCTAATCCTAACCCATGGAAAGGATGAATTATTTTTCTTCTAAATGCCCTTTAGTTTTACTCCTCATCTTCAGTAACAATTAACTTTGACTGCAGCCCTTTCTTGTTAAATGTGTGTTTACTGCATGATATTACTGGCAGAATCTGACCTACCAAATGCTTCCCAGACTGAGTAATAAAATACGTGAGAGTATTTCAATTGTTAGTTGCAGACATAGTCTTCTGCATGAAGTTAATGGATACTGCATAAATTGAAACCTAAATACATAACAATCTTGTGCCTAATGTTTTGTCTCATTGATTTATCTGTTAAGCATAGGTAATAATTGAATTACTTTATTTATAAAAACTTAGTTTCCTTACAGAAAGCCATTGAGGATATAATCATTTATCTGAAGTGTCTTTACATAACGTTAAACAGCTATTTGGAAAAACTAATGTGAATGTCTCCAAATATTTTTTATTTCCTCTGATTAGTGATGTTTTCTATATTTCCTATAAAGAATCTGAGAGTGGGAATGCAAAAGAAAAATTCATCTGGGCAAAGCAGTGATATAGTGGGCATTGTGAATATGTATTTGTTAATTAATATTTAAAAGTAAAAGTTTGCATTTTGTATGCAAGCAACATTTGTGTGCTTTCCCATTTGTTAGAGCAAAATATGCTCCTTCCATCACTAAGTTATCTTTTTTTAATACTGTTTTTTCTTTTGTTATTCTTAAGAAATTTATGTTCCATTCTTTGTAACAGTGATCACTGTATGTTCATAGGAGTCAAGCTCAACGAAAACAATATTGCATCTTTATTATGCATGATCATTCATTTTAATTCTTACATAAGGGTGACATCTGTTCTTGACCCTTGTACCTTTACCTCTAGTAAGAATCATCATCACCAATTCCTTGCACATCGCTCTTACTTACAGGTAATATAGATTTGTAAAAATATTTTAGCACTCTTCAGTTTCTGAATGCTGAGAGACAAAATTCTGTGTGAGGTAAAAAAAATACACATTCCTATCTATTGCTGCTACCTAAAGCATGATGAGTCTTTTGCATCTGAAATGACCATGAAAAGTTGTCCATGATAATACAATGAGGTAAAAATCCAAATTCATAAACTTATAAATCTGATCCTTCCAAATTTACAAAAATTAATTACTATGAGTGTGGAAGAACAGGAGACATCCAGAATTTGCACTGTTAGATGTTCATGAATGTTTGAAACTTTCCAACTGGAAGGAAAAGCATTTTGACAGGATCATAGACTTTCTTTTATGATAAAAACTTTGAAAGAGTAAATGAAACCAAGGAGCTGGAAAGAAAACTAAAATACTTTCATTTCCCACTGCTAAAATTAGGTTTCTTCACTCTTTTTAGCTATGTGTCACATCTCACTTGAGGTATCAGCAGCATTAGTGAACCTAACATTCAGTCTGGGCTTCAGCTGAATCTGGAGGCTGAGGCATCCACTACTACCAAGAGATTTTTTTCAGCTCCCAGAACAAACTATTTCAGCTCCAATTCTTTCTTTTGCTAGACCTTGTGTGGCTGTGTCTGAATAGTGAATACATAGACAAAAAAAAGCTGTTGAAGACGGTTGGGGAGGTGATAGGGACTGGGAAAGAGACTGTTGCTCCTTAATTTCCCTATGACTTCTCAGCTCTTTAATGTTACTCTGTGTGAATATGATTGACCAAACACCTTCCATGAAACAACTTGACATCATTTTCATTTGATGGAGAGAAATGTTTCTCTACTCTGGTGAAAATATTGATAAAGTATTTCTCCTTTTCTTTGACGTCACCTTCAGAAATAAAGCTGATATTCCTTTCTAGTTATGATCCATTTCTTCTTTCATGACTGTTCTCATAAGTCAGTAAGGATTATGCTATTGCTCTCTTTTCCATCCTCTGAAGCACTAATCTGCAGGTCCAGGCCAAATACACTGACATTCTCTGAAGCAAGGTCCTTGCTTATGTTTCTGCTTAGGAAAGTATTTGGTGTGGTCAGTTTATAACCTTTTCTGTATGTAAAAGGCAATTCTAAACCACCTCAATTTAGATCTGATATTTTTTACTGCAACAAATATTAAGGCTGATACTGTTCTGTGTTAAACTGGCTTTAAAATTAAGGTTCTTTTGGTTGACCACAAGATCTTTTTTCTGTTATGGAATAACTCTGGTTCCATCATTTTGTTGAATGGACCAAAACAATGTTTTGCTGTGAGGTTTTAAATATGACACAGATCATCAGTAGCATGTGACATTAAAGTGTGTGGTACATCCCTCTTACAACTTTCATTCTGTCAGATTAACCTAAGCATTGCCCAATCAGTACGTCGTGTATTAATTCAAAAGCAGAGCCTCAGAGTGTACCTGTCCTGATGGTTTGCCCTTCATGTTAGACATCTATAGGTTCAAATATCCCAAATGAAAAGAATTCATACTCGCAAACATCTAGCATTTATGTAAATAAAAGCCTAAGTTCATAAAACTGGCTCTGGGCGTTTAAGTGGTTTATTTTCTAATAATCTACTATGAATAAGACAGAGAGTGTTTGTCTTTTGTTTGCTAGTTACATCTGTGCTCCCTCTCACTCCTTGTGTTTCTTCTATTACATTATAGTAGTGACTGTGTAATTAAAACTTGAGTATTAATTAAATTCTTAATCTTCTTTCATAGTTGATTACATATGGCTAGCAGCTCACTGGAAGATTATGTTGTGGAATGTTATGAAAGCTTAGTGTCCTGAATATGAGATTCGGATGTTCTCAGGGAAATTCAGGACCTGTTTAAATCCATGAGATTCCTGTTAATTTGAAGAAGACCAGAAAGCCCAACTGATTTTTTTGTTCCAGGATCTCTTGAGACTTTGCATGTTATTTGACAAGTCGTATTGTCTGCTCTTCCTCCATCTGTAAAAATGAAGAAAATTGTGTTTGCCTCCTTAATAAACTCCTGTGAGAAATTTATGTACAGAAAATTGGGTAGGTAAACTGATTGCATTTGTTCCTTTTAAAATATATTTTCATCTCTTTTTCCAATCAAAGGATGAAGTGTGTGTGCTTGTATTCAAATCTGCTTATCTGTGGTTCCTTATGAACATTTCTTTCCAGCTCGTCATGAATTAATGATATTTAGGTAAAGTGTTGTGAATTTCTGTTACTTGAAATGATCTGACTACAGTAACACAGCAGCTGTTTACATCACCAAGCAAGGTGGCTTTTACCTGCATCCACTCTGGTGATTAATGCTTAAATCACTTTGTATCTGGTCAGCAGCAGGAATTGCCACATCACACATCCAAGCAAGACTAGGAGGAATTATTGGCCTGATGGAGTCTGCATGTCTTCCCAGAAAGGGAAAAGTTAAAGTCTTCCTTCAAAAGTAGCAGGAGTGAGTGATGGGTAGAAACAATTTCTTAATAATAGCCAGCCATTCACTAATTAATACCACAGTAAAAGAATATGGGATAAAATATTCATTCTTGCAATTTGCTTCTAACTATCCATTACAAATGTTGAACCTGATTGTTTTAGCTACTATTTTCTTTTTCTGTGTTGTTGTTTCAAATTTGCATCAATGATAATGTATATCTGTTATGAGCAATTGTTCTCCTGAGTTCTTGGGAACATAGAGGTATGTAACTATTAGGGGATTAGAAGGAAGCACTGATTACTCAGAGCTACCCCTGTAGCCTGCTAGTTGGAGCCTCTGCTATACCATGTCATCAGAGTGTTTACCACTTCATACAGTATTCACATTGCTGACTGATGCATTATGTGATAATGATCGTTTGCAGAGAATTTTCTGAACTCATAATGATTTTTGACAGGCAATTCTTTGAAAAATTGCTTGGTCTTATCCTGCACTGTTAGTTTTACAAAGCTGACAGCAGGAATGAGTGATTTTGACACTGCCGAATGACCTATATGATAACTACAGTTCTTTCCTCAGTCTAACAAAGATTCCCAGCTTTGATTTTTATGTGTGTCTGTATATGTATATTTAAATTTTTGGAAATTTCTTGTAAGTATTATTTTATGTTTGTGTCATGTGCTAAATGCAACAGGTTATCTGTGCAGTCTGCATCTTTGACAAGACTTTCCTGAAAAAATGTGATTAATTGAATTGTGTGTTATAGTCTGCAACAAATAATTGTGAGAGCTATTGAATATAGAGTTTTAGGATGCAAAAAAATTATTCTTGAATACCATCTGTGGAAACTTGCTAGCTGAATTCTTTCTTTCATTCAGCTGCCATCTTCCCTGCTGGTTTTGAGCATTCATCCTCCATCATGGCACTGGTTCTAAGTGAACATTGATTTTCATTCATTGAGTTTACCCAAGCTATTTTTGCATGTAGTCTTTTGTGGTTTTGTCCTTTCTGAGAAGATGCTCTGAAGGAAGAATGAAATAGTCTTTGAATAGGGAAGTTTATCTTAGGATGTGTTATAAAAAGAAATGCCTTTCACAGGAAAGGGGGTAAAAGATAAAAAAATTAGATTCTGTTATTAAAAAGAAAGGTCTTACCCCATCCATGAAGTGTGAAAACAGAAGACATCTCATTGTGTCTTCTGTTTCCTTTGTACTGAACTGGTATGGACAGGTATCTGTGTTGAGATTTAGGTTCTCGAGTGGGAACTCTGAGTAAATCTCTACCAAAGTTTTTCAACTGCACATAGTTCTAGTGAGTTTAAAAACTACCAAGGTTGAAAACAGTAATAGAACCTATAACACAGTCCCAAGAAAAACTACCACGTTTGAAAACAGAAATAGAACCTATAACACAGTCCCAAGTGAAATCTTAAAGAGAAATTTTGCACAAGAGTATCAATACAGACAGTAGTATTGTCTGTGTGGTTCTCAGTGTCATTGATGGAGACAGACCTTTGTGAGATGAATGCTAGAAATAACCAACATGTAGACAAGTTCATGAGAAGGAGAGAAGAGATTCTTCATCAAAATTTTCTGGTGTAGCCAACACCTTACTGAAAGAAAAGCCTGTAGAAATCACTCCCATACTGCTCTGAAATGCATCCCAGAACAGCTGATTATTATTAAAGGATAAGGACAAATACAATAAACAGGAACTGAGTTCCTAGGCGATCCATACTAATCTGAATTTTAATTTTATAGGCATGAATATTTACAGAAATGTTTCACATGCACTTATTGTATTATATTTCCAACTGATGTCCTGAAGGCAACCCAGATAAACAGCTGAATTGCTGAAACTATCATTGGCAAAAGAAGCTTAAGAGCATTTTTTCTATTTTAGTATTGATATAAATATAAAACAATTTCAGTGAGTTTTTGTGAATTCTCATATTCTGTTGGCTTTGATACTTCATATTTTACTAATCAAGCCCCAGCATGATCATGTCTTAAAAAGCTCTTTCTTTGTATATAATGATGGTACACTGATGTATTTATATATACATATCATCCAAGCTCTGAATGTGAGAAAACATAGATAGGAAGCTCAGCACCTTCTGACATTTTCCAAAGGATTCCATGAGGACACACAAAGCTTTACATAGCTTTGTGGCTTGTCTATATATTTTAATTCCCACCACTGTTTCTCCTTTCCTGTGGATTCTCATATGGTAAAAGTAAGTAGTGCACTGTTGGTTTCAAAGGTTATATCAAGTAGCTTCTCCTTATGATCTGTCCCTTGACATTTCCTTTGTTTAGTTGTTTCTAGTTCTATTGGCCAAGTTTTGATGAAATTTGAGTGCCGTGCAGTTATTGCATGCTATTTATTGTTATAAAATCTGACAAGTTGAATGTTTGATGCATATTTAAAAAGTGAATGCAGGAAAACCATGGAGGGAAAGGAAACCATTCTATTATTCATAAAAATACATTAGAATTCTTAAGTTTTATAAAATCTCATCTTTTACAATTAAACATGGGATATTTTTCAGAACTTGTTGAAGTTCAGGACTTTTGCTGTGGAAAGAGTGGAGCCCTTCTAGGCTCAGTAGGATTCTTTCATTTAACTTGCATTCAATGAGTAGAATATTCTATTAAAATAAGTGAAGATTTTAAGAAAACTTTGCTGCCCATGATTTCTCTTTAACTTTATGCAGCACAATTTTTTCTAGTTTCATAAAGACTTTGTGTCAGGTTTTATTTGCTATTTTCTATCATTAGCACAGTGAGGATGCCTGCTTTGCAGGAAGTTAGAGAGGAGAAACCTCTAACCTTTGATAAGACTGAACACTCCTACATACATACATGATGTGTAATTCAGGAGACAGAAGAAACATCACCACCTGGCTTTCCATGGAATACCTTAGGTGCATACGATGCCAAGTAAATGAGGGAGAACTGGTCTATACTAATGGACTAGATACTTTTCTACTAGGATAAAGAAAATTGTTAGAGTTTCAGGACTGATTTCCTGGCTCATGGCAGCTCTGAACATGCATTTTGGTATTCTGTGCCAGAAACTGGACACTAGAGTTCAACACAGGAAATAATTTAGGTACTGGAGAAACTAGTTGTTGGCTACTCAGTAACAAATAGAATCACTCATAACTTCAGATAAGTCGTTTACAATCTGTTTAAGGGGTCACAGTAGTCCATAGGCTACTTCTAAGGGGATCTGACAGTGATAACTGAGAGAAGCAAATCTATTGATATTTGAGGTCCGAAGCTGTAGGACTTCCACATAGTTACAGAACCATATACCATCTTTGATTACTCTCACTGGGCTCAGAATGGGAGAGTGTATGCAGGTGTTTCAAGCCTGATAATGCTTGGCTACTTGTTGTGAGTGATATTGTGTACCAGAAAAATAGCTGCAATTAGCTGAATTTCTGTTCTTAGAAGTCATATTTTGTTCTACTTTTTTTTTTTTATTCAGGATGTGGGTGTTGTTGCATTTTAGTGCCTAAAACTTCAGAAATAGTGTTATTAAAATGTAGTGGCTTACATGCACAGGACAATGTACTGACAACAAAAGTGAAGATGTGAAAATCACGGAGTTGAAATCAGAGAACTTTGTCTTACAGTTTCAGTACTTTTTTTCCCATGGGGGTTTACCAGTGGAGTTTTTACCTGCATTCATATTTTATCACACAGAAACATTCCACAGAGCTGTAGTTTTGGGTTGAAAGAAGCCTTTATGTAGTTTGAAGTTAGCCCTGGATCACCCAATATTTGGCACCTAAATAGCTGAGAAACTAATCTCTTCACAACTTATTTTCTCTATTTACTGTGAATCCCATGCCAAAGACAAAGTACTGTGGGGTTAAAGAAATACCCTGTTGTGTATAAATACTGTTGAACTGGTTAATGTGTGAATCATAATAAACCAGTGGTTTTAAGAGGGTCTTGCTTCAGGGATCAAGTAGGGAATCCATTGCTCAGGAATGCTCCTGTTCATGTCACTCCTGTAGTATTTGGGTGGTAGACTTTACTTTTCCAGACTAAGAGTGCTTTCTTTTAATAAGGCAGTCCAGGTTCAGTTCTAGAGGAATGCAGCCATGCTGACTAGAGTGTAAATCTGGACTGACTATGGCAAATATGTTTCAGGTACTCCAGGTTTAAAATGGCATGAGAAAAGTCTGTTCTAAGCCATCTCCTCATGAGCGTGGAATATTTCATTCCACAGAACATTAGTCAAATGTGACATGAGAATATTAGAATTGTAAATTATGATCTTTCAGGACTGTTGGGAATGGCATTTCATAACTGTTGGTAGGCTGATATTCATACTTCTGAAAAGAAGGATATGTTTCACTGAAGGTGTGAAATCCTTGTTGGCAAGGCTGGAAAAAAGAATGGTGACAGGATAGTGAAAGAAACAATTTTCTGGATAGCTGTTAATTCTCTGTCTGTCTCTAGTACTATTCCTGAGCAGATTACCCTCGTTGCCTTAATTTTCCAACCACACACTACTTTGGCTCAGTGCTTTTGGCTATGACAAGGCTCATCTGTAGAGAAGACAAATTATCTTCCATGAAATTTCAGAGGGCAGAACAGAGGGGAAAGACAAAATTTACCAACTCTATGTACACCCATTAGTTCTGCAAGTGAACTCTCTTTGCTTGCTACTTTACCCACAACCCTTCAGAAAAATTGGTAGTAATGATTTCTTTTGTCACTTTCTCCTCCTCACTCTCCCTAGTTTAAGATGAAATTATGTTTTTTGTAGTGATTGAAATTCCACATCTTCTGCAGTGGTTTAAAGTGTTGGGTAATTTATGTTAAGAAACTGTTGCACAGGTGATGAGGGTTTGACAGGAAAGTTTCCCAACGGGTATTCTAATGTCTTTATTATATATGTACTGTGAATTTGAGGAAAAGGGTGAAAGAAAAAAAGGCCTCCTTGAAACTCTATAATTCTTTGAAAGTTGCTGTTTCACAAAAAAAGTCCCAAATATTTCCAGGACTTTTGTGAGGATTCTGGGGGGCAGTGATTTTCATAGCTTTTTCATTAGAAAATGAAAGTACTTTTCAAGCTTCCTAGCTGACTCTTAATTTCAAACTTAATTTTTTTGCACAGCAGTACATATATGCCACCAAAGAAAAATGCTTATTCCTAAATCACAGAAGCATAGAGTGGTTTGTGTTGGAAGGCACCTTAAAGATCATCCAGTTTCAACCTCCCTGTCACAGACACGGACACCTCCCACTAGTCCAGGCTGTTCAAAGCTCCATAAATTTCTATGTGCTGAGAATTTTTCTGAGTTTCATTATCTGACAGTGTCATTTCTTGGAACACTTGTGTTATTATTTGATATTTGATAATTTGATAGGAATGGTTGGACTCAATGATCTGGTAGGTCTCTTCCAATGTGAAGAAATGATTCTATTGATTATGCTCTAAATCATTACCTTAGCCCCAGTGGCAATGGGGACACTCAGGCTTCTCCATCTTATGCAGGGGGGTTTGAAATGGATGATATTTAATGTCCCTTCCAACTCAATCCATTCTATGATTTTATGGGGATGTGAATTTCTGTGCTGAAACCAAATCGGGAGACAGTTTGGGGACTGACATAACACTAAATGGGGTGAGATATGCTCTCCCAGACTCTGCAAAGGGCCACAGGTTTTGGAACTTCTACAGGGAATGACGGTATGGAACCATTGGGAATGCTGGCAAATTTTGGACCCTGTGTTTTTGACATAGCTCCGTCAGTTCCTATAACCCCTTCAAGGATTTTATTGACTCACCTGTCCTTTTATACATGTCTTACTTCAGGGCTGCTGCAGAATGCAACTCTGTATGTAGATATTTTGATTCCATCTTGAATATAATACAATGTGTAGAGAAAGCTAGACTTTACTGCTGCTGTGGGAAATGGTATGGTATACAGAATTTTCCCGTAATACATGGGAAACATTATTACACACAGAATCACACAGAACAACCAGGTAAATGAAACACACTGGGAGTGAAATGCCAAGGATACGATAGATATTATGTCTTTTGCCTCCTAGTTCTATGCTAAGAACACCCACAAGGGATGTGGGAAGCCAAAGTGCAGTCTCTTTTTCTTCTGTCAAGTGGGAGACCTATTTTCAGATCTTTTCTGTTGAGGTGAAAATTAAAGTTAAACTTGAATGAACACCAATCAACTGAGGAAAATGCAGGAGAGCTCTATATTCTCATATATACTCATATTCAGTGATGTAAATCTATTTTTTTTCTATCATGGTCTTTAATCCAAGGAAATACCAGGTGAATCTGTGGATAATTATGAAGTTGACTAATGGGACATTTTTCATCAGTATAGGGAGAAAAGGATCTTTGTCTATTTTGCATTTAGCCTGCTCTATTTTTCAGGGGAAAATCACTTACCGAAGCAATTGTATATTTGTGTATTTTGTTGCATATTTTCATTATTTTTAATAATGCAAACTCTAGTAACATGCTCTGTTTAAGATGTGCATTTGAGTCAACTGTAAAGGTAGAAATAAGTCAGAGAATGGAACTAACACTAATATTTTGAATCAGCATTAGACATAATTTCTTGGACTGGAAGGAACCCTTCTACACACATAAAAAAACTAATTGTGATTTCTAACAGGTGAATCTCTTTTTCACAGTGGAAGTCTTTCTGAATAAGCAATGATTAGAGAATGCAATTCAAAGTTTTAGAACTTATTCAGCAATTCAGTCCTTTCTCCTGTTCACAATTGCATGCTCAATTATGTTTGCACAAGAAGCACAGCTTGAAGGCAGTATGAAGACTCCCATTTCTAAATTCATCCTTACAAATACTAGGAGGGAACCCTACAAAGAGAAAACATCTTTTTTTCTTTTTTATTTCTTTCAATTTTCTGCCATTCTTTCTCCCCGTAAGTCCTGCTTTAAGACAGATTTAAGTATGTTGAACTTACTGTGTGGTAATCAAAGCTATTTTGTTCCTTAATATTTCCCTTCCTGGAAATCCAGTCTGTTCAGGAAGTGAGTCTTTTCTGGATAGTAATAATATATAGGAATTCCTCTCATTCATGACAGAGTGAATGAGTCTTTGAATGGATTTGTATCATGTTGTGTAATTAGAGTGATTGGTTGTCTTTCTACTGATTCAGAAGCAGCCTGAAGCTCTTCATATTGATTTAGAACTGATCTTAATACTTGGCACAAACAGGCAGCATTTTCAGTTTGAGGGTCTAATTTGGGGCCATCTGGAAAAACACTAATGATCCCTTCTCTCCTTTAAGGATGTCAAGATAATGTCCTCAAATGCCCTGCAACAGAACTGGCAGGGTCAGCGACCTGGAAGTGTATGAACTTCAGTTGGCAGCAATGTTAGGAACATGTCTTAACTAAGAAAACTACTACATATTCTGAGGCTGCCTAGGGCAGGAAATTAGGGGCTTTAATTTTCAGAATGAAATACAGTCTTACATTATCTTATGTGGATAAAAAGAAACAAAGCATTTTCTTCCTGACAGTTCTCTAATTATTCTAATTGGAAAAGGGAAAGGCTGTTGTGAAGGATAACATAAACACTTGAAAGTGCACTTAAACACAAGAAGCACTGAAAAGATGCCAACTCATTCTCAAGTGTATACTTGTTATTCTCTGAATAGGAGTTAGCCTTGCATTTGCATAACAAAAGGTTCAGAGTGAGTACCACCACCAGAGTGGAATACATTTAATTAAAGACAAAAGCAAAGGTAAATGATACCTTTTTTTTTAATTATTATTATTCTTTGCTTGATTAGGAGCTACTTGTTTTGGGATCAGGTGAACAGAGCGTGGTTTGCAATTTAGTTCACAAGGGCATAAAGGAAGGGAGGGATGAGAGCTTTTGGATGTTCCAAATCACATCTGCATTTCCCCAAACTCTTATCTGGATGGTAACTCATATCTTGGATATTGGTGCATCCTCATGATAGCACTTCAAGAGTGAAAAAGTGTCTGTCAGAATGGCTTGTGTTTGCTCTAAAAATAGGACAATGTAAGAAATTTCAAGGTAAGTTCCCCTGTAATTAAAAAGGACTCTAGCTTAAATTAAGTGATGCTATTATAGTAAAAACTTGGTTGAATACTAAGCCTGGATTTATAAGTGGGTGGGTTTTGGTTTGCTGCCAGTCCAACTTTATTTTCCCCACCTGAAAAGTATGTGTCTGATTTTTTCTTTTCTATTTCTCTTGTATTTAATGCCATTTCATATGAGGAAGTGCTCAAAATCAGACACAGGAGAGTGGGAATGAGAAGATTTGTGGCCGAGTATATGTATTAACATCCACTAATAAAAATGCCTTAAAATTTATTCCTACTGATGGTCATTATCTGGTGAGAATTTAAAAAATATCTAAAATAGAGTAAAATTGTCTTGAAGTGTTAAGCGTTCAGGATTTAATAATTTTTATGTAATCACTACAGTCTAGTGCTGTGTGGAGCTTCTCTAATTAGGTTTTACAGAATTGTGAGGGAAAGTTACCGTATTCAGTTTTTAAGGATACTGATTGATACTTTTCTCTGCAATAATCACATCCCAGATTCAACCTATTTCCTCAAATACATAATGCAACTGAAGTCTCACAGAAAGTTAGTGTCTGTTACTTCAAATACTGTAATCAGCACAGTCAGTAACCTACACTTAAAGTATCTGTAAAGGATGTGGAAGTCAGCATAAATAATTTTCTGGTCTCTAAAGGTAGATAAATATGCTTGTGCAGATAACCTGAGAAATATAGTGTTGCTTCTGTTCATCAGGAGATAGAATTTGATGGAGTTCTTAAGAACTTTTGACACAGACTTCAGAAAGTTTCACAAAACTGTTGAAGAACCTACTGGATTAAAGAGATAGAGCTTGGGGTACTGCTTTCAGTCAGGAGCCTGTTGAATGCCCAAGGAAATTCAGGATTGTTGATCTTTTTCTTCTCAATAATAAAATGGAGAAATTAAGATGAGAACTATATCAAGAGAGAAAAGTCTTAAGTCAGATCTTCTGTCAGTCCCTACTGAGTGGTTGAATGTCTCAAAAATATTGCAACAACTAACATTAATCCAGGAGACTGGTCTCTGCAAGGCTTAATGTCCTTCATACCTGGCCTGAGATTATCTCCCAGTCGCAGTTGCACAGCAAGTTGATTGTTGGGTATAAATAGGTAAGACAAGGGCAGTGCACCATTTGACATAGTTCTACATAACTCTGGCAGAGCTTGTTGGTACAAATGAAAGGAATTGCATTTTGGTTTTCTCCTTCAGAAAAATGTTGAAGAAGCTCTCTTTTCTTTCAGAAACATATAAACATAAGAGAGAGAAAAACGAATGACTCCTTACAAATCTATAAGGAGCATTTTGCTCATGAGAGAGCTTGCCAACTTTATCTAGACTACACACTTTGCTCTTGTGATCTTACAGTGTATTCTGGGAAAACCCTGGAGACTTAACACATCATTTGGGGATGCAAACTCATAATGTTTGGTTTCAGAAACCATGAAGAAAAAATAGGTAAAGAGAAAGCTCTGCTTAAGTGGGAATATCCTGGTGTGATTTATAAATCTGTATGGATTAACCTATCAAGTTCTGATTTATGAAATATGTTATGTTGACCAACTATATTACTTTACTGATTCAAAAGTCTTGAAACTAGTGTGAAAAAGAGCAATCCATAACACTGAATTATATGGCAGTGATCCACAACAGTATCTCTCAAAATGCATGATTTAATTATTATTAGTAAAATTCACATTACCTAATACCCTTCTTAGAAAAATGTGCTAATACAAGTATATGTGATGGACAGAATGCATTGCTTCCTTTCTTGGCTTTTTGTTAGGGTGCAGAGGTTAACCAAGTTTTTAATATTTCTGTCTGAAGCAACTATCTGCTTAGGAAATTTCTGTTTTTAAAAATGCAAATCTTTGATCACTCATTCTTAAAATCAGGAACCTATTTCTAACTGTGTCTTGCAGTTGATTACTATTTCTAGCAACTGTCAAAATAATAGACCAAAAGTTCAAGCAGTGGTTGAGGTTTTTGGAAATCAGCCATTGTGTGTGGGTCCCCTAGTGATGCTGCAGAGGTATCACAAATGGAGTTTGAGCATAAACCTGTGTTGTGATTGTCTTCAAACAGAAACAGATCTGTGGATATAACAGCATTACTGATGTTTTTGGGAAAAGGCCTTTCTTGTACCAGCAAGAACTTCTCCCTTCTGAAAATCAGAGTTTAACTGCAACTATTTTCACTATTGAGTGTGTCTATAGAGGATCTCTTAGGTAATATCACATCTTATTTGAAGCTTTCGGATGGGAGGAGATGCTCCTGGTAAGTCCTAACCTATATAAACTGGAGAAATCTTTTGCTAAAGCAACTGGTTATTCTCTGTGAGAGCTGTAAGCACTGAGTGACAGCTATACCCTTGCTGTCTGTTTTAAAGCCAGTTCATACTGAAGAGTATTTTGCATCAGAAAAACGCATCATTAACACTTGAAGAATGTCTGTGAATATACAGAACTAGGGGAACAGAGATAGCAATATAACACAGAAAAGGCCATATTGTGTAAGATGAATGAGTCTTAAGGCTCAAAACGAGACAAAGAGGGGAATGAATAGATGTCACTGTCTGGATCAGAGTTGATGCAGGATTATTATGATTTGATAGCAGTACGAGGAAATGACAATGTACCAGTAGTTCCAGAAGATATAAGGCTTTTCTCTGTACATCATCATATTTCTTGCAGTTGTTTTTAGTGCAGCACATTTTAACAACTGAGGGCAATTAATCTCCCGTTCCTAGGCCTGAACTATTCCATTCTGCTCTGAGTGTTTACACAGTACCTATGACTGATAACATAATGCCCATCAATTTTAAATTTGTAACAAGGAGGTAGATGCTGTAGAAAAAAAGTCTACACTTAACAAAATCTCACTGTAGTATCACTGTGTCATGATTAATTGCATCTTACATTTTACAAATTGAGTCAGCAATGTGAATCAACAACCTTTATTCTTATTTCATTACATTAACATCTACAACCGAAATCACAGTTCTAGTGTTAGATAAGTAGTATGAAATAGTATTTGTGCCCAAAGAAAACACTGGCTAAAGAAGGAGCACAAGAGAGAAAAGACATGTAAGGACTATTGAAAACTGATAGATTTTATATTGCCTCACTGTATGCCTCCAGTAATTTTGATAATGAAGACTGCATACAATGAAATTTGATATACTCTGTTAGAAATGCTGAAAATTTCAGTACATTTTGTGTATGAAATATACTTGTATGGATGATGCAGTTTGGAAAAGAAAAGCTATACCAAATAGGAAATTATTTTCCTTTATGGTCATGTTATTACACACAAACACGGCATGTATTTGTGTGTTTGCAAGTTTAGGTTTGACCAAATAAATCAAGAAGTAACTAAACTTGATGCCAGTTCACTTTTCTGATGTCCCTGCACAAGCACATGGGCAATGGTTAAAGAAGGATCGCATGTAGAGGGACTGTGTGATGTAAGTGCTTCTCTGTGAGCACCTTAGCACGGAAGAAAGTATAGAAATGAATTTGCTTAACCAAAGATCTGAAAAGTAAGGAAAATGTTTAGGTCAATCAAAAGAAGTCTCATAGGAAATTATGTCTTTAGCCACAAAATATAAAGGCTAGACTGCCTTTTAATAGCAAAGTAATAGGAATTATATTATTTGTTTTCTCATAATCAGGAAATAGAAAGGATAAAGCAGATCAAATCAGCAAGCAACTAGAATTACTTGATTAAGTTCTATATTTTAATAACTAATGGTCTTGGTGCTCATTGCAAAGGTCACTTAAACCAGAAGAAAACCACTGAATGTGGAGCGGGCTCTTCTGCATTATATTAATTCTGTCTATTCATATTTTGCCCATGTATTTAATATTGCCATTTAATTCTGCTACTTAACTGGTTACTTCATGTAGACCCAGCACTGAGCCCTGGGGAACCCCACTTGTCACTGGCCTCCAGCTGGATTTAACACCATTTACTACCACTCTCTGGGACTGGCCATCCAGCCAGTTTTCCACCCAGGTGAGTGTGTTCTTGTCCAGTCCAGAGGCTGACTGAAGCTGAATGCTGTGAGAAACTGTGTCAAAGGCTTTACTGAAGTCCTGGAAGACTACATCCACAGCCTTTCCCTCATCCAAGAGTCTAGTCACTTTGTCATAGAAGGCAATCAGGTTAGTTTGGCAAGACCTGCCTTTTGTGAACCCATGTTGACTGGGCCTGATCACCCAGTTCTCTTGCATGTGCTTCATGATAGCACTCAAGACCACCTGTTCCTGGCACTGAGGTCAGACTGAGAGGCCTGTAGTTCCCTGGATCCTCCTTGTGCCCCTTCTTATAGATGGGCACCACATCAGCCAGCCTCCAGTCCAGTGGCACCTCCCCAGTAATCCAGTAATAAATGTTGCAAGTCTCCCAGAATAACCAGAAAACACCTTGTCAAGTTGGTTTCTGTGAAGAGTAGTAGGAAACTAGATCATATCTATAGCAATTTTGCTGACTTGCTGAGAGGTGCTGGTGAAAACAGGGTAATAGACTTTCATTGCTGGAGAAAAGACTACTTGTCATAATATGGTAAACTGTTCAAAATTTTAACAGATATTTACATGCCATTTGTGTAATGGCATGTAAAGGGAACAGAAGGTGTGTCTGTATTCCATTTATTCTCATTTTATTCTGCCAGAGTACAGTAAGTGCCTTAATGAAAATGAAAATCAAAGCCTCATAAGCCTTGAGTATCCATTTTATTGAAGTCATTTCATGTCATTGTGGTTTCAAATATATTTTGTTGTATGCAAAAGATCTTGTGCTACATAACTGGGATATTAAATGTGTTGATTCTTTTAGAGAAATAATGAACTTAAAGATATCAGAATAATACAGAGGTGTATCTGTGACTATTAAATTGTCATGAAAAAAGATTATTGAATATCCCAAGTAACTACTGTAGAGAAAACTCATAGGTCAGGCACAAGAAGCTAAACTCAGAAACTTTTCTTGTCAAGTGAAATGAACAGACTGCAGTGCTGAGAGGCTGTGTGAGAGTATTTATCAGATACTCAGGGCAGGAAAGAAGTTAACCTGGGTAGTTACCAAGAACTGAAAACGGGACAAAAGCTCAGGATAGAAGGTTGGACACTTTGGACATGTGGGAATTAACAATTTAGAGAAGAGGAAATAGAGAATTAGAACTTGGAAGAAGATAGTGGTTGGAAGTTAATTAAATACCCTAAACAAATTAGGTGCCTTTCTATGCCTGAAGGAAGGGAAGAAGAAGAGAGAGACTCTAGTATTTGCAAACTTAATAAGAAATAGGCTTTGCTGAGTCCACAACTGGATACCAAGTTTGCGTAGGAGGATAGAGGATGTAGGAAAGATAGTTTTGGAACCTAATTCTTATGAAGTGCCTTGGACAATCTAATAAAAATCCTTTGAAGTTCTCTGGCTCTGTTATAGTGAAGACAATGAAAAACGATCCTGTACATTCCAGCAGCCCTTGTGTGTAAGTTGTGTTTTAATAAGTTTGGGTTTAGCTTTTTTTTTTTTTTTTTTTTTTTTTTTTTTTGTGGTGTCCTCTTTCTAGTCTGCCTTACCGTGTAGCAGAGGCTCTTAGAGGAGTCCATGTTGGAGAGTTAGGTTCAGCCTCATTTGTACCTTGTAGGTTATGCTGGCCTTCTAATCTTTTTTAAACTTTTTATTTTTCTGGAAAATTGTATTTGTGAGGTCCTGAAGAAATGAAGCTGCAGCAAACTGTTTCCCTCAACAGATAATCTCTCTGGCTAGTGCATATGGCAGGTACCCTGTTTGCTCTATTTGCTCTCTACTATGATGTACTGGCATGGTCCCTCTTTTGGTATATTCAGGAGTGGGAAGCAGTCCTCTCATCATTTCTGTAACCAAAGCTGGGACAGGTGTGATGTTCTACATACTCACTGGAGCCTCATAGAATCATAGAATAACCAGGTTGGAAGAGACTCGTTGGATCATCGAGTCCAACCATTCCTATCAAACACTAAACCATGGCCCTCACCACCTTGTCCACCCGTGCCTTAAACACCTCCAGGGAAGGTGAATCAACCACCTCCCTGGGCAGCCTGTTCCATGCCCAATGACCCTTTCTATGAAAAATTTTTTTCCTAATGTCCAGCCTAAATCTCCCCTGGTGGAGCTTGAGGCCATTCCCTCTTGACCTGTCCCCTGTCACTTGGGAGAAGAGGCCAGCTCCCTCCTCTCCACAACCTCCTTTAAGGTAGTTATAGAGAGCAATGCGGTCTCCTCTCAGCCTCCTCTTCTCCAAGCTAACAACCCCAACTCTCTCAGCTGTTCCTAATAAAACCTGTTCTCCAGCCCCCTTCACTAACTTTGTTGCTCTTCTCTGGACTTGCTCCAGAGCCTCAACATTCTTCTTGTGGTGAGGGACCCAGAACTGAGCACAGCATTCAAGGAGAAGTCCCACCAGTGCAGAGTACAGAGGGAGGATAACCTCCCTGGACCTGCTGGTGACACCATTTCTGATCCAAGCCAGGATGCCATTGGCCTTTTTGGCCACTTGGGCACACTGCTGGCTCATGTTAGGTAGGGTGTCAAACCCCCAGGTCTTTCTCCTCCAGGCAGCTTTCCAGCCAGACCTCTCCTTGTCTGTAGCACTGCAGCTCATGCTGTCTCAGCTGGTGCTGCAAGGAAAAGGGGATGTCACCCAGCTGCAAAAAGAAGGACTTTACCTGAATGTATTAGTATTGTAAAAACATCTAGAGGCTGCTTTCTTTGGGAGCTGTTCGGTGCTTCATATTCAGATTGCAGAAGGATAGGCCAGAGCTCAAAGTGCTTGCAGATGTTAAAGATGACAAAATTGGTGACTTCATGAGCTGGTCTGAGAAACACCAAATGAGAACAGCAGCTGCCTGACATATTGCTACCATTCTGTACTGATCAGTGGTCAGTAAGAGGAAGAGAAGTAGGTGTTATACTTTCTTCCTGCTTCCTTCAGTGGCTCTCAGGAGCTATTACAATGTAGCTTCTAGGGCATAATCATGGCTAATAAGAACTGGAAAAAAATATTCCTTTTTATTTCCTACACTTAAGGGCAGCTCTGCTCCACTTCAGGGAGCAACTTCAGCTCTTTGACATGAGGAGTAGCTCACATTGCCATAAATAAAGCCAGTTTATTGCAGCGCTTTCTTATCCGAGAATCTCAGACATGCTACAAATACCAATTAATGTTCCTGACGGCCTTGCAAAATAAAGTAATCTCATCTTACAGGTGGAAAAATGAGACCCAAGAAAATTAATGGTCTGACTTCTTATTGGTACTAGGATGAGTGACTGGAGTTTCTGAAAATCCAACAATAAATGATTCGTCCAAGGCGACACATCAAGTTGGTAGCAGTGGGGAGAAGAAATCCTATCCTGGCTTTTAGTCTTTTGAGAAAACCACCAGATGATACTTAAAAAGCACTTCTGGGGATCAAAAATACCATATAATTATTGTTTCCAGTGTAAATATTTTCCTCTTAAAGTTAAGCTTTCCTTTTTAATTACCACTGTGTTTATTAAACCCATGTGATTGTCTTTGTTTAAGCTGTTACTGTGGGGATCATTGAATCCATGTAAAACATTCAGGCTTTGCCAGTAAAATTTAAGTAGTTAAATTGTATTTGTGGTGGTTTTAGCTGGCATAGAGTCAATTTTCTCCATAGTAGCTGGTATGGGGCTGTGTTTTGGTTTTGTGTCAAAAGTAGTGTTGATAATTCAGGGATATTTTCATTAATGCTGAGCAGAGCTAATATAGAGTTAAGGCCTTTTCTGCTCCTTACCCCACCCCACCCAACCAGTGAATGGGCTGGGGTGCACAAGAAGCTGGGAAGGAGGCACAGCTTGGACAGCTGACCCCAGTCACCAGATGGACATTCCATGCCATAGGATGTCATGATCACTACATCTACATAGAGCTGGAGAAAGAGGAAGAAAGAGGAGACAGAGTGATGGCGTTTGTTTTTCCAAGTAACCATTACATGTGATGGAGCCCTGCTTTCCTGGAGATGGCTGAACACCTACCTGCTAATGGAAATTAGTCAATTAATTCCTTGTTTGGCTTTGCTTGTGCATATGGGTCTTGCTTTATCTGTTAAACTGTCTTTATCTCAACCCATGATTTTTATCACATACTCATTCAATTCTTTTCCCTATCCCACTGCGAGGGAAATGAGTGAGCAGCTCTGTGATGTTTAGTCACCAGCTGGGATTAATCCAAAACAACAACATTATCTGCTATACTGAAATATTTTCTTGTAAAAATATTGTCTCTGTAAGTCACATAAACTTAATAAAAAACAACCCCTAAAAATAACTACCCATGCATGAGAACCCCACAGAAATGAAAACTCTTGTTACTGACATTAGTCTTGGACCATGTCATGTCCGATTGTATTCTTGGCGTCTTCTTGTATAACTTATTTATTGCAAAAATTTAAACATACCCTGAATTGAAATGTTATTGGCCGTGTTTTTTTGGGCAACATCTATAACTGATGCCAATTAATGCCAGTGAAATGTTTGGTGCTGTGTTCATACCTGAGGTCTTTCATTACTGGACAAGTCATATGGTAGGATCAGGAAAGATGGGAAGGCAAACTGATAACCAGTGCACAGAAGTTCGCACATCAGGGGAATTCCCCTAGCAATCCAAATGTGGAAGAAAAAACAAGAACAGAGGTAACTTCCAAAGGTATAAGACCTAAAAGCAGACAGTCAAGACATCTTTAGGTTTTGGTCATAAAGTAGTACTTTCAGTATGTTATTTTTAACTATTCAGAGGCTGGCAAGTTGATCCTGCAAATGCCAAGAAATAAAAAGCGGCTGAAGTGCTATCACATTGCCATCATTGTAAGTTTTCATTCAACACAAATGTGTACTCTAGAAAACCAATCATTTATAAAACTACTCTTTAGGCAATGATAAAAATGTTAGCAGATGGAGATCACTGTATCAGCAGAGTAGGGTATTGCCGGGAATTCTGCATAATGTTGAATTAATCCCCTTCATGTTCTCCCCAACACAAAAATATCTTTTATAATTATCATTGGAGTAAATGAATCCATTGGTTTGATTGATACCACACCTTGGCTTGCTTCCAGACAATTGAATCCTAAAAAGAATAAAGATACAGTGACAAAAGAAGAAAACATCTGTCTCAGAGTTGTATACCAAAGCCAATAATTTGCTTGGCTCTTAAAAACAAGGGGTAGTGTCAGGAGGCACGGATTCTTTATGGAAACAGTAAACATGAACAAGAGTAACGAATGGTTTCAGGGTAGTCTTTGCTGAATTGCTTTCATACCTGCTGATGCCTCTATTGCCAAGTATGGATTGCACTTACAACAACATTATTTTCCTTTGATGAAAAATCTCGTGAAATGGTTATAAACTATGTCCCACTGTTTTACCTTCAGCTTGTAATTTTAGCTATATAATGTCCTCTTGGAGTAAAGGCTAAGCAAAGTATATAATTTTTAAATGGCAATGTTTTGTTTCCATTTTCCAGTGATGTAACTGGCCAAAAGAATTGCTCCAAGACTGGCAAAATCCTAGTTTTTTTTTAGTTTTCTGAATAACTTTTTTATTTGTTTCATGTTAATCAGTTGCTGATTTTGTCTAATTGACTCTCTTATATTGCATGTAGTCTGCCAGATAATCTGCAGAGAACAGTGTTTGGTTTTAGAAATGATGTGAAAAGAAAGACTGTAATATAAAAATGAGACTGTACAAAACATGATTCCAATCACAGCTTTGTGAAAACTGTCCCTTTGACCTCTGCAAAGCATGATTTACTGCAAAATAAAATTTTGTATATTGTTCTACTGTCATTTAGTATTCTAGAAATGGTAGCCATCCAGGACAGAAGACAACAATAACTTTTGAAATTCAAATAGAAATTTACTGAAATCCAATATCTATTCACAATTTTTTCTAAAAAATAACACTCTTAGTGTAAACCAAAGCAGCTACATCATTACACTGTTCATGCAAGCAGATTTTTAAAGTGAAAAAGACAAAATTCAAGAATATCAATGCTGCATATGTGCTGTACTAAAGAATATTTTTACTTTATTCTAAAAATAGAGGAAGAGAACATCTTTATTTTTTTTTCTATTTTCACCCATCCTAATCTTTCAGTCACATAGGTTTGTGACCTGAATATCTTCTTTCACTTTTTGTGTGGTCGTGCAAATTTTGTTGTTTCTGCTTTTGAGGATCATTTTGGATTTGTCAGCTCTGTGCCACTTTCTCAAGGATGTGACTTGTTCATCTAAAACATGCGTTACTACTTGTTTACTAAGCCAAAGGATATGTATTTTTTGAGAATATTGAAGGGCTTCTAAGCATCCATCTGACTTTGAGTAAGAAGACCTTTGCTTTCATAGTTCCTTGTGGTGAATAGAAAGTAGAATGAATTATAACATTCTATTAAAGAAAATTCACTCTGATCTCACATCAACTTTTACCCACTAGAAATCAAGTTTTCTGTTGACTATCACCAATTTGGTTTTATTTTTATAAGCTATGTGTTCTGGCTTGCAGCATCCCTATAGTCCCATCTTTTTTTAAAAGCAGCAGAATTGTATTCTGAGTAGCAGAAGCATAAGGGTTTCCATTTCTCTTGCGGAAAGTGCTATTTCTAGCTCAGCCCATTCCACTACAGCATGCTTGAGTGTTTTCAGTCTGCTAATAGGTGTCTTGTACAGTTCTGGGCTATTTTTTCCTTTCTTTCTTAAGGTCTATGCAGTCAAGTTTCCATAACTTAGGGTAACAGGAGCTGGGAAACAATACATAGTGAGGAAACTTGAATAAAAGACAACAAAGGAGGCTCTGGGGAGTACACTCCACGGTTGCCTCTACAACACTGCATAGAATCAGGGCTTCTTAAATTCAGTGCAGATACTACTTCCTCCATGTTGTCTCCTGGAGGCCTGCTGGAGATTTTTCTTCTTGTTCTTGCAGTATTCTAGCTCATAAGAAGGCTCATAAATTCAGGAGCCATTGCAGCTGGATCAGGCATCATGGTCTCTGTAGGACTCCGCCTATGTTGGTGTGGTCACGTGTTTCTATACTACTCTTATAGTCACTCTGACTTTCAGGAAGACACTGTAATTTCATTCTACACAGACCTACAGTATCAGTGTTAGCACCTTTTGATCTCAGTTGATCTACTTTGGAAGTAAACTACATTCATGTGACACTCTGTTTTACCTCGAAAAAAATTGTTTAGAACTGAGCTAGCTCTCTGTGGACATAGTCTATCTCTACACGGCTAACCTGTAATCAAGTCAACTGCCCATTGATTCCTCAGTTAACTATATGAGCCAATAAAAAGAGCCTAGACAGAAAGCTGTAAAATATCTCTTAATATGCCATGTTGAAATGTGGTGAGCCATAACTCATGGTGCATCTGTAATGAAGGCTTTGAAATTACCTCTGAGACCTTTAACACTGGGCAGGTTGATTATGCTGAGACCGACTAGTTCGACTAGTTTAGGTTGTGTCAGAGTTTCCAAATATGTTTCCCTTAAGGCTTCATTACCATCTCAAGGTATGGGAGGGTAGAAAGACTTTGACGTTTTGTGGGAAGAGGAGGGAAAAAACAGAGCAAGTGATCAAGAGAGATAAGTTAATTGTCAAGGACTGAAATATTTTGAGCATTATATTGTTTTATTCTGGTTTTAATTAATTTATTTTCTAGCCTTAACAGACCTGCTTTTTCAAAGACTTTTTTTAAAAAAAACCATAGCAGAATGGTCACCAAAGAAAAAGAGATTTTGAGGTAAGTACTGGTCTGAACAGATCCAGAAGTTCTTTGATTTTAATTCTAGGCAGCTACATCACTTGTAATGTTTGTATTCAATGACCACATTCTGTATTTCTTGGTGTCATGGGGTACTGTGTCTGTATGGGGTGTGCTTTGGAATGTACTGCCTATATGTCTTTCCTTATACTTTTGGGGACTTAATACTGCTGGGCTGCTGTTGACCACTGGTACAGCTTCTCACTGAATTTTGAATTTAGATTTGAAATTGATATGGAATTTGAGGTTTTAAAGAGTATTACTATTATTAATAGATAAGTAAAGAGGCAATCCTGCTCTAATTCACCCTTGTACTTGTGTCAGTAGACCTGTACTTTTTACTCTGGCAGCTGTAGTAAGAATACATATCAAACTCTATTCTCCTATGGGTAAAGTCACTGTCTATGTCAGTACTGTTATGTATTGCATTAATACTGGATTAACCCTTTCAGGCAGAGAAGTGAGTTTAAATAATTATTTTTCTGCCATAACTTAGTGGTAAAGAGGATTTGGAGGCTCTAGATAGTCAACAGGATCTACCTGAGCATCATTTTGAGAATGAAAGCCATGACCATAATAGTGCAACTTTAAGCGAGTCATGTATTCATGTTGCTAATAATCATAATAGTCACATGCATTCCAGATCTTAATGATGCACTTTAAAGTGTATTAGAAGTGTGGAGATAGAAAGATAATCAAAATTTGGTTGCGTTTTTAGTTTACCTATTGCTCTTGACGGAATGAAATGAAAAGGAATTATTCTTGTGGGTAGCCTTTAAATCAGTTCATATTCTTTACTAAGTGGAATGAATGTGTTATTCTCTGTTCCCAAGAAATTCATAGAATCATAGAACAACCAGGCTGGAAGAGACCCACTAGATCATTGAGCCCAACCATTCCTATTGAACACTAAACCATGCCCCTCAGCACCTCATCCACCTATGCCTTAAACATCTCCAGGTGAATCAACCACCTCCCTGGGTACCCTGTTCCATGCCCAATGACCCTTTCTGTGAAAATTTTTTTCCTAATGTATAACCTAAATCTCTACTGGTGGAGCTTGAGGCCATTCCCTCTTGTCTTGTCCCCTGTCACTTGGGAGAAGAGGCCATCACTTCACTAATGAATGTGATTCCAGTGAGCCAGTATATTGAAGTTCATAACAGATTCTTATACCTTACACGATTAATACAGGCTATTGTTTAGCAAACTTATTCAACAATTCTCCTTCAGCAATAGGCAATCAGTTACATGAATCTTACACTTTCCCATGAGAAACAGCTATGTGAGCATTCTAGCTCAATAGAATACAAAGTTACAACTCAAGGTCTACCAAAGAAAAGTTACCACTGAGAAACAAGAGAAGCATTACAGCAGAACAACCACTTAATGTTGTAAAAGAAACTTTGAGCCTGTATAAACCTTTGTATTAGTGATGTGTACGTGTGAAACTATGCATACAAAGCTGCAAAGCCTTATGTCTTTATTTCATTTAGCATAAGCTGCTCAGGGCTTGGAGATGCTCACTAAATGGCCTCTGGCTTGTAACCACCCATCAGGTCTCCAGCTGAATTTAACTCCATTTACCACCACTCCTGGGCCCGACCATCCAACCAGTTTTCCACCCAGGAGAGTGTGTGCCTGCCCAGACCAGAGGCTGACAGTTTCCGTAGCAGGATGCTGTGAGAAACTGTGTCAAAGGCTTTACTGAAGTCCAGGAAGACCACATCCACAGCCTTTCCCTCGTTCACCAGCCGAGTGACTTTGTCATAGAAGGAGATCAGGTTAGTTTGGCAAGACCTGCCTTTGGTAAACCCATGTTGACTGGGCCTGATCACCCGGTTCTCTTGCATGTGCTTCATGATAGCACTCAAGATCACCTGTTCCATGACTTTCCCTGCCACTGAGGTCAGACTTCTTTTAATCCTAACTGTGAGTTGGAGTTTACACAATGCAACTTCTATGTAAGCAATATTTCCTATTGATCTTTTAATAATCCTATTAGTTTCTTTTATTCCCTTAATAGAAATTTTAGCAGTAATAAAAGGTAGAATCAGGCAGTAATTTGAACTCTGATTAGTCCTAAGATGTGGTTCTTTACCAAAGTGAAATCCCAATAAAACATAAATTAAAATAATGGAACTGTATTTGGCTATCTTGAATTATATTAGAACACTCACTTTCTCTTCCCAATCAGGATTAAAAAAGCAAATGCTTTTATTATGCAAATTCAAAACACAGTGCAATAAGCATATTACTTTGCAAACTGCTCTCTGTCCAAAGCATTCTCTAAAACTCTGGTCTTTGCAGAGAACCAGCATTACGATAGTGGGTAACTCCCACCATTTTACCTCAGTTCTGAGGAATTTCACAGCATCTTGTGAGATCTCATTGACAATTATCAGGTCATGCACAAAAGGTATTTTTATGCCTGTATTATATGAGCAGATCTTGTGACTCTTCTTCAATTGATACAACTACCCAGAGAAAATGGAAAGCTTTCAGAAATGGAAAGAAATTTTCAGGGTATAGTTTTTCCATAGGTCTCTTATCAGCTAGTAGTCATCATTTCTTGGTCTTTTTGATTAGAGTAGCTGTCTTAATAATTTACCTAGCCAGGGCAAAACTTGACTGTGCTAGATAGCAATCACATTCAAACACAGTGTCTTCAGTTTATTCTTCTTGGTAGAAAAGTGCTTGGTGATCATGCAAAGGTGGAACTCATGCACAGACATGCTGTGCTATGTGTTCCTGCCAGGTTCCTTTTAGCAGGAGTGACTACCCCGGTTTTGGCATGAGTATATGGTTTCTCTTCTGCTTTTCAGGCACATATGTAATTAGCTGCCTGCTTCTGGCATGTGGGAGATCTCAGCATCACGGAAATCCCATGGCACCGTGCTGGAAAATGAGTGAAGCTATCAAGAAGTGAAACAAGAGTGAATGCTGTGAACATCACAGTTTGTGAAAATGCTTTTGAAGCTGCACAAACTGTCCCTACCACCTCATTTATACAATGTAAAACAAGAGAGGAAGGGGCTTGGAAAAATAAGAGTTAGGGGGAAAGAAAGATGGGAACAAAAGTTTGTCAATGTTCTCTTTCTCCTCCCCCCAAGATAGTATATATTCTAATTCCATGTATAGCTTAGACACAGTTACTGCAACAACCTACTCTACTGCATATATGTGCTGTAGTCTCTGCACATACTGCAGGTCACAGTGAGCAGGTCACCCATCTTGCATTTGGCTATGCTGTGTGCTGCTGCTACTTTGACCTTTTACCTTTTCTAGTTAAGCACTTGTTACCGAATACCTTGGAAAACAGTACTGAAATACTGCACTTGCTCTACTTGTACATATAGGTATATACAAAAAGTAACATTCTACTGATACCTGAATGAAACTAGAATTTGTTCCTTTTTTCTCCATTTACTAGTGTTGAATTCCTGTACATTAGAAAGATGCGCATTCTGACTAGGGCCTCTTTTCTTGCTATCTTAGCTCTTTAAAAAAACAAAGAAACAAACCTGACAGGCGGAATCAAGACTCCATAACTTATAAAGTTATAAAGTAGGTATGTTTATTCAGTGCTGAGACGCACGGTAGAATCATTTCTCCAAAACAACATGCGTACCCATCATGGCAACTCCTCTTATCTTTATACAGTGAACTGTTACATATTCCTAAAATGCTTATACATATTAATGAGTTTGCGAAGAGACCTCTTCCTGGGTTTTTTCCAGGGATAGGGGCAGTTATCTTCCTTCTGCATCCATGCTCTCAGGCCGCTCTTATCACAGGTCCAGATGACTCCGCCCTTATCACAGGTCCAGATGACTTGTCCTTCTTCTCAGAAGTCTTTTAACAATAGGCCCTCTTCCTATATAAGGCTTATGTATATATGTTGTTTCAGCTAAACAACTGTCATCTATCCTTCAAGTGTCACTTGCTTTGCTAAAATAAAAATAAAATAAATAAACTAAAACGCTCTGCAGCGTTACGTCCTTTCTTTGTTTTCATCTGGGGCTGCTAAATAATGGTTATCCTGTTAGTACTTCCCCTAGGCCCCTGCATAAAGAAATGTGACAGGTGTCCTGTCGTCTGGCTGTACTTTCATTAAAATGTTTTAACTTCTGTTGGGTTTGCATCTGTTTGGGTGGGAGAGAACAGAGGAATCAGGGAGTGGTTTGAACTAATTAGTCTGGGCATGAAGTTTTATGGCATATCATTTGTTCTTGATGGGAAGAAACAGCATAAGGAGCTGTACTTCAAAGAATCAAGGTTCTTTTTATGCCCTTTGGACTGTACTGGTAAACCTTCGGACTAGTTACACAGTATGACTACTGCTTAAGAACTCTTCTTGAATTACTCTTTTGCTCTGGTTCTATGGGAACTGTAGGTCCCTGGGATGAAATTGAGAAGAAAGAAAATAGTACCTTATTAGAAAATATGAAGTCCTCTAGATCTATGTGAGCAGTTCTCTGCCTGAAGCAGTATGCTGCTTGTTACTCACAAATCTTTCCCATGTACCTTCTCTTTTGCAGGAGCTTTGAAGAGCTCTGCTTCTGCATTCTCTCTTCAGACCAGATACTGGGTGATGCTGGCAGGAATATGAATGTAGGCCTAGTTGTGCTAGCAGGGAAGTACTCTTGGGTTTGGCTTGAAATATTGACATAGGTCAAAGGAACTCTTTAGGAAGATGACATTGTGTTACTATGTTTAACGCATATACTATCTGATAAATGCACATGTATAATAACATAATTGTGTACATATTTACCTCATGAACACACAAAACCAGAATTCTTGAACTATCCTGTTGTTCACATACAGCAATTCGGAAGCCTTATGTCTAGTCAGTAGCTAGTGGGAAAAAGGGTCTTTGATTTTCCTCACAGATGCACTGGGGAATAAAAGATTCAAGGAACAAAACAGTATGTAACACCCAGGTGGCACACGTTAGGCTCTGTATTAAGAAACCTAATGATGCTAGTTGTTTCTCAAAGGAAAATGCTAGGTTTAGAAATGGTACAGAATGGCCAAGACACTGTGAACAAGTGCCGCAATTATCAGCAGACCTCTGCAAAATGTGGTTTCCCTAGAGAAGCATTACCTGCATTGTGACTCGCGTTGGCTTCTCTGCTTGGGTTGGTACTCCACCCCTCTGCTCATTCATGCTAGATCCTTTCTGATCCCCCACTTTGCATGGTCAGCTGTGTAAATGCAACATCTGAAGTGATATTTTTCAGCAGCTGCTGCTGCATATCCTGCTAAAGGAATGGATGTCCTACTAGGTCTCATTTTACTATGGTATTTATAAGCCTAATCCATTCATTTGCCTCTAAAGGTACCTCTGTAGCTGACTAGTTAATTGAAGATAATAAAAGGAGAGCTGTTAATTTTGTCAGTTTTTTAACATCTTGTGCATTTAATAAATTGAAAGTAATTAAGGTTAGTTTGTTTCAGAAATTCCTTTCCTGTTGGTGCTGCAGAGGTCAGACCATTGCTAACACAGTAATGACTTGAACACCACCTATTAAAATGTCAGTTTTATCACCAAACAAACTGCTTTCTGAGATGTGAGACTTGAGATGTTCTGGAGAAATGCTGCTGAGAAATTTTGTTAGTGACACACTTTAAATCTGTTATAAATTCACTGGACGTTTGTGTGTGTGGAGTATGTATTTTGTTTTCATATAATGTAGCAGGAAATTGTTCTCTTTATCCAAATGTACAGGTGGTGCTTTGACTACTTTTGTTTTTCAAGAACTGCCTCTTTGTGGGACGTTTGCCTGAGGATTAGATAGGCATGCTTGTAATATACTTGAAAAATGACCAAAGGGAGGGATTCATGGCTAAAGAAATAAAAGAATTAGGGAATTTATAAATTTATAAATTATATTTTAATATACCTTTTCCAGGACCTTAGCTGCAGGATCTAACCCTCTTGATATTCATAAATTATCTGAGCATATAGCACTGACAACCAATAAGTGACAAGTTGCTTACTAAGATAGACAAGTTACTTTTTCTGACCTGGCATGGTTTTGAGCTAGAGCTGCCAAACCTATGCCAAACAGAAATGCTAGGTTTAATATACTGGGTCTCATATACTGGGTCTCAAAACTTGTTTCTTTGGTGACTATATCCATCAGGATAGGTTTGGATTTCTTCAGATAAATAGCAGCATTTCTTTATTTTTTGCCTTTATTTTTTTGGTTTGTTTAGTTTTCCAAGAGGGTATTCAGTTGCCTTGACCTACTGTCTCAGGCTGCATTTTGGTTAAGTGCACACAGACTGATGTCAGAAAGCAACCTGGCCTGTACAGAGAGAGGGAGGAAGGGAGTGAGTAGTGAGTGAATGACTTGTAGAGATTCCCTAATGCCCTCATTTACTGGCTTTCATAGTATTTCACACCATTTAATTTCATACAATGAATGGAAGCCCAAGGCCAAATTGTCTGAGTTGGATTCTTAATAGAGAATTTCTCTGTTTTATGACTTTTTGACAGTCATGGTGTAGATGGTAGAGAAATCCAGACACTGAGCAGAGGAAGGGCTGTAAATTTGAGACCTAACTATGACATGATTAGGAATCTTTATGAGGAGAAAAAAGGGAAAGAGACATAATTAAGCTTCTTTGAACAGTTTGTTCCTCAAACAGCAACTTTTTCACTCCTGCCTACACTTCTGTTCATGCAGAAATGTGAGTTATTCAATTTCCTTTGATTCCAAAGGACTTTTCTGATTGATTATCTTACCCCGGAATGACACCTGATAATGCATCGCTCTGTAGTGTGATGTGTGTCAAATTTCTTCAAATACAAAATAACACCAGCTGATGTGTCTTAGGTTTTGATATGACTATTCTTTGCCTAGTGTAACAAGAATATCCATTAAGAAGTTAAATAAACAGCTTATTGGAAAAGCTCCTTACAAGCAATTTGCTGAAAGTAATAATCATTGCTTTCCTGAAAGTAATGTGCGGGTATCTAAACTCTGCCAGGAATATGAATTAATTTATTGCTTGCTGATTTGCTGATAGGATCTTACCAGTCTTGTTATTAACACTATTAAATGCAATGTGGCACTGGGAACTGTGACAAAGTCATAGCTGTCCAATCCCTCGAGGTGTTCAAGTCCAGGCTGGATGTGGTTTTGAAGTGGAAGGTGATCTCGCCAATGACAAGAGAGTTCAAACTAGATGATCTTTGAGGTCCCTTCCAACCCAAACCATTCTAGAATTCTATGGTCTTGTAAAGCAAAAAATCTGGGAACGTCTGAAAATACTGGGGAAGAGTCTCTTTCCTCAGTTTTTCAGGGGCTTCTCTCAGGCATGTGGACTTCCTTCTCTTTATTTGAGAATGGTTTGGGAGAATAAGTCTAGAAAAGGAGGCGAAATTGCTCTCTTACCAACAGAGTGTAATTTCACTGCCCTGCTAAGTGCAAAAGTTGGTTTCTCAGCTCTTAATTGGTAATTGATATTAGAGACTGGTATATGTTTAACATGGATATAGATTGTGCCACACATTGTTTTACTAATGTGATTACCAATAAGCAGCTATTTCCCATCTGTATCCCAGACACTGCAAGAAGATATCTTCCAAAGTACTGCATGATATTTTGCTTTCTTCGCAGAATTTATTGACAAAAGAAGGTACTGGAGATAGTGATCAATGTTGTATGGATTAGTGCTCAATAACTGGAGTCTTGCACCTACTACACCTCAAAAAGTTGATGGAAACAGGATTCATGGTGAAACCATGTGTATGAGCTTGGTTTGTGTCACATGTATACTGAAAGATCAATAGCAAATCAAGAGCAGTGAAATACATCTTACCCCTGACAAGTCTGAGAAGTCTGAGTCTGTGGTCTTTCCTTGTCATACAGCAAAGGAAAGATATGGAGCTGTTGAAGTGAGTCGAGACGAGGTCCATTAAAATAATCAGAGGGCTGGAGCACCTCCTGTGTGAGGACAGACTGAGAGGGGTTCATAGAATCATAGAATCATAGAACAACCAGGTTGGAAGGGACCCATCGGATCTTCTAGTCCAACCATTCCTATCTAACACTAAACCAAGTCCCTCAAGACCTCATCCACCCACGCCTTAAATACCTCCACGGAAGGTGACTCAACCACCTCCCTGGGCAGCCTATTCCAATGCCCAATGACCCTCTGTGTGAAAAACTTCCTCCTAAGCTCCAGCCTAAATCTACCCTGACGGAGCTTGAGGCCATTCCCTCTCGTCCTGTCCCCTGTCACTTGGGAGAAGAGGCCAGCTCCCTCCTCTCTACAACCTCCCTTCAGGTAGTTGTAGAGAGTAATGAGGTCTCCTCTCAGCCTCCTCTTCTCCAAGCTAAACAACCCCAGCTCTCTCAGACGCTCCTCATAGGTTCTGTTCTCCAGCCCCTTCACCAGCTTCGTCGCTCTTTTCTGGACTTGCTCCAGAGCCTCAACATCCTTCTTGTGGTGAGGGGCCCAGAACTGAACACAGGATTCAAGGAGCGGCCTCACCAGTGCTGAGGACAGAGGGAGAATAACCTCCCTGCACCTGCTGGTCACGCCTTTTCTGATCCAAGCCAGGATGCCATTGGCCTTCTTGGCCACCTGGGCACACTGCTGGCTCATGTTCAGTCGGCTGTCGACCAACACCCCCAGGTCCTTCTCCTCCTGGCAGTTTTCCAGTCAGGTTTCTCCCAGTCTGTAGCTCTGCATAGGGTTGTTGTGCCCCAAGTGCAGGACCCGGCATTTGGCCGTGTTAAACCTCATGCCATTGGACACTGCCCAGCGGTCCAGCCTGTTTATATCCATTTGCAGAGCCTCCCTACCCTCCAGCAGATCCACACTTCCACCCAGCTTAGTGTCATCTGCAAACTTGCAAAGGGTACCCTCAATGCCCTCATCCAGGTTAATGATGAAGACACTGAACAGGGCTGGACCTAGCACTGAGCCCTGGGGAACCCCACTTGTAACTGACCTCCAGCTGGACTTAACACCATTTACCACCACTCTCCGGGCCCAGCCATCCAACCAGTTTTCTACCCAGGAGAGTGTGCGTCTGTCCAGGCCAGAGGCTGACATTTTCTGAAGCTGAATGCTGTGAGAAACTGTGTCAAAGGCTTTATTGAAGTCTTGGAAGACCACATCCACAGCCTTTCCCTCATCCAGCAGCCGAGTGACTTTGTCATAGAAGGCGATCAGGTTGGTTTGGCAGGACCTGCCTTTGGTAAACCCATGTTGACTGGGCCTGATCACCTGCTTCTCTTGCAAGTGCTTCATGATAGCACTCAAGATCACCTGTTCCATGACTTTTCCTGGCACTGAGGTCAGACTGACTGGCCTGTAGTTCCCCGGATCCTCCCTGCGAACTTTCTTGTAAATGGGAACTACATCAGCCAGCCTCCAGTCCAGAGGTACCTCCCCAGTCTTCCAGGACTGGTGGAAGATGATGGAAAGGGGTTTGGTCAATACATCCGCCAGCTCCTTCAACACCCTAGGATGAATCCCATCTGGCCCCACAGACTTGTGGGTATCCAGTTGGCCAAGCAGGGCTCTGACCACCTCCTCTTGGACCATGGGAGCCTCATACTTCTCCTCTATTTCTGGGGTTTCTACAAAGAGGTTGTTCAGCCTGGAGAAAAGAACGCCCCAGGGAGACCTTACAGAAACTTTCCTTTACTTAAAGAGGCTACAGATGAGGAGGTGCTCTTTTTCAGGGATAGGACTAACAGTTTTATACCTAAGAAAGAAGATTTAGACTGGATATAAGGAAGAAATTTTTACTGTGAGGGTGGTGAAACACTAGCTCAGGTTGCTTAGGGAGATGGTGGAGGATCCATCCCTGTAAACATTCAAGGCTAGATTGGATGGGGCTTTGATCAAACTGATTGAGTTAAGGGGGGGGTCTGCAGGGAGCTGGAACAGATGATCTTTAAGTTCCCTTCCATCTCAAAGCATTCTATGATTCTATACTGTGGCTTCCTTCGCCTCTCATTATGAAATCCAGGTGTGCATGGAGATATTAGTGAAGAAACTTGGTTTAAACTGCACAGTTTTTAACTTCACCATTAGTAGCTGAAGAGCAGTCTATTTCTACCTTATGTACTGCCACTTTGTAAACAAATCACTTCCTATTTCTGTGTGATGTGCAGTTGATAATCACTCAGAGCCAGAATCCCTAATCTGTGTTGTAAAACACGAAGCAAAAAAATCCAGCTGACCGTTTAAAAAAACAGTTTCTACCTGAAAGTTAAGGTTTTTTGCTCATACTTGAGTACCTAAACAATCTTTCTTTCAAGAGGTTCTGAACACATCCTGCCCTCATTAAAATCAATGGGAATGAAAGGTGTCTGAAAGTCATGCAGCTTTATTTATGTACCTAGCTTGAGTTTTAAATACCTAATTTCAGGGTTTGAAAATTGTAAAAACTCTTTTTTTCCAATAGTGAAGTATGCTACAGAAAACTGTTCTCTTAGAGAAGTTCTGCTGTTTGAAAGTGAGAATTAGGATATTTGAACTCAAAGCCTTTAGCTTCTCTAGTGACTGACAGCTTAAAAGTATCTTTCTTGTCTTCAGTGGAATTTAAGCGTAGGTTTAGCTTTAAGACTGCATGATGTGTTTTGTCAAACAGGGATGAAATACTGAATCCAGGTCTCGTGTAGGCAGGTACAGTCCTAAAACTTAATTTTTCTGGCCAGCTGGGCATTCTACAACATCCTAGATGCAATTTCCTCTCTATTGCGTCTGATTTAATGATTTTATTTTCTTCTAAAACTTCATCCATTATTATTCTAACAAAAATAAAAACAAAGCTAATACATCCACGGTAATTACTGTTTCCCTAGGCTTGTGCTTGTGTGTTTCTCCTCTTCTATGTCTGAAGTAGCCTTGAAAATGATTTAAGTTAGGATTCCTACAATATTGTGCATTCTTTGAGTAAAGCCATCCAGAGGCATAGAACCTTGGAGGTTATTTTACTGGTAGGCAGATGTTAAAAACTAGGGGTTTTTTGATGATTTTAGAAAGCTGTATGAGTAGCAGCACCCTTAGAGACTGAGAGAAGCTTTGGAGTTAAAAAACCTTCAAACTTCCACTTAGGATGATTTTCAAATCAAGTTCGTTTTCTGTTAACCTATCTATAATACTACTGTTTTTTACATGAATTTCTATTACTTTCATGCAGGAAATTCTGAACCAGTAGTCAATCTCAATAATTTGCTCCAGCTGCCCTTTGTATAATGCAATTTTTAAAATCTGATTGGTCACAGTGCACTTTATGTCTGCTTCCAGTTTTGTAAAAGTAAAGTGAGTGCTTCTCCCTTATGTATCATTATGGGTTTACACTTGAGAGTGAATGTATGTGGAAATGATAAGTTGGCTGATCAGCCTCCTGTGGAATTGCTTCAATTTATTGTATCTTTTGAGGCTACAGGAAGACTTTTTTTTTCTTGTTTCACATGGAGTATTGACTCTGTCAAAGAATTACAGTTTATTTCAGGATGTTTCTCTCATGCCTCTTTTTCTTCAGCCTCACATGGGCACTGTAACCATTTTGACATGACAAAGCAAATTTTTCCATGGATCTTCAGACATTTTTATCTGAAGCATGCTGACTTGAACAGCTTTGCAAAGGTTCATAGACTATTTGAACTACTTCTGGCCTAAATGCTACACTTTATTTGGAATCTATTATGCTGAAAGGTAGGATCATACTGACACGTGGAATCAAGACTCCATAACTTATAAATTTATAAAGTAGGTATGTTTATTCAGTGCTGAGACGCATGGGAGAATCATTTCTCCAAAACAACGTGCTTACCCATCATGACAACTCCTCTTAGCTTTGTACAGTAAACTGTTACATATTCCTAAAATGCTTATACATATTAATGAGTTTGCGGAGGGACCTCTTTCTAGTTTTTGCAGAGATAGGGGCAGTTATCTTCCTTCTGCATCTGTTCTCTCAGGCCGCTCTTATCACAGGTCCAGATGACTCTGCTCTTATCACAGGTCCAGATGACTTGTCCTGCTTCTCAGAAGTCTTTTAACAATAGGCCCCCTTCCTATATAAGGCTTATGTATATATGTTGTTTTAGCTAAACATCATCTATCTGTCATCTATCCTTCAAGTGTCAGTTGCTTTGGTAAAATATTACTCTGTAGTGTTAAGTCCTTTCTTTGTTTTCATCTGGGGATGCTAAATAATGGTTATCCTGTTAGTACTTCCCCTAGGCCCCAAATCAATACCAATCACACTGCAGGCTGTCCTAAGCTAGTCATACTGTAAGACCAGCACCTAAAAATACACCTGGTTACTGTGAATGTACTGGTTAGCATGGCAGTGAAACTATTCAGAGGTAACTTGACTGCAAAAAGTTTTCTCACTGTAGTCATTTAGCAGCAATTACTAAATTCTCCAGAATCTCATGTGTCTATGACATTGGTGCAGTGGCAAAGCTTACCAGGGCCTGACCCACAAAGGAGTGTCAGGAATAGCCAGGAAGATGAATGTCCTCTTGCAAACTGGAGTGATTTAAGAAGAGATAATCTGTCAAGAAATGTTGGGGCAAGCATGGTGAGAAAACTGTATGTCTGAAGGCATCTGAGTTGATCTTTGTTAATGATTTAAGGCAGGAGCCTTACTTCCACCCCTTCTACTTCACGCTTTGAGGGCTCAGGGTACAACACCCTCAGAAACAACAGGACCTGTTTGTGGGGAAAAAAAAAAGAGATTTTGTAAATTATCAGAAACTGGCAACTGAATTTGTGTGAACTACATTCTGAAGTGTGCTAAAACTGTCCTCACTCTCCTGTTTGGGTATCATGGAAGAGATCCCAGTATATTCCTTGAGAAGGTCTATCATAAACATGTTGTCAAATGAGCATTACCCATTCAGAAAAGCCTGTACAAGTGTCCAAAACCAAACATGCACGTTTTTGGTTTTCCCATGTTTTTTTCAGTGGCATACAGTACCATGGGATCTGAGCACTTCCCAAATTTATGAGCTAATCCTGTTAAGCTGTTCTCTGTGACTGATGTGAAGTACCTCCCCTTCCTTCTCCCAGGCATGTAGTTTCACTACCTGTCTCTGAACCAGAGAACATTTTCCTTTGGAAACCCATTTCAGATTCATGGGTTGGAGGTACAGTGTTAGTGGGATGTGCTACAGTGGCCTTTGGCAGCAGAGAAGTTGAAGGTTGAGCTTCAAACTAAAATTAGATTTTAATATCTGGAAATGAACTTACCTAAGTGAGAAGAAATCTTGTTAGAAGGAAAGAGTTATCAGTACAATGATTAATTTGGCTGTTTTAAACTACAATATCCTAAGCTTCTGACACGTTAAATTATATAGTACCACCCCCTTCTAATGAAAATATAAATGTGTGCATCAGCTGTTCTCAGTGTCTGGGTCTCCCTATGTCTTGTATCTTCATGCACCTTTCTAAGTGAGCTTCAATTCATCTTCCTGCTTAAGTGGTGAAACAAAGAGAAGGTAATTTGAGTTTGTAGTTATTATATATATTATATATAGAGATGTTTCTCCATTATAGTACACTGCATAGCAGTTTTCCTGTAGTGTTAGAAAGTAATGTATAAATGAGGAGTGCAAGTTTGGAGAAGATATGTTTCTCTCTGCCAGGCTATTAGCATCAATGGCCTATGCCAATTTAAGATACGAGACTTCTATTGTTTGAAAAATAAAGGCAACAAGGAACTTTTCACACTTTTTAAGGTAATTAATAGTGCAGATGGTTTTGTTTCTGTACAGTAGATATTGAATATGATATGATAATTATGCTTAAGTGACACTTCAATACAAAAAGCAAACAAACAGGAACTGTTGGTATGACATTAACAGGGAACCAGATGTTTAAGCTGATATTGGAGATTGAGGACCTAAGGAATTACCCAATTAGAACCCAAACAATATATTCTGCTTAGACTTTTTTAAACAATGTGCATTAGTGCATTCTATATGCTATTATGTATTCTTAATCACTTCTACAGCAACATTATAATCATGGGTACCATATTCTTAAAGCATACTGTTGCATTATCAAAATAGCTAGTATAAAAAGAGTACTTCAACCTAGATGTACAGACATTTGAATTTCAAAAATAACCTTTACTCTGATCCACATCAAATGACTCCAGAACCCTCCATTAATGTGGGACCTGACTTCAAGATTGTGACATGCTTGATTTCAAGGGTATTCTACTTCTATTGAGATTAATGAAATAGCTTTTTGTGATACTGCTTTCTCCTTTTCTTACCATTCTTAAGCAACTATTAATTTGCTTGCACCTCTTCATTAACAGAATAATCTTACTCTTTCAAATTGCTTAGGAGATCATATTTTTTCCTTTCAAACCTATAAACTGTGGAATAAGTAAGTAAACTGATTTTCTAACTGCTTTTATCATCATTAAGATACACAGTCCCTCCCAGATAGAAACATAAATGTGTTTAGTACATATCAACATTCAGTCTAGGTTCATAGCACAATCACCAGTGCTTACAGTCGTTCAAAAGATGTGGGCTCAGAATAATCTTGTTAAAATTTTGTAATTTTGTTGCTGAAAGGATATGCATGATGTGGAATCAGTCTCAGAATATTTTGTATTCTAGTTGGCTTCTAGTCCAGTTGTTATAGAGGTGATGGTTACTGTTGGTGAGAGACTTAGAACTGAGAGATCTTAATAAAATAAAATCCTTTTGCTGTAAATTCACCCTGATGAAGAGATCAGAATGTTAATGGTGTTCTTATGATTGGTGTGAAGCCTAAGGATTTAGAGTAGAAGGTTGATTTTTCACTCTGACACACACTTTCTGACCTCTGACAAATCTCTGAGTTGTAAACCCCATGTATTAAATGGAAATAGTAACACCACTGTTTGAAATGAGTGTGTTTTGGATACATGAAGCAAATGAAGAAAAAGAATTATTAAAACATCTTTCCTAAATGATGGAGACACCATGTTTTACATAATGAGGATGTCAAAATATCTCAGTATTAGAAAGTTACGATGATAATGTGATTTGTTTATTACACTTAATATTGTGTTGTGTGCTCAGTCTGATTCAAAAAAGTGACCAAATCCAGTTATCATTAATTGTATTTATATTTATCTAAACTTAAAATGTTTAATTGTTGCAGTCAGGGCAATCCACGACACGTAGAAGTTGTGGACCAAAAGACTTGGACCAAATCTTTATTGATTTTACAAGACTTTTTATACCCTTTCCCAAGCTGCACGTCCATGCACAATTGGTTTAGCTAAAGACCAACAGTTCATAATTGGACGACTCCTACTCAGTTGTAACTTCATAATTGGGTGATTCCACCTGAGGCCTGACAGCTTCCTAATCTTGTTTACTCGGCTCTTCTTGGTGCCTTTCAGCTTCTCCAAGGATACATGGGCATCTATTCAAGGTCAATGTTTAAATTCACACACTCTAACTCACCAGACTAGCTGAAGTTTCCCATAATTCCCCTTTTTTGTATTTGTGCTACAAAAATCGCCCGTGCCTTCTGCTGCAGGACCCTTGCAACAGAGACACAAGACATGGCAACACAAACAAAACAATGAACAAAATCAACATTCTAGATCTTACCAAAGATAACAACTACCTTGACAGTCTCCATCCTTTAAGCAAGCCATTCAACTAATACCACCCATCAACCCTTTATCTGATACAACGCATTCCCTCGAAGCCCTCAAATTCATGTCCTTAAACTAATAACAAGAATCTATTACAGTTATATTTTGTGTTACAGCATACCTAACACTATCAACATCAGTTAACAAACCATTCAGTGAAATCAATGTAGCACTGGTTTGCTTACCTAGCCAACATTCCAAGTTCAGTAGCTTTTAAAGATGGCTGCCATAGCAACCCCAGGTGCCAATACTAAGACTGCTATAATTTTTTGTAATAAGGTTGGATGTTGGTGACATAAGCTCTCCAAAGCTACATGGACCATCCTTAAGTTTCAAAAGAATTCCACCCCCCATGCTCTATCCCCACAAACTAGAAAGATCCCTATAAGCAAAACCAACTAGAACAGAAAAGAGCTTGACGTATTAGAGGAGGTGTATCTGCTTCAGTTGTGGGACCATTTGTTCTTCACTTGTGTGAGCCATCCACAACAGGCCGAACGCAGTGAGCAGGAACCCACTGAGGGCCACTATCTGTGGAAACACAAGCATACCCTCTTCCCAGGTTAATAAATCACACGGAGATGGCCATTGTCCACTTTGCAGGTCTTTCACCTTAACTTTAACACTGGGGGAAAGAGTGGTTATGCTACGTAGGGATTCAAAGTGGTGAACCATAGGTGGCTCCTGAGTATCCTCTGTTATGTTAACAAAATTCAGTACATACATGGCTTTATTTAACCACACTTCAAGGGGTTCTCCAACAATTCCCCTTTTTTATTTTTGAAGAAGGTGTTTTAGCACGTCATGTGCGTGTTCCACAATGCTCTGTCCAGTAGGAGAATGAGGGATCTCAGTAACATGGGTAATCCCCCAAAGCTGTAAAAATGCTTTTACTTGAGCAGAAACATAAGCAGGACCGTTATCAGTCTTGATTTGATGTGGAACACAACACATAGTAAAAGCCTGTTGCCACTGTTGAATAGTATCTTGAGCTGTTTCTCCTGTGTGTGCAGTAGCTACTATGACTGACAAAAATGTGTCAATAGACACGTCTACATATTTAAGTTTACCAAACTCTGCAATATGGGTAACATTGGATTGCCAAAACTGTAAAGCTTGTAAACCTCTGGGATTTGTGCCATAATACGCAGGCACATGTTTGCCCTGGCATTCAGGGCAGGCTGCAATAATAGAACGGGCCTCTGTAGTTGCTAAATGAAATTGACATTTCAAGGCACGTAAACCTTGATGCAAAAACCGATGGGATTCAATTGCTTGTTGTGTCAGATTAGGCACTGGTCCCATTGCCACCGCTGAGACCTGCGCATTACCAACTGCTAGAAATCCAGGTGTAGTGGTATGGCTTTTAATATGCAGGACATAATATGGGTGTGATTTTTACTGAATTATCAGCCATAATGATTGTAGCACACCAAATAATAAGGCATTACTTATGTTTCCCAAAAGTGCTTTATCCAGTTGCTGGACTAGTCCCTCTCTGTAAGCTGAATCTGTAACAATATTCATTGCACAACTGAAACTCTGGAACACCAACGCAACAGCACGAAGTTCCAGAATCTGAGGGGAACCTTCTTGCTGCTCGACTATCTGTTGCCACCAGTGACCATCATACCAGAAAACAGCTGCTTTTCCAGTGCATCCTGATCCATCTGTAAATACTGTAGGACCTGTCACAGGTTCTTTCTGGCTTAATTGTTTCTGTCCAATACGAATCTGACTTCCTAACTTTCATAACGGATGAGAAGGAAAACGATACTCAATTTGTCCTGTATAATTTATTAATGAGGCCTGTAATGCCAAACTGTTAGCCAGACACCACTCAAAATAGTCTACCTGTACAGGTAAGACAATTTTTTCTGGGTCTCTTGCCAACAATTCTGAGCACCTCATTCGGGTCTTAATGATAATCTGTGCCAATAATTCAAAGAGGCTGGGAGCAGTCTTCTTGTTGTGAAAAGACAAGAAGGCCCATTCCAATACATGAAGTGGGTCTTCCCAATCTGGGTTCCATTGCACAATCATTGCAAATGGTATCATGTCATCAATCAAAACAAATACCTGACCTGCAACAGTAAGCTCAATTCTCCACACATGCTTTTCCCGAATTGTCCTTTCCACCATCCCAATTGTTTGCTTTGCTTTGGAGGTCAAAGACCGTGGTGCTGTAATATCAGTGTCTCCTTTTAATAGTTCTAAAAGGGACCTCAGTTGAGATGAAGTTAGGCCTAAATAAGGCTGTAGCCAATTAATGATTCCTGCCAATTTCTGTACATCATTCAAGGTTTTCACTTCCATCATTAGCTGGATTTCTTGTGGCTGCACAGTGTGGTCAAGCACCCTCATGCCTAAATAAAGCCATGTCTGAGTGCGTTGTACCTTCTCAGCAGCCACCACTAGTCCGAATTAGCTTAATGAAATTCGTGTGTCAGATTCCATTGCTGACAACAGTTAAGATGTTGGTGCAGACAAAAGGATATTATCCATGTAATGATAACAGTACCCCATTTCATATTTTTCTCTGATTGGGCTCAAGGCTTGAGCTACAAACCACTGACTGATGGTGGGTGAATTTTTCATCCCCTATGGGAGCACCTTCCAATGCTTCCTCTGTGATGGTGCAGCATGGTTGATTGATGGAACTGTAAAAGCAAATGTTTCCATATCATTTACATCTAATGGAATGGTAAAGAAACAATCTTTTAAGTCTATCACAACAATTTCCCACTGCATGGGGATCATTGTAGGTGAGGGCAATCCCGGTTGCAGAACTCCCATTGTTGCCATCACCTCATTGATCCAACGTAAATCATGTAGCAATCACCATTTTCCTGATTTTTTCTTAATCACAAACACTGGGATATTCCACGGGCTATGGGATGGTTCAATATGACCTGCAGCTAGTTGTTCTGCTACCAAAGTCCACAGGGCGATAAGTTTTTCACAATTGAGGGGCCACTGATCCACCCAAATAGGCTTCTCTGTTAACCATTTCAAAGCCAGTGTAGGTGTCTTCACGCCCTGCAACACAGTGACCCCTAATCAAAATCTGTGGTTATCCGAGCCCCTCATTGTGACAAACAGTCTCTTCCCCATAAGTTCAAAGGGACCACAGTCACATAAGGTCGAACAGTAGCCTTTTGTCCTTCCGGGTTGGTGATGAGTACTGGTTTTGCTGCCATGAAACTGTTGGTGACTCCCCCCAGGCTCATGACACCTTAAGTGGTAGAGATCACAGGCCAAGAGGAAGGCCAATCTCACTGAGAGATAACAGTGGCATCTGCACCTGTATCTAATACTCCATTTACCTTCAACAATTTTGGCGATGCCTAATCCATGGATAATTTACACACCATTTGTGGTCAACTGTCGGACAGTGTTTGCATCCAAAGCACTTGTGGTTGTCCAGTGGATCAAAATGCTCCAGTGCCTCGGGTGACCTGTTCAGTCCTAGGGACACAACTCATGAAAGGTACAAGTTGAACAATGCGAGTGCCTTTTTCCACTGTAACAGGTGAAGTGGATGTGGAAACCATGGCATAAATTTGTCCCTCATAGTCAGCATCAATGACTCCTGCATGTACCATAAGTCCTTGTATAGTAGTGCTTTTTTTTTTCAGTCCTTTTAGCACTTAGTCCATTTCCGATGAGTCCCCAAGCATCCAAGGGAACCTTATGCACCCCCTGTGCTGTTGGATCTATGCTGGCTGATCCCGTGGTTTTCCCTGACAGCCAGTTGCATAAGTCTGTGTTTGAGGATGGCTGCAGGATGGATTGTTTGCTAATGCAGCAGGCATTTTTGTCTGTGCACACCTCCTTGCGCTCTTCTTGCTGTTTCCCTGCAGCGAGGGCTGGTTATTTAGATAACCTCTGAACCAACACTGTGTTGCAAAGTGGCTGCTTTTCCCGCACATAAGACATATGATCCCTTCTGCCCCCGCTGCTTCAGCTGAGTTATCTCTTTTTTGTTGTTCTTTTTAAAATGACCAACCTGGCCACAATCAAAATATCTTAAATCCCTTGTTTTTTGCAGCAGCCAAGGCTGCAGCTAGTGCTGTTACTGTATACCCTATGGTTCCCACCTTGGTACAAGCCTGTATCATGGCGTCCAGAGTGGGATCCCCTGGCAACGCTTCAATTATCTGCTGGCAATCATCATTTGCGTTGTCCTTTGCAAGCTTGACACGTGGAATCAAGACTCCATAACTTATAAAGTTATAAAATAGGTATGTTTATTCAGCGCTGAGATGCACGGGAGAATCGTTTCTTCAAAACAACGTGCATACTCATCATGACAACTCCTCTTATCTTTATACAGTAAACTGTTACATATTCCTAAAATGCTTATACATATTAATGAGTTTAAGAAGAAACCTCTTCTTGGTTTTTTCCAGGAATAGGGGCAGTTATCTTCCTTCTGCATGCGTGCTCTCAGACCGCTCTTATCACAGGTCCAGATGACTTGTCCTGCTTCTCAGAAGTCTTTTAACAATAGGCCCTCTTCCTACATAAGGCTTATAGAGATATGTTGTTTTAGCTAAACAACTGTCATCTATCCTTCAAGTGTCAGTTGCTTTGCTAAAATATTTCTACGTACCCTGCAGTGTTAGTCCTTTCTTTGTTTTCATCCGGGGCTGCTAAACAATGGTTATCCTGTATTTCCCTAGACCCCAAATCAATCCCCCCTTTTCTATAAGATTAGTAAATTCTTTTACTACTTAACATGAAGATCCTTTTTCTAGTATCTTACACTTGACTAAAATAGGGATCATTATTACCAAAACCCAGGATGCAGCTATTGTTGCCAACAACTGTCTCAACCAATTTAGATTCAGGAACCAGGATGCAAGTTTTCCCTAAATGTTAGTTAATCCCTATGAGGTGTTATCCTGAGTTATTATATGTAATTTTCTATTTTTTCCCAAATTTGGCGTGTGTCTGTTTCAATTTGGTTTTTGGTGTTTTTTCATTTGTTTATATACCATATCCTAGGGTCAAAAACACAAATAGTTTTCTATCTTTATAGTTCACTTTAGTTAGCCTTATTCTTTAAAAGGTGTTAGCATCTGTTGTCCATTGGCTAGTAGGTGATTTCTTCAATAGATCAAAGTTCTTTTATCTTGATTGCTGTGAAGGCTGTTAACAATACTTGGTACAGTCTATTCCACTTCTCTTCTAGTAGTTCTCCTGTAAAATCTTTAACATAAAAACTCATCCGCAGTTTAAAATGATGTACAAATTGATCTAAACCTCTAGCCCATGTAGATTTATTTTGTTTTATTTTGTTTTGGTTTTTCATTTGTTGGTTTGTTTTCCTTTTTCCTTTTGTTGGATCTTTCTGCCAATTAGACAAATTCAGCCAATTCTGAGAGATCTCTTCCTGTATATTGCAATTATATATACAGGGCTAATGCTTTCCTTGGACCTTGGGTTGGTTAACAAGGCCAAAGGAAGTGCTTGATATCAATGTAAATTTGGCTTCTTGCATTTTCTCCCCTGGCCACTAGCCTGTGGTCAGCATGGAGGATGTAACTGCTGATCAATTCTTAAAATTTTTACTACTTCAGCACAAATAAGTATCTCTACCTGATAACATTACGGCAGGCACTCTAAAATGAGGTATAATTTCATTTAATAATATAATTGTCACTTCTGCTTTATTTGTCCTGCAAGGAAAAGCTTCTGGCCAACCTGAGAAAGTATCTGTTAATACTAAAAATATATTAGTGCCCCACTTTTCTATTGGGAGTTCTGACAGATTTATTTTCATTCCTATTATTTATACAGAACATCTGTGCCCCAATGGGTTGGTTTTGGTATTCCCTGAGGTTTTTTGTTTCATTTTTAGTTCTTATAAGACCAATTTTCATAGCATTCCTGATGGCATTATTATTTGTCCATCTGGAACGTAACACCACCCATTTACTACTTCTCTTTCTACTCTATTGATAATCAAATTTCTATCTTCCCTTGGATATTTCTCCAATTTTAAATTAGAATCAGCGATTTGAAGTTTACTGTCTGGAATCAAAGCAGATATTACCTCTACTTTTTTCTGCAGCCATCTTGGCCTCAAGATTTCCTGCCAATTTGTTACAAATTTTCTGGCCAGTATTACCTCTCTGGTGACTTTTGTAGTGTATGATAGCCACTTCTTCTGGAATATTTATAGCTCCCAGTAGCTTTAGGATTCCTGCTGCATATTTAATGTGTTTTCCGTGGGCAGTAAGGAGTCTTCGCTCTTTCTATATAGCACTGTGAGCATGCACCACTTCAAAGACGTATTTCCTGGGACAATGGTCTGGTCTTGACCGCTCCTCTGGTGGTAGCCACTGCATATCCAGGCTTGCGATGTCTTTGCTTCACAAAGTTGCTTTCCTCAGTGTACCAGGAATCTTCCGAAGCAGCTCCACTAAGGAAAGATGCTGGATTTACAGTGTTAGTGGTGATTACATCTTTCTCCATCATTATGACAAAATTCTAGAAGGGGAAAGCCAGTGACCTCCTTTTTGCTCCAACACCACCAAGACTGTGTGTAACACTATGACAGTCTTATAGTGAATTTTTGGGCTTCTTGCATATTCAGAACCACAGCTGCAACTGCCTGTATGCATCCAGGCCTTGCAATTAATTGTTCAAATGCCTTACTTGCCTCCCCAGTCCAAGCCAATTTTGATGATCCCATTGGATATTCTTTCAGTGGTTCATATAATGGTTTCACTAAGATATCCATAAATGACACCAACCTGTCATTCGCAGAAATGTGATTTCTGAATGTTCTGATTTCTGAGTGTTCTGATTTAAGAATGTTCTGAGTTCTTTTACCATTCCTGGCATGTGTGCTGCAAGTAGCTTTCTTTTGGGCTGTCTGTATCCTCTGGAGATCTCGAATCCAAGGCAAGTAAGTTGTCACTGCATAGGTTGGGCCTTCTGCTGAAAGACTTGATACCTGCTCAGTCTGAAAGTTCAATAGACTTACAGTCTGTTGCTCACAATCCTTGTCTGTTTGTGTAACTCTCAGGAGGTCGCATACTGCTGCAGGGTTCTAGTCCCATGTTTTCAGGTCTCAGGTTCTCTGGTTCTCAAAAATAGTTCAGCTGTCCTTAAGACCTTCGCATGCTCTGCATTTCTGGCCTTGCCAGGTATCTCAGAAGCTGATGTGCCTGGATATACCTCATCCAAAATCTCTGCTGTTACTGGTGTTTTTTCCACCTGTTTTAAAGACAAACTCAATACTCTGATTAGTTGATGATCTCTCACTTAAAATTTCATACCTCCTGCTCCAAATATTATTTCTGTATCTAACTGCTTTAATAAATCTGTTCTTGATAATGGTCCAGAGTCTCCTGACAAAATAGTATATACCTACTTGTTTTCCCAATTTAAATTTAGCAGACTGCATAGAGAATGCTTTTTCAGTTTGGCCAGTAGCTTCTATTGTGATCACAATACTTTACTTTTTATCTGTAGGAATCAGTTGTTAGTTTACACAGAGGCTCCCGTATCTATTAAAATATAACCTCTTTACCTGTATTCCCCAGATTTATTTTAAGCAGTGGATCCTCTAGGGTAACTTCCCCAGGTCTCTGCTATTCAAACTCATCTACAACACCTGGTCCTGATTCTTCTATAGTATGCACATTGATTATTTCTTAATCCTAGACCGCATTCTCTTGCTACTCCAGGTGATTTTGCAAACTGAAAACCAGATCTGCACACAGTACATTATCCAATTCTCCTTATACTTTAAGAACAACATTAATTACAATAAGATATTATAGCCACTTTCTCATAATCAAGCTTATACACCAGCCACCACTGATTATCAAAAAGGTTTTGTCAGGGTTTTCTGTTTGTCTACCCTTCAGTGGACCACCAATTCCTTTATAATTTGAGATCTTATTGTTCTAAAATACATCTCAGCTGGCTTTTCTTGTTATACCACGTGCACTACATCAGGATCCAATAAACATCCACTAGTCATTCGTATACAATCTGGACAAAACCCACCATTATTTCTACAACAAAACAAATACAATCTTATACAAATACCCCGTTTCATGAGGGAATAAATCATGTCAAGGGTTTCCCACAGCAGGAACACAAGGCAGGCCTGAAGCCACAAGAAGGACTGAGATAAGATAAAGACTAACAGAGGAAACAGAAGACACAAAGAAACTGTGATGTGCATCCCGGAAAGCAATAGGCAGGCAACATATAACTGCTTAACCAGCATTTCCCAAAACCCACACAAATATATGTGTTTAACCAGTATAAAGTCATGCAGCCAGTGAGGGGCTCATTAGTGGGACACATTAGTTGGACTAGCCCATGTGTGCTCCAGAATTGTTTATTAAAATCATTCCTGCTTAATAATCAAATTGGCATTGATAATTGGGTTTGACTTTAACATCACAGCATCATCACAAAAATAACACACACAACACAACAACAACATTAACTTGAACAAATCAAATTGGCTCATAGAAGCCAAATATTCACTCAAGCTTCTACATAACTCTAGTTTCTTTGGTTAATATAATCTGTTACAACAAAGACTTCCTAATTAAACTGACAGAAACTAGCTATTCATGTAGATCTTCAGTTACTATCAAGATGTCCACAGCAAAACCAAATATTTGCTTTTACAACCAAGACTGCTCACAGAAACTGAATATATTCCTTTTACGATTAACACCCAAACAACTTGAATATATGCCTATAAGACACGAACAATCCAGCATACGCTCACCCTGCCTTATACAGTAACAATTTATGAGGAGCCAAACTACGTGGACTGGTCCTCAACCCAGAAAAAGAAAAAATTAAAGCATATCTTTTTATCAAAAAATTTAAAGCACACTTTTGTCTGATGGTCCTTGTCCAACCCTGCAGAGATCCAGTTGAGAAGAGGACTCTCTCCGGAGAAATCCCCGGGGGTACCCAAGAGATTCTTGTTCTCAATGAATCCTGTAACCAGGCAGAGAAGGTCCTATCTGGGTCACCAAATCTGAAACAAAGAAACTTAGACTTAACAATTAAGGCAGGTACACTTTATTCAGGGCTGGAGAAAACTCGGGCTTTGCCCTCAGCGTGCTTCTGCCAATCAGTGATTTCAGAACTCTATATACACAAAATTATTTCCATATTTTTCTTTAAATGACAAGCACGCTTCTTTCCTGGAACCTCACTGCATATCCAGAGGGAGATGAGACTAAACCCACCCAGAGCCATAAAGGTGTGGACATACTCAAGTAGTCAATCCCAGTGACTCTGTCTGACAAGACCATAAGGGTCGTTATCAGTATTTTAGTTGTTAATCTTGTTCTTAATACATTACAGTTGATATTCCACATCACCATTTACAAGTCACCATTTCATATTCCTACACGATTTAATAAAAGTCTTCTTATTCTCTGTGCCCCCAGTTCCAACAATATCCATCCAGTGTGTTAGTATGCAACCAAGGGGGCTTTTCCTTAAAATATCTTTATTCTGAGTATTACCCATTTTTCTATTGCTTCTACTCAATTCTCACACTGAACATTCCTCTCGAACATCACCAAATGACTTTTTCCCCTTTTTTTTTTTTTTTCACTACTGCAGCACTGTCACCGGCCCTTCTCTGTCTCAATTCCTGATCCTTATCTCAGGCAAACGCTTGCTAAAAGCTTTTAACACTTAACTCCTATAGACCAAAAAGGGGAAAATTTTGCAATCAAGGAGGAGAAGCTGGAGAGGGCAGGGTTACCCACAGCCACAGGTTTGTCCCATGATAACCAGCCAAGTCCCCACCCGTGATGTATTCAAGGGTTTAACTGATTGTTAAAGTTCAACACAAACACCTCTCCGCTTGTTTTAAAATTAATTTAATATAATGTTGTGATCACTCTAAGTTGTTCATTTTCAAATCCACAATTTCCTGATGTTATGGAAATGTGATTTATACACGGTACCGAACACACAAACAAGACAACACTATCACTCAAGGCCTCAATACTCTCACACAGCACTTTTAACACAGAATCAATACCCGGGCACACAAATATTACTTCAGTTTGGATCCCTCCAGTTTGGATCCCTCCAGTAGCTGCAAATATTACCTAGGTAACTCAGAGGTTGTGCTTACCCTTCTCCCGCTTCTCACAGTCATTAGCAGGTCCGTCCTGGCTCCCAATTGGGATGCAGCAACAACCTAGGTTTGCTCAGTCTACCCCCAAGACTGCTAGCGGCCGCTCTATCGGTCAGCAAACCCCTTCAACCGGTTTGGCAGCTCTATCGGCCGAGGGTACCTTCCTCAAAAAACAAAAAGATTGTGCATACCCTTCTCCCGCCTCTCACAGTCATCAGTGGGTACGTCTTGGTTCCCAATCGGGATGCGGCAACAATCTGAGGTTTGCTCTATCTACCACCAAGATCGCTCGCGGCTGCCCTATCAGTCAGCAAACCCCTGGTACCCTCCTTCCTGCAGGGGGAACTACGCTGTACGCCAGACGTCTCTGCACGCTTTACCAGCAGCCCCAGCCACGCGTGGGCGTCCCCAACGACTTACTGGCCCTCCCAAACTTACAAACTTTTCCAGCTTTCCAGAACTCCTTAATCTTAGTTAAACATACCGTTTGTCCACTACTACAGAGGATCTTTTTCTGCCCTGTAGTGAACGGCTGGGAGAGGAGGTCCTCCGAGAAATAAGCTCGGTGCGCTCTTAGGATGTCCGCTCCACAGTCGGTCCCACAGCTGGCAGAAAGGTCTCCTGCCTGGCTCACCAAAACTGACACGCGGAATCAAGACTCCATAACTTATAAAGTTATAAAGAAGGTATGTTTATTCAGCGCTGAGACGCACGGGAGAATCGTTTCTCCAAAACAACGTGCATACTCATCATGACAACTCCTCTTATCTTTATACAGTAAACTGTTACATATTCCTAAAATGCTTATACATATTAATGAGTTTAAGAAGAAACCTCTTCTTGGTTTTTTCCAGGAATAGGGGCAGTTATCTTCCTTCTGCATGCGTGCTCTCAGGCTGCTCTTATCACAGGTCCAGATGACTTGTCCTGCTTCTCAGAAGTCTTTTAACAATAGGCCCTCTTCCTACATAAGGCTTATAGAGATATGTTGTTTTAGCTAAACAACTGTCATCTATCCTTCAAGTGTCAGTTGCTTTGCTAAAATATTTCTACGTACCCTGCAGTGTTAGTCCTTTCTTTGTTTTCATCCGGGGCTGCTAAACAATGGTTATCCTGTATTTCCCTAGGCCCCAAATCAAGCTGAGTTACTAGCATAGTTCTTAGATTCACATCAAACACTTGCCTTTCCACTACAGCTTGCATATAATATTCAGCAAATATGCTCTGTGTTTCTTCATTATGTTAAGCAGAACTTATAGTGGACCCTGCATGACAAAACTGCATTAAGTCCTTATTGATGCCACATCCTTTGTGAAGTTGGATAGTTGTATATGGCCACATATGAACCAGAACATGGACAGAAAGGCCGCAAAAACTGTAAGCACCAAAGGACTGGACATTTTATTTTCTGTTTAAATATCTATATCAGGTATTCTTAATGAATCATTCAAGAAGACAGCCACAATAAGAAGATAATTATAATACTGTCCCACTTTCTCAATATCATCAGTGATACTGTGGCCATTGTCTGCTTTCCTGGTGAGCTATAACCCTTTTCACATTCAAATAATTCTTCATTTACATATAATTTTGTACTGTGTATCTTGTCATGTAGATCAGCAGCAGTATTTGCCGTTACTTAATATGGTGGATTGCTCCCCAAGGCCACATTTGCATGACAACCTTGTGAAAAAACACTGGAGACATGTACAGATGGTATATCCTGTGGAAGAAGAATTTAAAAAGCAAGGGAGCAGATTATCAGGATCACACAATAACGACTAAGTGGAATTATAACAAGCGTTGTATGCATGCAGATAAGTGGACTAAGGTTGGCATATTAGGATGAATTTGGAACTCTTGGATAGATGTGCGAATTTTTCCACAGCAGCTTTGCTATGAAGATTTATTTAGCATTTTCCTTATGAACTGCTTGTGCCTGTTTTTGCATACAACCATCTGGGAATTTCTGTAACTGTAACCAAATATCCTAAAGGTATTGAGGAGTATAAATTTAGGCATTATAGTTCTTCTGTGAATTACCTCTACAAAGAACAACCAGGTAATCCATTCTGGCTTTTTGTGGCACGTAGTATTATGACAGGCTATGTGCGTGCCTTCCTGGTAGGAAAAAATTTGGGGTAGTCAGGACACTTGAGTTTACTCAGCTGTAATAGATGGATTTGTTATGTTTACAAGCAGTCTACTGAGTCATCTAGAAAAATAGGTGAATGTCTTTAAGTCTAACTCTAGATGGTTTTATATCTGTACAAATGGCAAATAAGTCAATGGAAACAGACCTGTGTATACAGTCTGTATACAATGCCAGGCTTCAGAAGAGAAGATATAAATGTCTGGATAATATGGAAAAGTATGGAAAACTTGGGGTTTTACATGTAAGGGAATGCAATAGCCTTTTCCTTGAGACAAACAAAATATTTCCTCTGTATATATAGGAAATATATGAACTTCCAAGCAGATTCAGATTGAGAAACCAAGCTATACCAAAATAAAGTGGTCACATTGAAAATGCTTAGAAATGGAATTCTACACATTTTAATTTGAATCTGTCCCCATGCTTTCAAAAAAGCATGCCAAATATTCTCTTGCAGGGTTTGTATGCTCTTATTTATATTCCGAAACATCTAATCTCTTATGTTCAACCTGAAAAGACTCACAAATCCTGATTTGCTTGCAAGACCTGTCCTTGTAAGACTTGAACAGGTACTCATTCCTCATACTTAACAGTGACAAATCTGGTGGTGACTTTATCCTACTTGGGCATTCTCTAGCAAAAATAAAATGTAGGTGCCAATGACTAGGCTTCCACAGTGACTGTTAAAGTAGGACTCTGCTAACAAAAATTCATGTTAACATGTGGGTTAGTCACACATAACTGTACCCATCTTCCTTCATAGCAGGACCATCTGTGCCTATCATTACTTACTCTGTAAAACATGTGCACAATCCATTCCTGTGTTTTGTCTCAACCTGGGCCTCCACTAATACAGTTTTATCTGCTCTGGACATGGCAACCTTGTATGTGTTACTTCTGTAACTGATAATTATAGTCCTGGTTTCCAAATAAATCTCTTGCAGTCTTTTGTTTTGGATGATCTAGACCACCTAGACACTGTAGAACACAAATGTAGTTACTTTTTTTTTCTGTGTTCCTCTATTCTAGAACCTGCTTTAAGTACAAGAACAAAACTTGGACACAGTACTGAAACTGAAGCCCTACCAGGACTGAAGGTGCAAAAATGAAAAATAGCATATTCTTAGAATGTTTTCCTGTTTATATGTCCAAGTGTGACTGTGTCCATAATAAAGTTGACTTATATTTCACTTTCTACCAACCATGCCCCTCTTACTGTATTTGTTAGTATAGTTCTTCATCGTTCCGTTGTCCAGCTAACTATTCCCACCTAAGCATTACAACCTTATATCCATTCTCATTATAGAATTTTCTTAATTCCCTGTGTAGCTGCACAAGATAAGGATACAATTTAGCTGTAATGAGCACTTGTAAATTTTTTCTTATACAATTCTCTTAAGTGCAAAACAGTAAATCTTGAAAGTCCAACAGGCTGGCACATCATGACCAGAAATTCCCAGGGAACTAATGCAACTGCTTTTGTGTCTGCTGTTCAGCCTTAGAATTTTATGCAAGACAAGAACGGCAACAAAATTTAAGAAGTACATTCATAGAATCATAGAATCACCAGGTTGGAAGAGACCCCCTGGATCATTGAGTCCAACCATTCCCACCAATCTCTAAACCATGGCCCTCAGTACCTCATCCATGTGTGCCTTAAACACCTCCAGGGAAGGCGAGTCACCCACCTTCCTGGGCAGACTGTTCCATTACCTAATGACACTTTCAGTGAAGACTTTTTTTCCAAAACACTCTCTTCATATTACAATCCACGTGAAGTCATACTGTAAAAAGTATCCCATTTAGACACAGTTTTAGTCCTATGCAAATCTTACTGTAATAACCTGATGCCAATGAAGAACTGATGTTCTGAAATACAGGGCAAAATTCCTAATATTTCAGAATTAGGAGATCTGTAAGACCCACATACCCAGAAAAAGTCTAGACAGACTAATATTTTATCAGGAAATGTGAAGAGTACTTGTTGACCTCTACTGGTGGTGATATATTTTCAGCAAATGGTGCAGGATAATTCATAGAAGCTATATACACATAGAATTTTCCTATCCTTCTATGTGCTTCTCAATTTAAAAATAAAGTTAGGCATGACAAGTAAGTAGTTTCCACAGGTGATTACTGCGCTTTTTAAACTCAGGCTCCCTCATTACATCCTGTCACCAGATCTATACTTAGAAGATTATATAATTTCAGCTTAATATGACAATTCCTTTGGGTTTGCGTTACTTATTTTGCATTCTCCTATCTTTGTGATTAGAATACAGACCTAATTGAACTGTTACTTTTATTTTATATAGATGGCAAGTACATTGGTAAGCAATGGAAATGAGAGTAACTCACATTAACAGGACTACATAATTTCCTGATAATTCCAATTATCTTCTGTCATCCCTGTAATGTAATTAAAAGGTTTAATTGTTTTCCTCAGATAAGAAGAGGTTATAAAAGCTTTAACAAATTGTATGGACTTAATGACCATCTCCTGTTAAGACGCCAAAGCCTGTAGTTATCAAGCCTTTCAAGCAATCATTGATTTCACAGAAATACCCTATGTCTGGAGCATTTACATATCCCCTTGGACTTAAGCCATATTAGACCCTGAAATCAATTGATCCCACAAATAACACTCATGCAATTTATTTTACCCTGACCTCACCCTACCAATGAAGATTTACATTGTGAATCAGGTTAATCCATGTCACTGAGAACGATAATCTAACGTGACGTGCGTCCATGGGATGTATGTAACAATTATATAGACACTAATTTTGATTTAATGTTAAACAGTCAGGACACTAATTTTAATTTAATGTTAAACAGTCTAAAGACCAACCAAAAGGGGAGAATTGGGAAACCCATGATTTTTCTGTTTGTCTAAGAGTTACTGCACTGGCAGGAGACATATGTATTGCTGCACCTCTAACACTTGGAAAGGGATAATTGAAAACTTAAGAAAAATGGGTTTGTTTGTATTAAGAATAGTGATATAGCTGTAAGAGAGAATTAATACACTACCACTCTTTAATGAAGTTCACCTCTGTTTTAAAACTTTTGCTCCTTTTCTTTTTAGAATCTCAAAATTTGCACTAATATGAGGGTGGGAGTAATTGCCCCTAGTTTCTATCACAAGGAACTCTTTCAGTTACTTAAAGCTTATAGTAACTTTTACTTGTGTTGACTTAAATTTTCTCTTCCTCCCTTGGACTGAGTTTTCGTATTTGTCTCTTTGGGATTTGAATGTAAAATCTGGACCAAGATCTGAGCTCAAATTGATATTGGAAAGTAGTTTATAATGTTTTGTAACTTAAAAATATATGTTCTTTCTCATATCCTGTATGTTTTCTTTTCAATACCCAGTTTTTATTAAGCAGCACAGCAGAGGAGGTCGCCTGAATTAAAAACCTGGGATATGGATAGACCTATTAATTAGTGAAATATTGGGGTATATAATCTGCAAATATATTGTCTTGCCATCTTCATCTGGTGGCTTTCTCATTTTGTGCAAGTTTAGCCTTGATGCTTATTTATCTACCTTACATATTGCTAGTGTCTTCTACTGTCTCTTCTTCAGCTGTAATTTATTGTTTGTGGTTACCTATAAATAAGACTCTGAGGATTCAGCAGCTGAGAGCAGTGACAGGTTCTAGCTTAGATGTATCTCCCATTAATGGTTATTTTACAAGTAACTTGACACCTACTTATGTCACCTGTAGTCATCTTCTAAGAACTTAGTAAAGTGATGTGTAGGATGATGTAATAGAGGTGAAGTAAGTTGTTTTATGAGTAATGGAAATCACCAAACATTCTGATCCCTATTTGCAGTAATTAGCTTTGAAAAAAAAACGATGTATAACACACTGACTTCCACTTTTTTAATACACTGTCCATCCTGCTGCTTCTGAAATGTTCTTCATAAATATAACGTATAACTGTGACATTTCTTGCTCTGAAATACAATAAACATCTCTTTTATCATGAGATGAAAAATATACAAGTTATGTTAATTTTTCTAGTTCTATTTAACAAAAAGAATTTTTGGCATTTATCTTCTCATAAGGAAATACTGTATTTTACATTATTATGATAAACCCTAACCACCACAACTTCATTAACAGCTATATTGTGCTAAGTACCAATAAACATGGAAAGACCCCATCATAAGAGCATACAATGCAAATAGACCAGACAGGTAATGATTCTAGTAAATGACAATCTGCCTTACAGGGTAGGGTAGCAACATTTTGTGTCATTATTAAAAACCAAAGCGTGTGAGAGATCTAATGGTATTTAGTAGGAATCTCTGGGTTACAACATGCAAGTTAAAATAATGTACTGTTAACTTTTATCCCTGGTTTGGAATTTCATAGTATGGTTGGAAAATATGTGGAAAGAATACAATTATCTAGCCAAATTTCTGGGATTCAACTATAATTTCTTTAAGAATCTACTGGTTCCATTCCTTTAAAGTCCTGTGAAACTCTCATAGAGTCAAAATTAGGTTCTTGTGATTTACCATGCTATTCATGCCTTTTGATGTATCTATATCCTGGTAGTTAAATTCTCATTGTATAAATATAGGCCTCAATCCTGTAATTAGATTGATGCTGGTGAACCCTTCTGCCTACTTGGAGCTAGGGTTAGTTCATGTAGCAGTTAGAAGTTCTGGCAGAACTCAGATTCCACTAGGGCAGTTTTATCTATAAGTTGTTCAGTAGACATGCCGACAATGATGACAATGATTGAAGTAAGCCATGAAATGTAACATTTGTTCTGGGGTTTCATGCTGGTATTTCTCTACTAGCTTCTCATTGCCTCACTGTAATTCATAATTTTAAGGATGTCACCTACAATATTAAATTCTATTTGTATGTGTCATGCTGACAGAAGGCCTACAGATGGAGAGAAACTGTGAAATCTTCTCTCTTATTTTTGAGATCTCTACAATTACACCAACTTGTCTGGTTAATTGAGATCCAGAGAGCAGCAGTTTATTGAAATGGATGAAAATCCTGATCAGACAGGTGCTGGCAAAGGTCCAGGTCTACACATAATATTGTATTAAGCTGTCTTTGCATAGAAATAACTCACTTCTCAAAATCTGGAAGTGTTAAATATGTGGGTATTCCTCTAATCTGTGTATTTTGTTTGTTCTGTCCATTAATAAATATAGACTTTTCTTTGAGCATTGTTGATTTTTTACCTCAGCTTCTGTATGACATTGGAAGAAATCTAGGTGCCAGCTGATTTACTTTGATGATTAATTAACGATACAAGGAAATATAGTCAATTTGAACCACATCATTCTTTAAAAATATTGTAACTGGAAGTAGCAAACAGCTGCAAGAAGTGTTATGGATAACCACAAGCTCTATATTCTTTCCAACATGTCTAGTTGATCTACAGAGAATAAGCAAGTAAGGAGGGGAGGAAATTCTTCCTCCTAGGCTGTCTATTTCTCTGTGGCATACTTAGCAGCCTCTATCAGAGAAGAGCAACTTGAAGATTCTCAGCTTCAAGGATCTCTGGCTAGTGTCTCTGCTGACTTCTGATGGCTGATGTCCCTAGTTTGAAAGTGAAGGTTTATCCTATCTTCCCTGCCATTGCTTGCCAGGCAGAAATAAGGATGGCTGATATACAAAATATAGACTCTTACGCAGTTGGGAGCTCAAAAAAAAAGTCCCTTACAGTGTAGAAAAGATTAGACAGTTATTCTGTAATGAAAGATAAGAGTTATTTTTTCTTGTTTAACCACTGAGTGTTTAATCTAACTGAGAATCAGAAGATGCTTCCAGAGTGCATTTTGGTGCCTATCGCTTTGCGTAGTCTCATGAAGGAAAACAGGATCCAGCAATGTTTGAGCCTTATTGCAGACTCAGATACTGTCTTGGTACTTTAGGGTCCAGTCTGATGGACCAGTTGCAGTGTTGGTCCTACAGGCACATCTGATACACTGCTGCATCTCTTTCTTTCTCAGATAATCTTATGAAGCCCTCCAGAGACACCCTGTCTAGTTGATATAACCCTAGTGGCTGTGGCACTTGAGGGAGCAGCTCTGCTGTGACAACACTGAAATCTCACTTTGCAGAAAAATCTCTTCAGGGGGACTCAGTAATAAGGTGCAGAACAGCTCTGGGGAAGTGAAAGAAAATAAATAATTTCTAAAATACATATCAGAAATCGCACAAGTCAAAACCAGCATGTTGTAGTGAACTAGTAGACATTAAATGGTTTGGATAAAATAATGCTTAAAATAAAGTAGATAGTGGTTTAGAAACTTGTGATTCAGAGACTAGCAATGAAGTTGGATTGTTGGGTATCAACACAGGGAAGCATCCCCTCTGTCAATTATATCTTAGCATCCTGCCATCGTCATTCTGCCTCCCAGCAAACATACATATATAATTTAATGTCAGGGGTTTAGAGATTAGGAATGAAGACCTGTGGAACTTATACACAAATCAAAACCATTTGGAGCTCTCTGGGTATCTTCTGAACTCTGTGTTTATGTACAACACTAGATTCTTGAATGTGAGCTTTACTTTATTGAGTACAATTTTTATCTTACTAGCTAATGGAATTTCTCTCTTTTCTGCCATCTGCTCATATTTAAAAGGTTAGGATTCATTAATTTTCTTACAGCATGAAACAGTCTCTTTCAGAGATCTTCCAGGTAAACACATTTCTAAGACATACTCGCCTTGCTTAGTTAATGAAATCAAGTTACCCTGTGAAATTATCACTCATAATATATGCAAAGGATTCATGTATCCACTCTTACAATGTGCCTCTTAGCCTGCTACATGCAAATTATTTCTGTGATCATTAACAGCACCAATAATAGCAGTGTAATAGAATGTGTAGTAATACATAGCAATATAGTAATAAATACATAAAATAAATAAATACAATACAATACATACAATAAATAAATACATAGCAATATAGTAATAAATAGCAGTGTAATAGAAAGGCGGGGGACTGGGGGCTGGTCTCTAGGGCTGGATGTGCGGAAGGAGGGGGATCCCCGACAGGAGGTGGGGGGGTGGCAACAGACTTGGGGGGACCGAGGAGGGGGATCCCCAGAAGGAGAAGCAGCAGGAGCTCAAGTTCCATCTGGGGAGGTTCAGACTGGACACAAATTAAATAAATACACAGAAAGGGTCATTGGGCACTGGCAGAAGCTGCCTAGGGAGACGGTTGAGTCATCTTCTCTGGAAAGACATGGTTTAGTGTTTGATGGGAGTGCTTGGACTGGATAATCCAGTGGGTCTTTTCCAACCTGGTGATTCCAGGATTCTAGGTAATAGTATGTGAAGACCTCAGTTAGGAGTGAGAAATGTGATAGTGTATAGCGATACTATGCAAACATACGGAAGAAATCAGTCTGTATCCCTAAGCCCCTGAAGCTGAACAGCTAACTGGACAAAAATGGGAATGAGGTGTGCAAAAAGCCAATAAAATGCAGTGTATGTATGTAATTTGTGATCAGATATGTGAAATGTTACATATTTTATCCATTTACTAAACTAAGCTCTTCGCTTTGGCAGTCACTCAAAATATTTCTTACGTTTTGCTGTTACATGTTAGGAATATAAAAATTTATTTGCGTATCTCTCATAATATCTCATAACTGAGGTTATATTACCACTGGTTTTGTGGAAGCATTTATGTAATTGTGTTCCATTATCACAGCATGGTATTACCAGATTAATAAAGCTTGTTGAATGATAAGATACTTGTAAATATTTTCTTTCTTTTTCGAGGGTGTTACATACTAGATTCTCCTTAATGGTTGGTACCTTTAGGATTATACCCTACCTTTAATTTATTTATTTGTGTGACCGATACTTGAAATTGAAATCAGCATTGAAATATTCAATAAGACACTTAAACTTAGATCTGTGTAATTCTATGTGATGATATGGTACCCCTCAATGCAGGAAACACAATTGAGATATAAAAGATAGCATTTGATGCAAAAGTCTTAAAAATGGCAAAATGAAACTTTCCAGCTTCCAGTATGGAGGGCAGTTGTTGTGAGACCATGACAATTATTTGTTGAGTGCTATGTTGTCAAAAAAAATCAGGCAGGAAGCACTTTTAAATGACTGGAAAATAAGACTAATAAGGTGGTTCAAAAGTCAATTTGTGGATCTTCAAAAGTCAGTTAAAGGCTGGAATACATAATAATGTCTCTTAGGGTGGGGAAGATTGGGAAAAAGTTTGCAGCAAAGTGTCTACCTTACTTGAGCACTGTGCTGAATTAGTACAAAGCTTTTCCTTTTGGCTAGAGTCATTATGCTAAAGAACCACTCCATCTCAAAGCATACTTTGCTCTTAAAATGAATAAGGCTATTGCAAACTTTCATTGTTGTAGTTCTAGCCTTTTCTTGGCAAGAAAAGGCTTGTAAAAGCTTATTTGGATGTTTTTGTAACCAAATTTTTATCAACCTTTTGCACTTATGTAATATGCAAGGTTTATTGTGGCGTCTGTAGCAACAGGATGCAAAAATAGTATCTTAATTCATAATGAAAATAAATATTTTGATGCTGACTTGTTCTTGGGTTTCAGCAGAGGTTGTTGATAAACGCTTGCTGTTCATACAGAAAAGTAATTCATTAGTGGTTCCAGGTAAATTCTTACTCTTGTAGACACCCTCTCTTATTCAATATCTTCGGAATAAGGAGGTGTAGGAAAGGGAGGAAGCACAGGAATGTAGGTGTCCAGGGAGCAGAGTAGGAGAATAGTAGTACAAGATAGGGAAGCACCTTATTGATATTATGGAATATAGTGATGGAAGAGAGTGCATGGATTGAATCACAAAATAAAACATTTCCTGGGATGCCAGGTCTCTAAAGCATGCAATTTTTCCCTAGTGCATGTAACATTCACCTATAAACTATTTAGAAAATATGCCTAACTGTCTAAACAAACCTGTGATCTGATAAAAAGGTCTTGACTTTGCTTCAGTAATGATGCCAACATCACCCGCCTTTTTCACAGAGCTTCTCCTATATGCAGTTTTCTTATATAAATGGGAAATGCTCCTAGTTTCTGTCAATAATACCACTGCTCTGCTCTGAAACTGCTTCTTCGGAATACACATTTTCTAGAACATATGTGAAAAGAAGCAAAGTGACACTGCCTGGGCAGGTGAGCTGCTATGATTACTTCTCCTGCTATTTCTTCAACCTAACCTGTCTGTCTGTATCACCTGTATCATCCACCTTCACTGGTGGTGGCTTCCAAGTGTTTTGTTTTTTGGAAAAGTGAATCTATAGTCACCTGACAGCCTGAGATCACTCTTAAATGTCATTTGTTTGCCTTTATCTCTTTTATCTTAATGGTTGTGTTTGAATTATTCTGAAGGCATGCCATTAGCTACTGTTCTTTATCTCATTTCAGAGCAGCATTACCTTCTTTAGGTGCATCAGAAGTACTGTGTCTTTGGACAAGAGGGAGGGAGCCAGGGCACGAGGAGGACAGAATGAGGAATGAAGGACTCATGCATATTTGGGTGAGGACTCTGTACAGCATGGGTACTTTGGAGCTGTTGCAGCCTGTCGCAGACCTCTATCATGACTGCAGCTGCTGCAGATTTCTGTTCTGCTAGGTTTTCAGTCCTAATTACAGAGAACACAACCAAGCCTCTGTTGGGAATTGTCTCGTTAAGTATTCTGGAAGGGCGTGTCAGCCAGGTCACAAAGGCTCTAAATGACACTGTTATGTTATGTTAATGAAGTAACTTGGGAATGGGGGTAGGAGTTTTTAAACTAGAAACAATGTTATGTGAGACAGGTAATACCTTGTGTGGGATGGCTGATTGCCAAATATAGGCATGTTACAAGGACAAAGTGACCAATCAGTGTTTGCTTGAAATTCTGGCCTTCTGGACTATATAAGAAAGTGTAGGAGGATTAATAAAAGTCTTCATTTTGAAATCACGTTGATTTTTATGCGGAGTCTATTTGGTCTATGCACCATTAAGCCTCAGTACTGAACTTGCAAAACTTTTGTGAAGCTTAACCATCTCTAATTTTTCCAACACTCAAAATAATGTCTTTTTGGCTTTTTTAATTTTATTTTTTTATTTTCATAAGTACCTGACTATTGCTTCAAAACCAATTCTGCTTCAAAACCAATTCTGCTTCTCCTGGCTTCATTAATATGCATACAGTACAATGTAAATGGCTTTGGAGGCCTCCCCTTGGTAGATGATTTAATGTGGCAGTTATGAAAGCTGCTCAGACTCTGCTCGATTAGCATAATAATGAATCTTCTGCAGCAGTGTTACCATCCTCAAAGAAAATAGCCTGAGTGGTCACAGCTCCTTTAACAAGTACCACTTTAAGATAAAAAGCAAAGGACTCTGTTTGAAATGGTATATTGGTATATGAAAAGGAGGAGTGAGTTGTTTGTTGTCTTTGCTGTGCAGGGAAACAGCAGAAAGCATCATCATCTGCAGGCTGTGAGCCAGCAGTGAGGTAGGGTAGCCATTCCCAGCAACAGGCACCTCCTGGCACTTGGTACCATGGCAGTTAAGGAGACTTTTTCTTTGTTTTAATAGTCAGGTTAATAATGAAACTCAAATATCTTTGAATCCTCAGTCACCTGTATTTGGCCTCAGACATTGTAACAAGGACTGGCTTATTTCCCAACCTCTGGGAATTTGGAAAATCCAAAATGCTGTTGTGGTTCAAGGCTGTATGCTTAGGTTTTTTAACAGATTTGGGATGTATGACAAGGCTCAGTAGAAAGCTTTCAGGTGGTTGAGAGAAGTCTTTCCCTGTGACTGAAGTGAAAAGGTGACTTTTCAGATAAAAACTATAGAAATCTTAAGTGCTATCTGCAAAAGTACTGAACTTTAGTGTATTTTGAATAAGAAAGATGAAAACACAGAGGTGAAATTTTAGGAGGCTGTCAGACTTGAAAGAATGAGGACATCTCTAATGGCACTTCTTATTGTGCAAAGTGCACTCTTTAGAAGGCTGGTTGGCAAAGTCTCCTGGGAGACAGTACTTAAGGGCAAGGGAGCCCATGAGGGCTGCGAGATCTTCAAAAAGGAGATCCTAGCACCTCAGGAGAAAGACATCCCTGTATTCCGGAAAAAAAGCCAGCAGGGGAAAAAAACAGGTTGGTTGAGCAGTCAAATCTTAAGTGACATTAAGAAAAAGAGGAATGTTTATAGGCTCTGGAAGAGGGGACAGGCCTCTAGGGTGGACTACAGGAGGGAGGTGAGGTTGTGTAGGGAAAAAATCAGAGGGGCTAAGGCTGAACTAGAAATCAGGTTGGCAAAGTCCGTGAAAGATAATAAAAAAATCTTTCTATAGATATTTAAATAACAAAAGGAGAACTAGGGAGACCATACAATCCCTTTTGGACACAGAAGGAATAACTCTGACAGGGGATGAGGAAAAGGCTAAGGTGCTAATGCCTTCTTTGCCTCAGTGTTTAACTGTAAAGAAAGTTGTTCCCTCTGTGTAAAAACCCCGGAACTGGAGGAGCAATATGAGGCTCCCAGGATCCAAGAGGAGGTGGTCAGAGCCTTGCTTGTCTGATTAGACACCCACAAGTCTATGGGACCAGACAGGATTCACCCTAGGGTATTGAAGGAGCTGGCAGATGTACTGGTCAAACCCCTTTCCATCATCTTCCAGCAGACCTGGAAGACTGGGGAGGTTCCACTGGACTGGAGGCTAGCTGATGTGCCCATCTACAAGAAGGGTCGCAGGGAGGACCCGGGGAACTACAGGCCAGTCAGTCTTACCTCAGTGCCAGGGAAAGTCATGGAACAGGTGATCTTGAGTGCTATCATGAAGCACATGCAAGAGAACCGGGTGATCGGGCCCAGTAATCATGGGTTCACAAAAGGCAAGTCTTGCCAAACTAACCTGATTGCCTTCTATGACAAAGTGACTCGGCTGATGAACGAGGGAAAGACTGTGGATGTGGTCTTTCTGGACTTCAGTAAAGCCTTTGACACAGTTTCTCACAGCATTCAGCTTCAGAAACTGTCAGCCTCTGGCCTGGACAGACACACACTCTCCTGGGTAGAAAACTGGTTGGATGGCTGGGCCCCACCAGAGAGTGGTGGTAAATGGTGTTAAATCCAGCTGGAGGCCAGTTACAAGTGGGGTTCCCCAGGGCTCAGTGCTAGGTCCAGTCCTTTTCAATGTCTTCATCAATGACCTGGATGAAGGCATTGAGTGTACCCTTAGCAAGTTTGCAGATGACACACTGGGTGGAAGTGTCGATCTGCTGTAGGGTAGGGAGGCTCTACAAAGGGATCTGACTGGACCACTGGGCTGACACCAATGGCATGAGGTTTAACACAGGCAAATTCCAAGTCCTGCACTTGGGGGGACAACAACCCTATGCAGAACTATAGACTAGGAGAGGTCTGTCTAGAGAGCTGCCTGGAGGAGAAGGACCTAGGTGTGTTGGTCAACAGCCGACTGAACATGAGCCAGCAGTGTGCCCAGGTGGCCAAGAAGGCCAAATGGCATCCTGGCTTGTATCAGAAACGGTGTGACCAACAGGTGCAGGGAGGTTATTCTCCCTCTGCACTTGGCTCCGGTGAGACCACTCCTTGAATACTGTGTTCAGTTCTGGGCCCGTCACCACAACAAAGATGTTGAGGTTTTTGAGCGAGTCCAGAGAAGAGAAACAAAGCTTGTGAAGGGGCTGGAGAACAGGTCTTATGAGGAGTGGCTGAGAGAGCTGGGATTGTTTATCCTTGAGAAGAGGAGGCTGAGAGGAGACCTTGTTGCTCTCTACAACTACCTGAAAGGAGGTTGTGGAGAGGAGGGAGCTGGCCTCTTCTCCCAAGTGACAGGGAATAGGAGAAGAGGGAATGTCTTGAAGCTCCACCATGGGAGATTTAGGCTAGAGATTAGGAGGAAGTTTTTCACACTAGGGGTCATTTGGCATAGGAACAGGCTGCCCAGGGAGGTGGTTGAGTCACCTTCCCTGGAGGGGTTTAAGGCACAGGTAGACGAGGTCCTGAGGGACATGGTTTAGTGTTTGATGGGTGTGGTTGGACTTGGTGATCCAGTGGGTCTCTTCTGGCCTGGTCATTCTATGATTCTGTGAAAGTCGGCAGACAGGAAAGGTGTTTTATTCCTTGTGGAAGGAATATCCCCCATGGAAGGAATATCCATCCTTTTTGCTGGATGCAGAGGACTCACTGAAGGGGGTGTTATGATGTTTTTTATCTTAGCTAATTTTCAAGGAGAGACAGGATTCTTCTGTTAGAGTGTTTTTTGTTTATCTTTCAAAGATGGGCTGCTGGCCTGGTATGGATTGGAGATAAGGCCTGTCTGCCCCAGACTCTGGGAGGGAAGAAGAATGAAGGGGAGTTTCAGAAGACATCTCCCCTCAGGCTGACCATAAATCCTTCTCCGAAGATATGAGCTAACACCACGATGTTACTATCTGGCTTGTAAAATTCCTGCATTAATTGCATGTCTTTGAAGTCTTTGTTTAACTGAAGCCTGGCTTCTATAAGAAGCCCTCGAATTCTCATTTCGGGGTTCACTCCAAATTGGCCATGGGGTGACCGCTAATCGATCGGCTATGAAATTTTATGCACATTTATTTTTAAAATTGGTAATAAACATTTTTGTTGCTAGCAACTCTGCCTCATCGTCTTAGCAAAATGTTTTGGATCCTAACAGGGGCTGAAGCACTGCTTGGCTGGCTCTCTCTGAGGCCACTTCTCCTAGGACAAGAAAGGTTTAACAACAACTTACAGCTGAGTTTATTAAGCTACTAATTGAATTTATTTTTAATATGGCAAATCATGCCAGCAGTATTCGGAAGTTAATATATGTACTATGTGGCTATCCTTCTGGGGAGGTCACAGCTTCCAGGAAACAGACAGTGGCTGAGGCTTCTCAGCCTCACCCATCTTCTCCTAGCCATAGCCTAGCGCTTGATGAATGGAATCCACATGTAGTGTCTATGTGCCTAGATATAAGTATACATAGTGTTGTTTAGGCAGGAACTGGTGCCCAGCCCTGAGCTTAACTGGGCTCCCAAACCAACATGTAGAGGGTGTGCAGGCAGAGTCAATCTCACAACTGCAGCTCAGAGAAGCCAAAGCAAAGCTCAATTGATTTTCCCTGAAAGGAAGCAAATTTGTTCTCATTACCAGCTTCTGGAAAATATCAAGTTACCTTTCTCAGTGACCTTTGATCTTCATGAATTCTATGATGGCAAATGATTATTTTTTGCTCATATACATTATCCTTGCATTTTCCTCTTGCATGAAGAGTTTAATCTGTCCAAGGAGGGATGAGGGTGAACAGCACCAGAGATAAAGATATTTCCTGTATCAACTTAGAATTTTTCTTTGCAATAGAGTTCTGCACAAGTGAAGGTTTTCTGAAGGATTAATTTTTGATGATTTTCAAGCATTCTTTTTAAAGAAAGGAAACACATTTTGCTATAACATAGTAAGTGGAAATAATAAGGTTTAATAAAACTTTAAAATGTTCCAGTAACTCCAGTTTACAAAGTAAATGCTATTAAGTCTTGGAACAGAAATACATACTTGAATGTTCTTCAGACAGCTTAGTGCTGGCTAGGTAGAAATAGATAAGAAAGAAAAATAAACCAATGGGCATCCCGCTCAATCCCAAATGTTTTGAATACTAAAAATTACTCCTCATGATATCTCTACGTGCTCCTGTATGCTGGCAAATCATTTGCCTTGTTTCCAGTCCTGGGCCTTCTTTTCATCCCAAAACTTTACTTAACAGAATGCCTGAGGGACTGGAAGAATCTAGTCCTGCTCCCATTGAATAAGTGGGAATTTAGTCCCTTCCTTTCTTCCCTGAAAGAATTATTGCCATGGAAGAACTTTGTTGTCCCTGGAAAAGGGGAGTGGTCAAGATAGGTGATGGGAGAGGCAAGAAGCTCTAAATATCTTCAGAATTTATCTTTGCATATGATAAAAGTATGCAAAATACTGAGGTTGACTGTTAATGGCTGAAATCCAGCTGAAGGATTTTTTCTTACACTGTATGTATACATTCTTCATTGACCAGAAATCCTATCACCTCATCTTCACCATGTAGCCAAGGAGAAGCAGCTGATGAGCTCTTCTGTAAACAAGTTGTATTAATCTCTAGATTGATGCCTCTCATTCTTGTGGGAGAGTTCAATCTACCTGATATCTACAGGAAGTACAATAGAGCAGAAAGGAAGCAGTCTGGAAGGACTCCTCCTTCTCCTGGACTCTAATGGACTGCATGGAAGACAACATCCTTGCACAGCTGGAGAATGAACCTACAAAGGAAGGTGCCTTTCTGAACCTGCTGTTTGTGAACAGAGAAGGCCTTGTGGGGGATGTGGCAGTAGGAGAACTAAGTGAACACGAGATGATAGGTTTTTCTGTTCTAGGGGAAGTGAAGAGGGTGGTTAGCAGGACAGTAGCACTTAATTTCCAGGGGGCAGAACACTTCAGAAGGCTGGTTGGCAAAGTCTCCTGGGAGACAGTACTTAAGGGCAAGGGAGCCTGTGAGGGCTGGGAGAGCTCTTCAAAACGGAAATCCTAGCAGCTCAGGAGAAAGACATCCCCATGTTCCAGAAAAAGAGCTGACAGGGTCAAAAAACCAGCTTGCTTGAACAGAGAGATCTTGAGTGATATCAAGAAGAAGAGGAAGGTTTATGGGCTCTGGAGGAAGGGAGAGGCCTCTAGGGTGGACTACAGGAGGGAAGTGAGGTTGTGTAGAGAAAAAATCAGAAGGGCTAAGGCTGAACTAGAAATCAGATTAGCAAAGTCTGTGAAAGATAACAAAAAATCTTTCTATAAATATATGAATAATAAAAGGAGGACTAGGGAGACCATACTGTCCCTTTTGGACACAGAAGGAACAACCGTGACAGGGGATGAGGAAAAGGCTAAGGTACTAATGCCTTCTTTGCCTCAGTGTTTAACTGTAAAGAAAGTTGTTCCCTCTGTGTAAAAACCCCGGAACTGGAGGAGCAATATGAGGCTCCCAGGATCCAAGAGGAAGTGGTCAGAGCCTTGCTTGCCTGATTAGACACCCACAAGTCTATGGGGCCAGATGGGATTCACCCTAGGGTATTGAAGGAGCTGGCGGATGTACTGCTCAAACCCCTTTCCATCATCTTCCAGCAGTCCTGGAAGACTGGAGAGGTTCCACTGGACTGGAGGCTGGCTGGTGTTGTGCCCATCTAAGGGTCGCAGGGAGGGATGCAGGGAGGATCCAGGGAACTACAGGTCAGTCAGTGCCAGGGAAAGTCATGGAACAGGTGATCTTGAGTGCTATCATGAAGCACATGCAAGAGAACCGGGTGATCGGGCCCAGTAAACATGGGTTCGCAAAAGGCAAGTCTTGCCAAACTAACCTGATTGCCTTCTATGACAAAGTGACTCGGCTGGTGAACGAAGGAAAGGCTGTGGATGTGGTCTTTCTGGACTTCAGTAAAGCCTTTGACACAGTTTCTCACAGCATTCTGCTATGGAAACTGTCAACCTCTGGCCTGGACAGGCGCACAATCTCCTGGGTAGAAAACCGGTTGGATGGCTGGGCCCCACCAGAGAGTGGTGGTAAATGGTGTTAAATCCAGCTGGAGGCCAGTTACAAGTGGGGTTCCCCAGGGCTCAGTGCTGGGTCCAGCCCTCTTCAATGTTTTCATCAGTGACCTGGATGCAAGTTTGCGGATGACACTAAGCTGAGTGGAAGTGTCGATCTGCTGTAGGGTAGGGAGGCTCTGCAAAGGGATCTGAACAGGCTGGACTGCTGGTCCAAATGCCAAGTCCTGCACTTGGGGCCCAACAACCCTATGCAGTGCTACAGACTAGGAGAAGTCTGGCTGGAAAGCTGCCTGGAGGAGAGAGACCTGGAGGTGTTGGTTGACAGCCGACTGAACATGAGCCAGCAGTGTAACCAGGTGGCCAAGAAGGCCAATGGCATCCTGGCTTGTATCAGAAATGGCGTGACCAGCATGTGCAGAGAGGTTATTCTCCTTCTGACACGCCGAGTCAAGACTCCATAACTTATAAAGTTATAAAGTTATGGCAACTCCTCTTAGCTTTATTCAGTAAACTGTTACATATTCCTAAAGTGCTTATACATATCAATGAGTTTGAGAAGAGACCTCTTCCTGGTTTTTGCAGGGATAGGGGCAGTTCTCTTCCTTCTGCATCCGTGCTCTCAGGCTGCTCTTATCACAGGTCCAGATGACTCCGCCCTTATCACAGGTCCAGATGACTTGTCCTGCTTCTCAAAAGTCTTTTAACAATAGACCCCCCTTCCTACATAAGGCTTATGTATATATGTTGTTTTAGCTAAACAACTGTCATCTATCCTTCAAGTGTCAGTTGCTTTGCTAAAATATTACTCTGCAGTGTTAAGTTCTTTCTTTGTTTTCATCTGGGGTTTCTAAACAATGGTTATCCTGTTAGTACTTCCCCTAGACCCGAAATCACTTCTACACTTGGCTCCGGTGAGACTGCTCCTTGAATCCTGTGTTCAGTTCTGGGCCCCTCAACACAAGAAGGATGTTGAGGCACTGGAGCGAGTCTAGAGAAGAGAAATGAAGCTTGTGAAGGGACTGGAGAACAGACCTTATGAGGAGCGTCTGAGAGAGCTGGGGTTGTTTATCCTGGAGAAGAGGAGGCTGACCTTATTGCTCTCTATAACTACCTGAGGGAAGGTTGTAGAGCAGAGGGTAGTGACCTCTTCTCCCAAATGAGAGGGGACAGGGCAAGAGGAAATGGCCTCAAGCTCCGCCAGGGTAGGTTTAGGCTGGACGTTAGGAAAAAAATTTTCACAGAAAGGGTCATTGGGCCCTGGAACAGGGTACCCAGGGAGGTGGTTGATTCACCTTCCTTGGAGGTGTTTAAGGCACAGGTGGATGAAGTGCTAAGGGGCATGGTTTAGTGTTTGATGGGTGTGGTTGGACTCAATGATCCGGTGGGTCTCTTCCAACCTGGTTATTCTATGATTCTGTGATTCTGTGATCTTCATTCCAAAGCGCACACATATCATACCTTGTTGCTCTTCATGGCATTGTCCTAAGCACATTTTCTAGGTGTTATGGACTCTATTTTTAATTTTCTGACACAATGCTTATACTGATTTTGTTAATTATATGTACTTTTGTGATCTCTTGCTCTTTTTGCCTTTCTTCTTTTGCTTGTAAAGGTCCATTCGGAGGACTTATTCCCTACATTTCTTTCTTTTCCCCCTTTGTTCTATGCCACTCTTTTGTTTTGGGTGTTAAAACAGCAATAAAGTAGATTTTGACAGCTAAGGGAAGGACCCGTCCTATTATTTTGTTCCCAAGGAAATGGTTTTCATCATTTGGTAGTACTGGCTGGCAACTCTGACTCTGGGACTCTGCAGGTTTAATTCTTGTGTAAGTCCAGAATGCACAGCAGAGTTAGTTTTAGTATGTGTAAATATGCATCAGCTGAGAATCAGACATGCTGTTTTCCTGGGCTTTAAGGTTTACTGCCTTTAGGTATTACACACCTTTACAGGAAGGGAGGAAGGGAAGACAATGAGCCTGATTAAGTCCATTCTTTCACATGGGAAATAGGGACAGAGAAAAATGTTTTTCTTAATTCTTTGTCCACCAGGGATTCAGGTAGACATCAGCTGTGACCTTTTGCCACTCTTGTCTCTTCATTTTGTTGATTACAACACATTCACAAGCAATTAGGCATATTAATGGAATAAAAAATAAGCAAGGTAATCAAAAGCAGTTAGCAGCTTTATCAGGAAATTGTCAAGCTGCAGCTTCGGGAGCTTATGGAGTGTTCTGGGGAAGCACTGTCTAGCTCTGGGGCACTAACACTGTTGTCCATGCCTGCAGACTTGTGCAACTGGGCAGCCATTAAGACTGGAGTGGCTCCTCCTGTGTGTGGTATAAGAAAGGCATGGGTGATGATACTGAATGAGGAGTCCTGTCTAAGCAAACACCCTGGAGTTCCATTCTCCTTTTCAAAGAGGGTAGACCAGAAGAGAAACATCCTGAAGCAAACAATAAAGAAAAATGTAAGTCATAAAAGCCGTGGCTGAAATAACTACTATTACTAAGTGTTTTCTGCTTTAATTGCAATAAAATTTGAAAATGCCCAGGGAATCTGAAGTAGCTACTGACTATGACTGGTGCTTCTCTGAGTTGCTCTGGACTTCATGAAGAGCTCAGTATGCATTGCAAGAGACTTCCAGGAATCACTGCATTGCCAGACTTTTCTAGCAGGGTCACAACATACTCCAGCAAATGGGGCTTTGCTCGTGTGGCTTGCACTGGTTCTTTGAGAAAGTAAGGATAAAGAACTAAATCTCATGTAACTAAGCATCACTCCTAACTCAGCGTAGTTGTACTAGAAAAGTTTCAAAATGAGTCCTTCCTTGGACTCTCATTGTCCCCTTGCTGTTGTTATCAGTTTTGCACAACATTTAGTTTGAATTTGCCTCTATCTTTCCTTAGGATTGGCAAAGCTCTTGTGTAAGATGGCTGGCTAACTACAAATACTGGGATAGAAGAGCTCTGCTAAAAATGGGCACCTGTGTTATACGAAACATTGAATATTTTACAATGAAACATAATTTTTTTTTCTGATCATCTTTGTGGCTGCCTCTGGACTCACAGATCCATTTTCTTCTTGTGCTGTAATGTAACGTTGGAAAGTACTTTCGCTTCCTCTGACTCTACACTCCTCTCATCTGCACACAGCCTAGATGTTTGTGTCTTACTATGCGTTGTTGGTAATACTAGTGGAAAAGGGATTTGCAGTTCTCGTGAAATGAAAGGCTCGTATGCATTAGAGTAATGGATGCATAGAGATCACTGGAAAGTGAACTCTTCTCAGGTAATAAGATAAGACCTGTCATTTCATTTTGAAGAGAAAATTGCTAAAATCCACAAAGCTATTTGATGCTTTCTGTTCCCACTTTTCAAGTAAATAGATAGTAGAGGGCTTTCAGCTAAGCAAATTAAGTTGTTATTGTCTTAAGAGATGAAGTAACTGGAGTCAATAATTGTGACTCAGGGACTCTTGCTGGTGGTGTTGATGGAGGACAGATTCTCCCGAGAGCCAGCTGAATGCTGTCATATAAACCTTAACAATTAGCAGGTTCAGAAAGATAAGGCAAGATTTTCTTTTCTGTGATCTCATTGTTTTATTCAATGTGTTGACCAAATCAGAGCATGTCTTGTATTGTCACATGCATAAGCCCATGTCATTGCTATGAGTTGTTACCTTTCAATCCAAGATAGTAAATTGAGGAAGAGGAACTTTCTACACTCATGTCTCCTATCAAAGGGAGTCTGTGGCTTGTGTAAGGTTACTGGTTTTTAGGCATGTTCCAGCTCCTAGTAAACAGTTGGGCATTTTTTTTGTGTTGTTTCTGGCCCATCCAGGAAGAAAAAGTAGAAGAAGATGAATTTTATATTACTTTTTTTTTTTTTTATTTTGTAATAATAGACTTAAGTTGAAAAATACACACTGCTACTTACCTTTTGACAGTGCTTCACTTTTATTGCAAGGAAATAGTACTGTGTGGGCAGATCAGTGTTTGTTTACATCGTTTAACAGTACCATGCAACTCTTTCACATGCTTACAGGATATCAAATTACTTTTCATGACACGTGCAATAAAAAAATGTGATTTTTGGACACTCCAGAAATGAAGTGCTGCCCAGCCTCATTGTATCTTTTGCTTTTCAGTTCCTTACTTCTAATATGAAGCTAAAGTCGTTGTGAATACTAAAAAGCAGCATGGTCAGCTAGAATTAAACATTCAGGATGAGACATTAAGTTAAACTACACGTGAAATGCAGCTGTTTCTGCTGAGCCTTTCGTCAGTCTATGCTGTAAAGATTGGTGAGTTTTAATATGAGGTCTCAAGCAGAGCCAATAGAAATGTGTGCAAAATATGTGTGAAATCAGCGTGTATCTATGGGGCATCCATAGTGTTTTGTGTAGTGTTTTATTTGTGATAATTATAATGGTGATAACACCTGTCTCATCACAAAATACATTATTTTTTTGCGGACATACATAAAAAGGAGTGATTAGGTAGGTATATTGGGCAAATCACAGAAAGCTGTGCCTACAGGCTAAGTCATATCCCTTTTTTGTATTTGCTGATCAGAGCAAGCAGAAAGAGGAAACCATGAACTAAAAATCCTCTGCATTTGAGACCAGCTGGGCACAAAGCAACGGAAGCTTGATGTTACTGGCTCAAGCTCTTAGTGCCGCTTAACATGTAAATGCTAAGGATGACTATGGAACAAATAACTGCTGAATCATGGCAACCAAAAGAGGAATCACTGTGCCTGTGAACAGGGATACTTGAGAGCTAATCAAAGCATGTTGTGTAAGTTCATCCAAACGAAAGTTTAAGTCTGCTACTAGCCATGAGGAGAAACAGGCTTTTCTTGGTATGGGAGCTGAAGGCACTGGTGAAGTTCAGTGGTTTGTGCTTAAATGTGTGCCTGACAGAACCGTGGCTGGGCACTATACGGAGATAATATTGCCCTAAATGTGCAGCCTTTGCAAAGGTGAAGCCGGCATCCTCGTGGCCTTGTAGGCAAAGCCTTCATAAAGGTGTGATAAGGAAAAGCTGTCTTCTGACTATACTGGGAGGCAATTTGATAAGCCTTTCCCAACTGGAAATCACTCCTGTTTATGTGTGACAATGGTAGCGCACCAAATTCAGCAACAACAGTAGAGCAGACCTTGAACAGAAAGGGAAGAGATCCAGGTCCGTTGAAGTTTTACCCCTATATGTAGACATAATAGGATCTGGTAGACATAATGAACAGCTTTATAGTAGTTTTCCCACTTAATAAAAAGACAATTTCAGTAAAGGGAGAGAAATAGGAAACCAAAGGAGGTGGTGGAGGCTTATTAAGTGCGAATATTTTTAACCCCTGATAGGTGATGAAAGTGACTCAGACTTCATCAGCTCTCTGTAATTTTCAGAAGTGTGAAAGGAAGTATCAGAGGCAAAGGTTCATTTTGTAATGATGGTCTTGGAGAGACTCATTTTGTTTGAACACACTTATAACCAGAGAGTGAATGGGGATGTGTTGTAGCACAGCAGCCAAAAGCTTCGAACCCATGTAAGATCTTCATGTTGGCAACCTTCAAAAACATTGCAAACAGATTGAGATTTCTTAAACTCAGAAAATGAGCAGCAGCACTGATGAAGAGCAAGCTTCCTTTCCACCAAACATGCTGTGAAAAGACTTAGCAAAAACTAAAATGTTTCCTGCAGGAGGGGTATCTAATTCCCATCAAAGTAATCTCCTGAGAGATAAAGTAAAATGAGAGAAGGTTTATTCCTAGATATGTTTTTTGTGTTGTTTTTCATTTTTTTCCACTCTTTATTTTTACTCAGCCACATTTCTGGCAGAAAAATATTTTCTAGCAGCTATCTCTTGAACCACACTGCTTGTGCTAGCCCTCATCACTGATAACCTATAAAAAGGTCTGTATGCACCAGAGTATACAGTCTGTGTCATTTTGTCTTCCACGCACATCTCTTGTTTTTCTGTTCTGTGTGAAGTAGAACCGTTTGTTTGTATGGGCCACAGGAGGGGGGAAAAAAGGCCGCAGTGTGATTACATGCAAACTACTTTTTAGAGAAACATTCTCCCTTTAGTTCAAAACTCTCAGTAGAGGTAATTAAAGTGCACTAGAATCATAAAAATGACTGGAAGAATAAGTTGACAGAATTAATGTATTGGATAATTTTTGTCTTTTTATTGCTCTTAAAAAATTTTCTGGAAGTAGACTCATTTTTTATCTTAGATATTTAAATGTGTCTGTTCTGAATCTTCAAGGAAATGTAATACATTCATCAGAAATTCAGTGCACGAATTTTCAGGTTTTCATTTTATACCTGGATAAGTGGTGTATTTGTATTTTCAATTGAATGAACTTGGCTACTTCAAATCATGTTTTCCTTGCAAGTACTAGCAATTCACTTTTCAGATCTGTTCTGTAATATTCATTTAAAGATACTTGTTTTAGAAGTCTTTGTGCCAGGTAAACTATTTGCTAGAATATTTGTGGAAATAAAATATGGAGTCAGGAGTAGGATTGGCCAGAAACAATCAAAATTAATTCAGGCAGAAACTCAGACTGATAGAATGTTATTTATTCTTTGCGCATCAGTTTTGGGGGGTTTTTTGGTTTTTTTTTGGTTTTTTTTTTTAAAGTAATTGGAAATTCTATGTACAGGTCCTTCCCACCAGATTTCAAATTAAAAACTAGCAGGAACACATTCTGGACTAGCAAAAGTTTTCAGCAGAATTGTTCAAGTTTTTACAGAGAGCAAGAGTTATGTATGGTGTGGTGGTAAGATTTCTTTTATTCACTTCCTTGCTTTCACCACGTTTTTCAGTACTGCAGAATTATGTTAGAAAAGTTCTTTTCTATTAAGCCATCTTCTGAGCTGGGTACCACACAACTGGGATAATAATCCTAGTTTCTTAAGACTGATTACAGTTGCTACCCTAAACTACTCTACCAGAAATGGTGTGGTCAGCAGGAGTAAGGAAGAGATCATCCCCCTGTAGTTGGTGTTGATGAAGCCACACCTTGAATCTTGGGTTCAGTGTTGGGGCTCTCACTTCAAGAAGGACATTAAGGGGCTGGAGAAGGGCAACAGAGCTGGTGAAGTGTCTGGAACACAAGTCTTATGAGCAGCAGCTGAAGGACCTGGGGCTGTTTAATCTGAAGAAAAGGAGGGTGATGGGTGACTTTACTGCTCTCCACAACTCCCTGAAAGGAGGTTGTAGGGGGGTGGCTGTTAGTCTCTTCTCCCAGGTAACAAGTAATAGGACAGGAGGAAATGTCCTTAAGTTGCACCAGGGATTTTTTTTTTTTTGTGACTCCTGCTGCTTCTTTTACCCAATGTTTTTACTTCAATGTTTGTTGAGGAATATAGCTGCAGTTGGGCCAATGTCTGTTCTCTCTGTTGTAGGTCCATTTTGTGTTCTACATGAACACTAGGGTTGTGGGACACTGATTTGGACCCGTATTTGGGCTTAGGCTGTGGGTCTAAACATTTGCCTGTTTGAAAAAAATGAGTAATAGCAATGAATAAAATCAAGGTTATTTTCATAGCTTTGAGTTTTTTCATTGCCTCCTGGAATTTGAAGAACACTATTAGACTATATTTGTGCAATGACAAGTTAATGAGTCCATCAGAATTTGTCAGAAAGTTAATCAGCTACTTGTGATTATCAGAAAGATGGGCCAAATTCTTACAATGTGTTTACCCCACTGCAACCTCACAATTTTGGTAATTTAGTATGGAGAACCCAATCTATGCATAGCATATGTATCTGGTTAGAACAAACATAGGAGTTAAAGGAAGTTAATGAGTAAATCTAGTTCTATTTTGACTGCATTTTTAAAAAGGTGAAGCTAGTTTCAGATTCCCTCTTGTTCCAGCTGCTATATAAAACAAACTTGAATTTTCCTTGAAAGACCTGGGACTGATAGCTTTCATTTTGTCCTTCCTCTTTTAGTCTTTACTTCTCTGATCTATGACCTTGTCTTGTTTTTTCCTCCATCTTCTCCACAAAAGTCGCTGACCATTTTGATCTCAGAACGAGAGATCACAACGTAAGAGGTCTACATGATACTGCTTATTTGAGAAAGCAGATCTGAAAAAGCTGAGCATGGACTTGAGAAATATGGCAAAATACTTCAAGAAAGAAAAAATTAAAGACATGACAAGACAGTAATAACACACAAAAAGGATAAATATAGCACCTATTTTCTTCTCCCATATGTGTATTCAACTGAGAGGTTAGGACATAGCAGGTGATTAGTAAATATCACAAAGGTAATCAGAATAAAATAGTTACAAAGAAATTTAAATAACAGCAACGCTACCCACGTTCTGATTAAAAATTGTATCATGTGTCACTAGATACATATTTCTCATAAACTGTATTTTTAATAAAAAGCTAAATTTCATAAATTCTCAAACCTAAATTTGCATTTGACTAAACAATATTTGGTAACGAGGATGATCATATTTAAGGACAGATGACCTCCACAGCATTTTAACACTAATCGCAGTGCAGCAATGTGTCAAAACTGGGGAAAGAATTTACTGATGAGAGAAGCAGGAAGGAAAAATGAAATCTTGAAAATCGCATTAATAGAAACAACAGGCACATGGCAATAACCAAATAACTTTAATTGTCCATGGAGCTCATGGGAATCAATTTGCTGTGATTATTACCCACATGTTGGAAGGGAGAAATAGCAAATTAAATAGAATGACACAAATGGTAATAAACTATACCACAGGATTCCCATAGAGAGCTCACAGAAGTCCTGTTGTCAAGGTCACACTGTATTAGGTAACTTTGTCCAGGAGAAAACAGAGTGGATATACTAATCAGGCAATGAAACACAGTAACTACTAGCACATATATGCAGCCTAACTTAGTAAATCAGATGGTTTTGACTAGACTAGAAAATTAGAGTTCCATGGTGTCATGTATTGAATTCTTTAGAACACTGTCAATATTATTTAATGGCTTACCCTGAAGCAGGTAACTTCCCTTTTTGTCTATACAAAGCCATACCAGGAGATGGCTCTAGACCTATTTCCAGACTTATGTGACCTAAAAGATCAACACTTTTTCCCACTCCAGAAGATTTTCAATATGTAAAAAAAAGTATGTTTCTAACTGAAACTCACTAGAGATTTTGAGAGAAAATTCATTCAGAACTCAACTGAAGTCATTAGTACTCAACTAACACACTTTATTCACAGTGGGCGTGGGTGATGAACCTTCTGGTTTTGGCTTGCTTAGTTCAGAGTTGCATGAGGAGCTCAGAGTGGGTTTAAACACAGGCAATTAGAGCAGGTTGAGTTGCTTAAAACTCTCTCATTTCACTTCCACTGGTATTCCAACTGGGCACAGTTCATCTTCCTGGTCTGCAATTCTCTGTTACAACTGTAGAAAAGATGGTATTTGAAAGGCACTAGAGTCCCATTATTTATACTGCTGGATGCTGTCTCAGCCTCCTCTCTACCGTATGGACTCCCTGATCAATATATCCTAGGCATTTTGTATTTGCCTGCAACAGGCTAGAATAAATCTCTCCAAATATTTATTATTAGTGTTGCTCTATTCTGTATGAGTACATATCTCTGACTTCCTAGAACACAAGGTGAATTGTTTACTGGGAACATGAGATGCTGGGGTTTAAATCCCTGGTGTGAAGCAGGCAGATCGGGTTTGAATCTGGATCTTCCACATCCTCAAGAAGTAACTTAATCATTAGGCCCTCAGCTAATCGCAGGTACTGAGTTAATTCATACCAGACTTTAAATATTTGATAGTAATACTTTTCTGCAGAGAAGCTTTGATTTTCAAAGGTGTGGCATTTCTAAAATGAGAAATCATTTTCAATGAAAGAATCTCAACTAATTAGGACATGAATTGCTATGGGTCTCTCAGGAAGGATATTCCCTCTTCTTTCAAAGGGGAACATTGAGAAAACAAGCACAGAAACTGTCTTTGAAATAAAAAAATATAAATGATTGGATCTCCTCTTCTGGAAAGAGAAACATATAAAATAGCTTAAAGTGACTGGGATACCTAGCTAGAAAATCCCTTGCTGCATTGACAGATTAATTTCACAATTCAAATTTGGGTACTTAAATGTCTCAGATACCAGGCTTGCTGACTCCGCATCATTGTTTGTTGGTTTCTGTCACTGGCGATCCCCCAGATTTTCCATAGAGTAATAGCTAAATGTATTCTAGTGAAGAATCTGTACAGCGGTCTTCAGTAAGAGGACTCAAATGGTGAGGTAAAATCTGCACAATTGGTTTAAAACTAATCCTAATTTATATCTGTGAAGTATGAGTTGAAATCTACAATATACATGTTGTGTGGATTGCCTGACAAGATAACTAGGTTTAGTAGACAAAAAAAAAAAAAGCCCACATTAACACTAAACCCTAATCTTCAGAATAATAGGCTCAGCATACAGATTTGGAAACTTATGCTAGAGTCTACACTAGGGTCATATTTAGACACTTTAAATGTATTATATAGGTTTTATTTATGGCACCATTAACATAAGAAAAAAGCACGGCAGCTAGGAAAATAAACTTCATATACTATATATCTCAAGTAACTAATGTAACTCCCTCCCCTCCCCCCCTTTTTATATTAAAAAACTCAAAAAGGACAAACACCTTCCTCTCTCTGTTTCATTGTTCTTTAAAATCAGCCTTATAAGCTAAACATATCCAGTGGTGAATATTCTCTTATAAAAGCTACCTAGGAACTTTCTGCACTGAATAAACAATTCTTAATTATAGCTACCACCTCTGACACTATCCACCATTCCTCAATAAGCAATAGCGTGTGATTTACAGAACATGCAGTGAAGAATTTAGAAATTAAGTACTTGAATCATATGTAGATAGCCTAGTTTTGTAAACCTTAGCAATTGTGCATGGCTAGTATGACAGGTTACTCTACACTAATTGCAGCAGGCAATATGCTAGTGCATGCTAATGGTAACAGCATTAGGCACAAATAGTCTTCTCAGTGTCTATGTCTTGAAATGCCTCTTGTTTTGATAGAAAAATTACAAATTTGAATTGAATTAACTGCTTGTGTTTTTACACTTGGCTGTTCTGAGACGGGAACAGAACCTGCGAGATAAGAAAAAGAAAGGAAATATCTATCTGGTTTGGTTCTGTGAGATAATCTGCATGAATTATCACTTTTGTTATTGTCTTTTCTTACAGTCATATGTGTTGATTTTTCACACACGTAGGCCAAATCCCAGTATGAGCACAAGTGTACTTTGACGCATATTATTCAGTTCTCACCAGAACAGCACTCGGTTAATGAAAAGAAGAACAATAATGTCTTCCTAAGTACATATGAGTACATCTCTTAAGTCATGCATGCCCCCTCCCTGGAGGTGTTCAAGGACAGGCTGGATGCATCTTTGAACAACCTGATCCAGTTAAAGGTGTCCTGTACAGGGTTGGGACTGGATAGGTCTTGAGATATCTTCTGATGCAAACTTGTTCAATGATTCTATAATGCAATGCAGGAAAATAACAACCAAGATAATCAGAAATGTATCTTTTAAGAAATAATCAGAAATGCACGTTATATTAACTGAGACTTTCTTTGCTTTATGCAAAGGTAATGGAAGTTGGTTTGCTTGATAGTGTTGACATGGAATTTACTTATATAGTTGGAATGCATAAGAGGTATAGCTCAGTAACAGTTAAGCAGCATGCCACTTGAATCAAGCTGTGTGTCAGTAACATGGTGGGATGAATATCCAACCTCAGTCCTCTAATCCTGATACAACTGCATTTGGGGATATTCAGTGCCTTGTAAAGATATCAGCTGGCTGCTCTGTGCATTATATATAATGTTGGCCTTCCCAGGGCTCTCAGTATAATGTAGAGGCATTGAGCAAAGCAGGATTCAGTGTGGAAAATTTGAAAGTTGAATGTAAAATGAATTCATTTTTTCACAGAAATAATTCTGTTCATAAATGATAAGGAGAAAATTAGAAATGCTTTGTCTTGATGTGATTTCAGAAGAAATTTTCATCTTTACATCTGTATTTACTTCTGTTAGTAAAATTGAACTGGAAATTCTTGGAAGAAAATTAGACAGTTTACTTCTAATCATTGTGTTTTTATACTAACAAAGGATGTTCTTCTGTGGTGTATTCACCAGATTCCTATGTCATATGGCTCTTGAAAATCATTCTCGAAAAAAAAAAATGCTGCTAGTAGCTTGAACTTCTATGTGGACCTTTGATTGGAATAAAGTCACATGTAGGAACTGTTTGGCTCATTATGACTAGAGCATGAGTATTTAACTTAAGAAAAGGCATGAAAGCAGAAGGATATGATTGGATTCAGTAATATAGCCCTCTTATGAAAGCTTTGGGAATTATAGAGTTATGGAATGGTTTGGGTTAGAAAGATGATCCAGTTCCAACTGATCATCAAACTTCCAACTGGTCATCTATTCATAATTCCATTATGAATAGAAAATGAGTTCTTCATAACGTCTGAGTTAGATAAGAAATACAGAACACATCAGCCTTAGTATCTAGATGGGAGAAATATTTAGTAGTAATAATAGTAAGGAGAAGCTAAAAATTGGCTTAAAATCAAGAATTTTGAAATGCTGGAATAACTTATTTCTATATTTGAATTTTATAATTTTTGCTTGATGAAGCTGTGAGTAGTGTGTAAAACAAATGAACAGACTGTGCTAGATGCCTAGGCTGATGCTTGTTCTATAGTCTCATATATTTCCACAGACTAGTTTAAGATTTAGTATATTTTTAGTACAAATGCATTATGGGAAGTGAAGGGCAGTTATGTATCTCAGTACCTTGTGGGAAATGAGGGTAAAAGCAGTCAAGCTAAAAGTCCTTTGAAAGTGAAGGCAGATGAGAGATTTAAAGCTAAACATATTTATTTAATTTGGAATAATGTATGATTGAATTTCACTTAGCCGTAATAGTAGTTTAGAATTTGAAAACTGGTAACCAGGTAGAGGAGAGAAACCCAAGGTATTGACCAGCAAGAAGATGGTAGAAAGAATTTAATCATTTTATATTTCATCTGACAGGACACAAAGCTGTAAGAAATTAAGTTTTGTTAGTTCTGCTGTACATAAAGACTGTGCTGATCTGAGAGTTGTTTTCTTTTTTTTTTTTTTCTTGGACTAAATATTTTCACCTAAAGTGTAAATTCTTTTCAAAGTTACTAATGAACAAATGACAACAGCAGATGAAGGTAAAAGGGGGAAGAGTAGATTACAGATTTACCAGTGCTCTTTTTAATGTTATTAATCACTAAAGAATTTGCGTTCCATTCATACTACATAAATTAGATTATCTGGGAAATAAACCATTTTACAAATATCTTAACATTTTATTGGAACACTTCTCATCTGTAGCTGTGTCTATAGAGCACTGAATACTAAAACACTCCTGATCTTCTACAACCAAGTGAATGAGGTAAGCAGGTGACCTAGTTGACTCTGTACAACTAATAGGAGAATTAACAGCAATTAACACAACAATTCGTTGTGTTGTAAAAGTTATGTATAACATTTCAGGATATGCTCCCTTAGGTTTAAAAACCTGTTCATATGATAAATGTGCATTTCCTGTAAAGACAGTTAAAATACCACTGCTTTAAAATCTTGGGACCTTCTGGACTGGAAATAAATACTCTGAAATCCATCAGGAAGCTGGCAATATTTAATCACTAGAGGAAAAATCTCCCATTTCCAGCTCTACGGAGTAGCATAGTATTGATTTTTAAACCCAGTGCTCAATCTTTTTGGTTCAGTATTCAAGACCAGCATAACTTGGGGAGGGAAATGCTCTAACAGATGATGTTGGTGAGGTGGAGGAATCCTGTAAAACTGACAAAGTAAATCTAAGTGTTTTGCGGCTCTTGGATGTTTAATATGTTCAAAATTCTTCTGGCAGAACTGAGTTAATAGGTAGAAGATCAAGTCAAAAGTGTCTGGTTGGTAGAATTCATTACCTGCCTCTGATTTTTACTGCAGGCATAGTATTCCCGCGTATGTAGTTTAAGAGAACTGGGATTATGCAGGAAGTTGTTGCAAAATCTGAAGTCCTCTGAAATCAATTAACTGAAATTTTATTATATCTCAGTGGTCTTTGGATAAGGCGTCAGGTTAGCAAAAGACAGAGTTTGAAAATATAATTTCTTGTCTCTTTTAAGATGAAGTTGCCCTTAAAAGCCACTCTTTAGTAAACATACTTATTCAGAAGAGAACCTCCACTGACATGAGACATTCGGTGTCTGTAGTAGTACAAGGATTTTGGTGTAGAATGTTAATCACTTTTACATGCTGATTTTTATGGAACTCTTCCACTGCACAGCACAAAGATAAAGGTGGAAAGGAACAATTTCTGCATTTGCTGATTTTCAGGATTTGGAATTTTTCACCATGTGCCATTAGACTTTATAGCCTCTCTTGATTTGACAGAGTAGTTAGTCTAAATTTGAGGGATATCATAGAATCATAGAACCATAGAACAACCAGTGTAAAATGATGGAGTATCTGTTTTCTGATAGGATTAGGAGGTCAGAACTGAGGATTTTAAACGACAAACTACCAGGAAAGTGAGGAGACAATGCAGGATGTGAGGCAGTTGGGGGAAGGAAAGAGTAAAGTTTACCTCTGTACAGTGCACATCTCAGATTTAAATAACTTTTTTCAGACTTAGAGAAACTAAGAATTCTTGACTATTTGCCAATTTTGTCTTATATTTCCACCACATAATTGCATGTGTGGTATTAGGCTTTTCAGGCTTGCTCCCTAGAACCAATGTATAGACTATATAAGTACTACAGTTCACGCCTGAATACTCATTTAGGTGTAGTTCCTCCTTAAACATTGTGCAGATTATACTTGTATAAATAATTCCTAGGAAAGTGAATAAAAAGATTACAGAAACTACTCATATTACAAATAGTTTTTAAGAAGAGTAATGAGTTTAGTGTGGTTTCTTATCTTTCGTACGTTTTTCTGTAAAACAAACCCTCAAACCCAAACCAAAATAACGAAACCCAACGAAGCTCCCAACAACAACAGCACCCCCCTAAGTTAAAACCTGTCAGTCTGACCTCAGTGCCAGGGAAAGTCATGGAACAGGTGATCTTGAGTGCTATCATGAAGCACATGCAAGAGAACTGGGTGATCAGGCCCAGTCAACATGGGTTCACAAAAGGCAGGTCTTGCCAAACTAACCTGAATGACTTCTATGACAAAGTCACTCAGCTGCTGGATGAGGGAAAGGCTGTGGATGTGGTCTTCCTGGACTTCAGTAAAGCCTTTGACACAGTTTATCACAACATTCTGCTACGGAAACTGTCAACCTCTGGCCTGGACACGCCACACTCTCCTGGGTGGAAAACTGGTTGGTTGACTGGGCCCGGAGAGTGGTGGTAAATGGTGTTAAATCCAGCTGGAGGCCAGTTACAAGTGGGGTTCCCCAGGGCTCAGTACTGGGTTCAGCCCTCTTCAATGTCTTTATCAATGACTTGGATCAGGGCATTGAGTACACCCTTAGCAAGTTGCAGATGACACTAAGCTGGGTGGAAGTGTCTATCTGCTGTGGGGTAGGGAGGCTCTGCAAGGGGATCTGAACAGGCTGGACTGCTGGTCAGAGTCCAGTGGCATGAGGTTTAACACGGCCAAATGCCAAGTCCTGCACTTGGGGCACAACAACCCTATGCAGAGCTACAGACTAGGAGAAGGCTGGCTGGAAAGCTCCCTGGAGGAGAGGGACCTGAGAGTGTTGGTTGACAGCGACTGAACATGAGCCAGCAGTGACCCAGGTGACCAAGGAGGCTAATGCCATCCTGGTTTGTATCAGAAATAATGTGACCAGCAGGTGCAGGGAGGTTATTCTCCCTCTGTACTCAGCACTGGTGAGGCCACTCCTTGAATCCTGTGTGCAGTTCTGGACCCCTCACCACAAGAAGGATGTTGAGGCACTGGAACGAGTCCAGAGAAGAGTAATGAAGTTTGTGAAGGGGCTGGAGAAGAGGCCTTATGAGGAATGGCTGAGAGAGCTGGGGTTGTTTATCCTGGAGAAGAGGAGGCTGAGAGGAGACTGTATTGCTCTCTATAACTGCCTGAGGGGAGGTTGTAGAGCAGAAGAAGTTGGCCTCTTCTCCCAAGTGACAAGGAATAGGACAAGAAGGAATGTCGTGAAGCTCCATCAGGGGAGATTTAGGCTAGACATTAGGAAAAAAATTTCAGAGAAAGGATCATTGAGCATTGCAATGGGCTGCCCAGGGAGGTGGTTGATTCATCTGACTTGGAGGTGTTTAAGGGACGGGTGGACAAGGTGCTGAGGGGCATGGTTTAGTGTTTGATAGGAATAGTTGGAATTGATGATCCAATGGGTCTCTTCCAACCTGGTGATTCTATGATTCTATGATTCTAATTGTCTGATCTCAGTCCCATTTGACTGTACACTGTTGTCTTTGTATGGAGGGAACACGGGAAACAAACAGTCCTTCTAAAACACTGTATTTCTGACTAAAGATAAACTAATATTTTTCTTGCAGTGCACTTTTAAAACTACAAATAACTCATTTGCTTATATTTTGTTAGGGCAGGAGAAGAAACAGGACATAAATCAGCATTGCTTAAGTTAAAATTAGGAGGAAATCGTACCCTCATATATCTTGGTTGGTTAGAGGAACAATTTTTTTTCCCCTCCTCTGATTATAGCTTAAAGGAGCGTGCATTCCCATAGAGACCAAGGTAAATGTAAATGTAAATTGTTATTTATTCTTCAAGGCAATTTTATGTCCTTAAAGTTCAGCTATTTGTGTTTTCTTCCTTATAGAAATTACATCTGAATTGTCATGGTAAATTATTCCAGTATGTAATTCATCTTAGTCTATTTTAGCGCATCTCTCTGAAGCAAGTAAGAATAAAGTTAGGTGTTTTTCAGTATTTGTGAAATATGCAACTTATTGTCTCTTTCAGGCAACTGAAAATCACATTTAAGTTTAAATAATTATTTGAAATGCCTTACAATGCAGTCTACCAAGAAGTTGATTGTCCTCAGGGTCTGTTATATTGTCTAGAATGTCTGAGTCTCCAGCAATCATACTTGCATGCACAGTGTCAGGATCAAAAAATTTGTTTGGTTTCCTAATTGGGTGCATGTTAATCTACCATCTTAAAAAGAAGAGAGAAGACAGGGATGCATCTCACACCTAGTGCTGGAAGATTCAGTCTGTATGATGGAGAGACACTGGAAACCCAGACTAATTTATGTCTTTTTTTTTTTTTCTCAAGAAACAGTCAGAACACTGCTGAGTTGTTTTGGAAAATAGGCTTTGCTAAGAGTGAAATGAGAAGAAACTGCAAGTCTCTCATTTAGGCAAGAATTGTCTGCACATTCAGATTGAAAGGGAAAATATTAATCTATTCATCTGATTGAAACATTCTGATGTTACCTTTGAACAGGGATGCAGACATTGTCATATTTCTTTTCAAATCAGCACAGTTTGTGGTCTTGCAGAACAACTGATTTTATAAGATAAGGGGTAAGGAACTTTGATTTTTTGCTTCCAAAGGAGCTGTGCTGTAAAAAAAATGCAGAATTTAGGTATGGCAAAGACATTTTCCTTTGAAAGCCAGCCATAGTTCTGTACAAGACTCATGCTCAACCTGAAATTTTGCCTGCTCTTTGCCTGTCACTCCATTAAAGTTTATGTGAGAATGAAGGCTAAACCTGTCTAAAATAATTTATTAGATGGAAGTCAAGAGCACTAAAGAAGAATTAGAAAGATCAGAATTCATGAGACTAGTCAAACCTAGTGCTATTGAATTTGTCTGTTTCTTGTAGGAACAATACAGTGCTGTCCTCAGGAAACCCTAAAAATACGTGCAGGGGCAGAATTCTTATTCTAACTTCCATTTGCTGTTGCTTAAACCTAGATGTTATTATTAAGCATGTTATTAAAAAGTGCAACAAGTTTTAGGCCAAGCCTTAGGCTGGCAAGGCGTACAGAGGAGTGATGTATGAATCAGTCATTGTGTAAGGAAGAGAACATGCTTCTAAGACAAAAGGACACTTCTCCTTTCTTGAAGGTAGGAATCTGGAATGGGGGTTTTAGGAAGTTTAATACAGATGTTGTGCTGTGCTAAATACTGTAATGTGCTTAGTGCAAGTTTTCCATCTTTTTGTTTTGTCTTATTTCATAGCTAATACAAGAATCTAGAGTAAACAGCTGCACGTCAGTCCAGGGTCACAGACCTTAAGACTCTGATGTGATTTGGGCTTCCTCTCTAAACAGGTTAGTTTTACCATACCTCTTGTCTCATGGTTTAGACATAGCTTAAAATATTTCTGCACTGTAAGTGCTCTAACAGTAACATTACTAGAAACAGTCCATACTGTATGTGCTGTGGCCTTAATGTGGTTAAATGAACTGAGGCAGAGATGAAGAAATGTGAAAAAACAGGACATTTATTTCTCTTTTCCAAAGGAGATTCCTGTGTTATCAATATTCTAGGTTAAGGGAGACAGTAAACAAAGACTATCTGGAAAAGTCTCAGTGAAAGACCATAAAGCATGCATCTTCCCTGTAAGTAAATGAAGAGTTCCTAAGGATAAAAAGCCAATTTCCTCATGATGGATGGAGCAGCTGTTTAAATTTTGTAGTGTCCAAAAATTGATACTCTTCATATCCAAGACATAAGCTCCATACTTTGATGGTATTGTCCCATCTTGGGGGCTGGTTCCAATTCATTTTTACAGAAAAGAATACTTAAGAAAACAGTTGAATGACCCTTTTCCCATTTCTATGAGCAGCCAGCACAGCCAATATGAAAGAGCACAGAAATACAATGGGTACTTCCTGCAAGAGGCTTAAGGCTTCTGTGTCATGCAGCATGCATGTGTCTAGGGACAGAAATCCTCAAGTAGAAGTGATTCTTTTGTGAGTGTGATCAATTACTGTTTTTTCTTATGACATTTTATTCTGGATAGTAATCTGTTCCACAAACACAGAAACGACAAATGTAGCTGCATACATGTTTCTCATATGCCTAGAATTTCATACTACTCTTTAGTAACTTTTGGACACAGGTAGCTACTGTAACCCTAGGACAGTGCTGGCACATTGGAGCTGATGAGGAAAAGGCAGCTCTCAGTCACTTGTAAAGGTCATTGTGGCCACTGTCAGCATTGCTTCAGCTGGACTTTCTGTATACATGTAACAATTCGATTGCACCGTTGATTTTACCAATGTGAATTATATTTGCCTATAATTTTATACTATAGCATCGGATATTAGAATCTTGGACTGATATAGCTCGGATGCTTCAGCATTTGCCTGTGAGAGAAAGCTCTTCTGCAGACAAAAAATACTCGAAACCACAGAGAATTCTGCCCAAGAGTTCTGTACAAGGTTTAGTTCTGTTTGATTTCTGTGGCAGCCTGACCTAGTTTTGCAAGTACAAATCCAGATTTGTGTTCAGTACAGTTAATCTCCATTTATTCTTTTAAGATGAACTTAGATTTTATAACTGTCTTCATATCTGCACAGAAATATGTCCTTAGTCATTTCTCCATATTGATGCTGGCATTTTTTCAAATATGATGAATACTTTGGTAAACAACTGTGAAAAATATTCACGTGCGTATATATATGTTCAAGATAATATTTATTAGTTTGACCATTGGTCAAATGCCTGAGTATAACTGCTGTCTTAAAGAAAGATCAGTCTCTGATAGTCACTAGCTTTAGACAAATGTTTTCCTTTAAGAGCTGAGACCAGCCATGGTGCTTTGGGTTATCATATTTACTTGGTTGAATAACTAGCAATTTTAATAGGAATGATAGTAAGAGAAAAACTCCTTAGAATCAGGGTATTAAATAGACCATCTTACTTAAGTGGTGTATTTAGTACACTTAAAAAACTATGCACTTTAGACTGAGAGGGTAGAAGGGTAATTCACTTTTGTTGCATTTAGATCAAGTTATAGGTAGTGTCTTCTCTTGACTAGCAATTAGTTAATTTCCTCTCTCCCACAACCTTGTCCATAATAGCTAACAAGATCTGATTTGGGCTTTGTTTCTTTTAGGGTGTGTCACAGATTGTGGCTTAGTGCTGCAGTACCACTCAGTAGATGATGTGGCCCTGTGTGAAACTGTTGGTTAGACTGCACTGTGATCCATTGGAAACACATTAGAATGTTTTTTTTCTTTTCAATCACCCTTAGATAGAGGAAGAAAATAATGAAATGCTGTCTCTTCTCTCCCTTTCAGAACCTCTCTGAGAAAGCTGCTTACATGTTTTGTTACCTTGTGGCCCACAGTGCCGCTTTCAGTACCCCTCAGATGCACTGAATTATGTTTTTTTGGAGCTGATGTTGATCACCATGATCTGTGCAGTTCTACCTCATTGGAACTATAATTAAGCCTTGTCTGTTATAAACCAAATATTCTGAAAATCATTTTCCTCATTGATTGCACCTGCCAAGGGAGACCTTCTGCAACCTTTAATGATGCAGGTAATCCTATTACTGCCAAAACAAATATTCCATTACAGAAAGGCTGCAGAATCATAGCATCATATAACTCACTGAAAAATTTTCCAGAATGCTTTCTGCCCCCCTTCCACATAAACATTTGAGTATTTTGTAGAAAAAAATTGGTCTTTTGGGCCAAAGTTAGATATTCTCTGAAGCAGGAGAGAAATAAGTGCCCATATAAGTGCCCAAATAAGTGCCCATATAAGTGCCCAAATAAGAATAGCCCATAGCAGAAATTAAAGCATTCTCACAGTGACATAGAGATGGAGTTTCAGATATTTAGTTCAGAAAAAAAAGCTCTATCCGTGGCAAATGCTGTAAGTAATGGGCTACTGCCAATTCTGAGAAAGACTATTCATGTTTCTACTCCCCAACCTGTCGGGTTTTGCTTTCATTCTACCACAGAGCAAAGCATCAAGGTCTTTTTATAGAAAGAATTCATTTTCCAGTGATATCAAACTATACCTTTGTTCTGATCTCAATATACACTTTTCCCAAGTGACAAGATGTCAGTAGGTGCTTAAAATATTGCAGTGACAAGGGCTGCTCTTTGAAAGCCCTGAAAAAATGCCATCACCTTTGTTCGACATGCACAAATTCTGAATCCTCATCATGATGGGAAGGTAAATGGAGATTCTGATTTTCATTTTTATACTTTACTACTATGCTCATTCATGTCTGCTAGTTCTGCTCCTGCTATAGCTGATTAGAATTCTAAACAGTGTTAAAAATTTATATTTGTAAAACTGTGCCATTCATCTTTAATATAGTCATGTAATTTACTCTATTATTGCCAGCTGCTACATTTGGCACAGGTCACCTGGAGCTTTTGGAACATCATGTTAATTTTTTCTCGAACTTATTAGCTAATTCTAAAATTCCATAGAAGTCAGAAGACTCCAACTCCACAGTCATGGAAGATTTATTTTTGTCTATGTTCCTAAACCTCTTTTTATTTTGATAGAAGAAAAAATGTAGTAGGAGATGGATTTTGATTTTGCTGAGACTTATTTATTTATTTTTCTCCAGAGTTGTCTTTAGCAAACCTCTAGGGTGGGTCCAGGTAACACTTTTCAGAGGGAGTTATGCATGGTGTGGGGGATTTATCTCACTTAATGTCTAACACTGGATCCAATTGGCTTGTGGAAGCTTGGAAGATAAACTTATATCCTACTTGTACGTAACAAGTGTCACTCACAACTGGTCTTGACAGCGCTGTCTTTTTTATCCTTCTGGCTATAAGGCTTTATGATACATGGTTGATATCTGGCTTTTGATCTCAGAACCTAGGAATTTCCAGGGGCTACATTAAGTACAGGATTCTGGCAAGCATATTCAGACTAGATTTTCATCTGTTTACAATCAGAGGCTCGTGATCCCAGAAAAAAACCCCTTATTTTCCCCTTGTAAAACCGTCATGTATTTATTAAGACAGTTTTGAGTAACTGGAAGCATTACTGAAAGTGATAATATAATTACGCCATGGGTTGTCAGAGTCTCATACAGTAGCTAGTGGGAAAATAGTTTCATTCCTCCATCTGTGTCATAGAGAAAATTTGAAATCCTACTGCTTCTTCTGACTAATCTAATTCACTGCAAGTGTTCACCTAACATGCACCTATCAGTTGCATGTTACATCAGTATTACATCAGTGCAACTAGCAGTATCATTTGAGGTGTCCCTGGAAAGCTCTTTCAAGTAACATAGTTGTAGCTCATAGCTTATATTATTGAACATTTTCTAAATGATCAGACTTCCATGAAAGTGTGAACAGAGTATTCATGTTTGTAGAGATCCCTTTTGATCAGCAGTGGCTCACTAGTTCAATCCCCATGGAGATTAGCTTGACCTTGGTTTGTAGTTCCGGGAAAACTGGCACAACTTGGTGAACTCTAAACTAGTAATCATCTGATGTTGCTACTTCAAATGTACAAATTCTTTTTAATAAATTGAAAAACCCTCCCTAATGTGTATTAGTTTCGACTTTATGTTTAACCTCCCCAAATTTCCCAATGTTGATGGCAAAAAGAGGTCTTCTTTTAGCTTAAACTCTTGAAATTATTTATCCTAATATTTACCCTCATGTTATATTGTGAACAATCCCATTTCTTTAGCATTTAATTAATGTGAAGCTGTGTCACCAATCCCTGAGGCCTGTCACTGTTGCAACTGATTGTTAATTTAAAGCATGCTTTATTCCTCGAATGATCTCTTTTGAATAGAGTCTCTCTGCCAGAATTGTGTACTGCTTTGTTTTCCACATCTACAGGCCAGATTTCCTTTGGGAGGGAAAAAAATAACAAACATAAATGGAAAGACAAAATAAAGAGCAGGAGCCAAACCCTTTCAAATTAATGATTTAAAGAGTTCAACCTTTTCTATTGTTAAACAATGTTGAGGCATTAGGCTGCCTCCTATTTTTTTCTTTCCCCCTTGTTAGTTAAAGCCTCTTTTTGGTTTATAGGATTGGTTTTTATAAGTCTGATTTTTTCATCTTCATCAGAAAATATATGTTGAAGTTATTAAGTCAGCAAGGACTGAATAGGGTCATAGGTATGTTTTATCTTCCAGTCCTGTATCAAAAAAAAAAAGGCAGTATGCATGAGATCACTGTCTTTTAAGGCAAGAGTAATCTTTTTTCCAGTTCTAACAAATTTCAAACACATCGGAACAGAAAAGATCACATTTCTGTGCTGTAGGTGGATGGCTCCAGCGTTATTCATATGATTCTTTGTATATGTCTGTAGCAGCCCTTTAACGAGAGCAGTGAGCCAACTCTGAAATACAATAGCACTCAGGGCCAACCTTTTATGTTTGTTTGCTCATTTTTATGAGCCTTCCTTAGTTATTTAATTCATGGAGCTGAAGCATGTCAGAAGACAGCTCAAATAATTTGTCAGACTTTTCAAAAGAGAGACCTGCTTTGTTGACCTCACAGTACCAGGATACTAGAGTTTTCTTACAGAATGTAAGATGTATATTTTTCACCACAGCTGGTTAAAGACAGAAGATATCAGTTGCTGTGTATATCAGCTTATCCCTGTAGATTTTATTAGATCTATTAAAGACCAGAAAGCACAATTATCCTATCTGATGCATGCTTGAGGATGAAAAAAAAAAAGAGGAAAGATGAGTAAATGAAAGAATGAAAGGGACAGCTAGTTGTAGAATGCTGCAAAAGCAACAGCACATTTCAGTCTAGCAGAATTGTCCTTTAGGGATTGTACCAGGAGTCACAGAGAAATGTATAAGATGAAGAGGCAGATTTTGTTGTCTTTGCTTTGTTCTGGCAGTAACTCTTTCTTGTGGCACATGAGCTTTGCAAATATTTCATCGTATCGGACAGTGAGTATTGTACAGGTGAACAAGATACAGTCTGTAAACAATAGCTAGATGAAAGAAATTTAATTGATGACATAAAGATTTCGCAAATGAAGGTCACATAGGGTCCAGTGGCTATCAAACCTAGTTTTGCTGATCATAGGAAAAGATTTAGTGGGGAGGTAAATGAACAATTGGAACACTTTCTCCATTGCTTTGTTTCTTGTATTGTGATAGTCTTTCTGAAATACTAATCATAAATAAAAGGTACAAACCTTCCTAATGGCTGTAGTCTTACTGTAGCAATTATTTATCTGTAATTTGCTCACTTTCTTTATGGAGGAGATTAGACAGGTACTACCTGATCTAACTGAAATAAGCCTAGATATGAGCTGATTTGTATAGATGTTTAATTAGAAATGTGTATACAAATCACTTTTCTTTGTGAACTCATGTCCAGTTAAGTGAGTGTTGACTCTTAAAAGTCTTTTGAATATTCAAATGATAAGCAAAAAGGATGAAATTACATTTTTTATCATTTGGATCTAGAACCTTCTTTTTATACATCTGTATATATATAGGTCCATGAACAAAGGGATTGAATCATCCAGGTGTTTACTGTACTAGAAGTAATTAATATTTAAGGGATAAGCATGGTTTGTACTGTCATAAACTGATTTAATTTTAATATCCTTATTGCATAGAGTAGCTGACTTCAACAATGTTGCAGAATTTGCTGTAGTTTTGGTTTATTCTACTACATCCTTATACACTTCTAATTCTGACAGCCTTCACACGTACAGAATTAGTTACAGATTTAATGCCCCATTGATATCAGTGAAAATAATTAATTTTCTGACACTTTAAAAGAGAGGAGATTAGAGTTTCAAGTATTTTCCCACTACTAATTCTCATTTAAGTATAATTTCTGCAGCAAAGATAAATCTTTTGTGCTCAAAATATCTGAACAGTAACAGATGATAAATTTTCATAAAAATTGATAAAATCATAAAATAGTTCAGGTTGGAAGGGACCTTATAGCCCTCAAGTTTTAACATCCTGCCAAGGGCAGGGACACCTGCCACTCAGGTTGCTCAAAGCCCCATCTAAGCTTGAATACTTCCAGGGATGGGGAGGCTACTATTGTAGGCATAGTGAACATGTCTACAAGTAAGGGATAACAGAATAGTTTCATGTTAGTTTAAAAGGACCCATTAATACAAGGCCATGAAAAGTGCAAACCGGAATGCACACTGAAGGATATGTTCCTTCTAATATACATTTATTATTATTTTATGAACTTACACAGAAATCCAGTCCTGCTGAAGGAATAGTCTAATAGTGCATCTGCCAATGATACTGATGTCATCTAGGCTATATCTTCAGGAGGTACTTTAAAAAATAATAATAATAAAATATACATATAAAAAACATATAAGCAATGTTTTCAAAGAAAAGAGACCACAGATTTGGAAAACCAGTGCCTGTGTAGTTCTAAATAGCCTGATGTCTGTGGGACGGCAGGAGATGAGATGTTCCTTCCTAGGAAGAAAATGATGATTTTTTTTCATATATTGGACATACGCAGTCACATGTTACTGATTTTTTGGTAGTATTTTTTAAAAAAATACCCTTTTTCTGGGATGACAGTGCATTTTTAGCAAGGTTTTTGTTTTCCCGGGAAAAAAGTCATGTCTCCTTCACTTTTAGATTAGAGTAGCATAGACAGGTTAATGTTTTCTAACAGAATTATAGAATCACCAGGCCTTAAAGACTCATAGGATCACCAAGTCCAATGATTCCTATCAAATACTAAACCATGCCCCTTAGCACGTTGTCCACCCATCCCTTAAACACTTCCAGGAAAGGTGAATCAACCACCTCCCTGGGCAGCCTGTTCCAGTGCCCAAACCCTTTCTGTGAATTTTTTTTCCTAATCTAGCCTAAATCTTCCCTGGTGGAGCTTTACAACATTCTCTCTTGTCCTGTCCCCTGTCACATGGGAGGAGAGACCAGCTCCCTCCTCCTATAAACTCCTTTCAGGTAGTTATAGAGAGCAATGAGGTCTCCTCTCAGCCTCCTCTTTTCAAGGATAAACAACCCCAGCTCTCTCAGCCATTCCTCATAAGGCCTCTTCTCCAACCCCTTCACAAACTTCATTGCTCTTCTCTGGACTCGTTCCAGAGCCTCAACATCCTTCTTGAGGTGAGTGGCACAGAACTGAACACAGGATTCAAGGAGCGGCCTTCACCAGTGCTGAGTACAGAGGGAGAATAACCTCCCTGCACCTGCTGGTCACACCATTTTGATACAAGCCAAGATGTCATTGGCCTCCTTGGCCACCTGGGTCACTGTTGGCTCATGTTCAGTCACCTGTCAACAAACACCCCCAGGTCCCTCCCCTCCAGGTAACTTTCTAGACAGACCTCTCCTAGTCAGTAGCTCTGCATAGGGCTGTTGTGCCCCAAGTGCAGGACTTGGCATTTGCCCGTGTTAAACCTCATGCCATTGGACTCTGACCAGTGGTCCAGCCTGTTCAGATCCCTTTGCAGAGCCTCTCTACCCTCCAACAGATCGACACTTCCACCCACCTTGCTGTCATCCGCATCTTGCTAAGGGTACACTCAATGCCCTAATCCAAGTCATTGATGAAGACATTGAAGAGGGCTGGACCCAGCACTGAGTCCTGGGGAACCCTACTTGTAACTAGCCTCCAGCTGGATTTAACACCACTTACTACCACTCTCTAGGTCTTACCATCAAACCAGTTTTCCACCCAGGAGAGTGTGGCCTGTCCAGGCCAGAGGTTGACAGTTTCCATAGCAGAATGCTGTGAGAAACTGTGTCAAAGGCTTTATTGAAGTCTTGGAAGACCACATCCACAGCTTTTCCCTCATCCAGCAGAGGAGTCACTTTGTCATAGAAGGCGATCACGTTAGTTTGGCAAGACCTGCCTTTTGTGAACCCATGTTGACTAGGCCTGATCACCCCATTCTCTTGCATGTGCATCATGATAGCAGTCAAGATCAAGAGTAAACTGGATGGATATTCAAAGTAGCTCCTATAGAGCTTGCTGATGTTAATTAACCTTTTGAGGGTTTGTGAAGTCTTTCTGGAGGTAGATTCACAGATTTAGGTTAATGTATTATTGATACATCTGAAATAAGGTGTTATGGATTTCAGTGGCATGCAAGAAGGAGATATTAATGTAAATATTTTGCCCTCATGTTATTAGATTGACTGCAGTGTGCTTTGTAGGTCTTGATAGCCTTCAAAGTGATCTTAAAAATGGTTAGAGAAGTATGGGGAGGCAGTGGCAGAAGTGCAGCATGTCCTGTTTTTGCAGGTATTGTAATAGCTGAAATGGCTTATAGACATCTCTGTACTTCTACGCCCCTGCATGCGTGTAGTCAGTCTGTCTGATAAAATGAGAAATGAGATCTTTGCAGTCATCTGGAAATGTCTAAAATGGAGAAATCTGTTCCTGTTCATTACAAAGTCCTAATGTATGTAGAAACAGTGAGCAATGAGCAGACATATTTTCCTAGAACAGTTACTTGTCTCGCTATGGAGAAATGCACATGCTTTTAAATAAAGATAGAAGCAACTCTGTTCATACACTGAAATTTGGCACATTGTATTTTTTATATAGTGCAGTTTTGCACTAAGATCTAAGTTTTTTAGGTTTGGTATGTATGATATTCTCTCCTGATAGTTCCCAGATAGCCTACAGGGAGCAAAATTAGAGGTGGCTAGCATGTAAGAAAACAAATTGTAATTAAAAGCTGTTCCTTCTTTATTTCCTCTGTGGATTTCAGTAAGAAAAATGTTAAGAATAAACTCTTGAGGAGATGTGATTTTTTTATGGGTTTTCCATTTCTAAATGTACAAGTTGTATTTGTCATTGACAGTAATGGTAGAAACAACTACTCTTAACTGAAGAAAAACTTACCTCTCATTTTTTTTCTAGAAATCAGTCAAAACCAAACCCTCAATCTGCACACCTCTGAAATTTCATAGATTTAGAGCTGGATCAGTCTGCAAACTTTGCATCTGGTCCATGTCAGTGTAAGAAACTAAAAGGGGAAAAAAAAAATCAAATCTGCTTTAGAAGTGGTGTATATATTAAAACTAATTTCTTTCATAGTCTTTGAAGGTTAAGCATTCCTCCTACCCCAAAAGCCTAAGATTGTGCAACTTGTTCTGTGATGAGTGAGTCACCATAAGCAACCTTAAGTTACAGGGTTTTCAGAGGCAGGTAGTTTTGTCATAAAGAGTATAGGCAAATGGATCATATCCTTCAAAGATCTGTCCTAATGATATGCTCTTGAGGATCGCTGTATGATTTTAATGATTTGCATTCTCTTGGCAACTGTTAGGGCCCTGTGCTGTGAAAGTGTTTGCATGTACTGCAGCCCAAATCTCTTGCAGTTGAGAGTAAAGAGACAGTGGAGACTGGCCAGTGTTTATTTGCCTTGGTGATGTAGTGTTCCTCATTAGAAAAATGATGAAAGGCTGGAATGAGCTGTGAAGGTCAAATTCTACACACACTACATATATTTGTGTGTGTCTATGTTTTTTTTCCCCTCTGGGAATAATAAGATGCTGTCCTTTTGAATACCTCTCTGTTCATCAGAGCACTGGGTAGGTGCGTACAGTCATTTAGGACTTACTGATACTAGAGCCATGTTATTACTCACATGTAATTATTTATTAATGACTTTTTTTTCAAGAAGGCATAGCTAAAGAAGCCATAGAGGTGGTAGGAGGAGGTTACCAACTTCCTTTTGCTAAACTGATGCTTGGTTAAGGTGAGCTTTATTTCCATAGACCAAACATTTAGTCTACCTTATTCTGACTATGCGTAGTGCATGCTGAGTAAAGCAGAAGCCAGTGAAGGGGAAACACAAGCTATGAGATAGATGGGAGAGGGGCAGACAGGCTGTAGAAAAGACTTTACGTTCTTTTATATGAGTCTTTGCATGCAGATGGAGTGAAATTGCTCATCCATATATGAACAACTAGAAGCAAAACTGACATAAATAGTCATGCAAAACAAATCAATATATCTAATATATCTTCATTAACAAGGTAGTTTTTTGTGTTATTGATATTAAAGATCTACTTTTTGTGTTGGGTCTCACTGCAGTTGTTACTGATGAATAAAATCCTGTGGGATGTTGTCTTTCGAAAAAAATATAATCTTGTTTGCATGATTCTCACAATGCTTCTAGCCACATCTCCCATTAAGTTATAAAATATTGAGTATGTATCATTTCACAAGTCTCAATTATGCCTCATAGTGGACACTGGGTCTATGAGACGGTAGCAAAATGATGAAGCTATATTTGGGTATATGTATCAATTAGGGTTGTTTTAAGAATGGGTTTTGACTTGTGTCATTCATAGTTTAAATATGACTTGTTTAATAACTTGTTCAGCTGTAATTAGATAATTTAATGTCTACTGACAGGTCTTTTGTGACTAAGACCCAATTTTAGCTCTGCATACCAAGGAGCTTGCCAAGGAAAAATAACCGCTTTTACTCAGTAAAGAAGAATAATGGATAACTTCTGGAATTAAGTGAAAAATTGAATCCGGCTTCCTGTGTGCACTTTAGGCCCCACACTGGGATTATAGAACTAGCTCTGAACTGCTTGGCTGCTGACAATAAAGATTTTATGTGTGTCATGTTGAATTTTCAAAAGAGATCTCAGATCAAAAAGGTCATTTTTACAGTGAGTCCAGGCTGTTTAGGAATTTAAGTGCTTTGCATTGGCCTGCGTTCTCTATAGAACTCAGGTTTATGTAGCCATTTTGGAGAAAAAATGGTAATGTACCTTTTTAATGAAAAGGGAGAAAAAAAAATAAGGTCATATGCAAACAGAATTTCAAAGTGTTAGCCTACTTTCCATCATTAAGAATTTATCCACTGCAGAGCTCTTATTGGCCAAATCCTTGCTTGCCAATGAGTTCACTCTAAGAGGAGTTTTATAAACATAGGAATTATGGCATTTCATTATTAAATATCAATATGTGTCCATATACCTATATACCTGTAAGCAATGGATAATCAATATCTTTACTAATGAAGGTGCTTCTACCCTTGGCATGAGAGAGAAAATAAAAGTAAAGATGCTTTTTCATGTATTCTACTTTTTGAAATATTTATATGCTCTCTTCTGTGTCACATAACCTATTTCGTTATAGGTCATCTTTTCCATAGTGTTTCATTCTGAGAACTGCTTGACTATGTCATGTAATCACTGGGAGCAAACATAAGACCCCTGCAAGAAAGATATGCCATCATGTCTAATCTGTGCATATAAATGGATCACGCAAGATTTAAGATCTGCATGAATATCCACTTCAGAAAATTTTGAATGTCTGTATTAAAAGCTTCTTAATCTTAAGATAGCAAACTCCCACTGAGACTTTCTGCAATGCTCCATTAATCAAGAAAACCTTCATTAATCAAGATACAGTCTGAATTTTTGAAAACATATTTAAATGAAATACTCAGTCCTGCCAGACTGTATTTTCTAATGTATTTAGCTACAATTGTATGATACTCTCAGTCAAGTGAAGATCAGTCAATCTTAATGCAGACTACAAAATAAGCTGTGTTTAACTGAATTTCTTGTTCTTTTTTGGTATGAGACAGATTTAGAACCTTTCTATTTGTAAAGGATTTATGTATTATATATAAAACTCCTAGGTATACTAATGGGAGTATATTTTCCTTGACAAGAAAATAACATGGAGGGCCTGTGATGCAATATTGTTACTAGACTCTCACTTAACTTCATTTGTCTTCTAACTTGTTCATGGGAACAGTAATTTGCTAATCTAATTCAATGCAATCTTGCCTTAAGGGATCAATCCTGCTCTGAGCAAAGTCAGTAACAAAACTTTACTGATTTTGCCAGGACCAAATACTCCCTTTACACAAGTGAGGCCATACAGCATCATATTTTTTGGTATAATTATTGACATATTAACCAATGATTTTTTTCCAGCATAGATCCTGACATTGTAAATGTAAATTCAGAAGACAGTTGACTTCCCCAGAAAGCTGTAGCAAGTGAAACAGAGCCAGGATTGCCAGTCCACTGAACCACAATGCATAGGAGGGTTCCACTCTGAACATGCGGCATGAAGAGGTAAATTACCAAATATGTTATTGATATACTTGATAATTATTTCTTTCAACTATTGATATGGGAAATTTTTCCTTTCCAGATACAGGTAAGGGCTGAACTTTTCAAAAGAAACTAAGTAAATTGTAAAACAAGTATTGTTGGGAGAAAACCTGGTTTAGTACAAGAATGATCACCCTATGTACCAAGAAACAGGAATTATCTTACACTCTGTGCTATTAAATGTACTGTATATCCATATTCTTGTTGGAGTAAATAATGGTAAAAAAATTAGGGACTGTGACTTTGTTCATGATGTCGATGCCATGTCCTTCTCATATTCTGTCTCTAGATCAGTTGTAGGGTTTGGCAGCTAGTACAAAACTATTCTAAGCCCCTTTGGTTATGTCTGCAAAAGCATTCAGAGTAATGCATGCGATAATTCAGGAGCTCTTAATCCTTAAAATTTAGAAAGAAATTCATAGACAGAGATACACAACAGTCAGTAAGAAAACTGCTGGAGGATATTAACTGAAATTCAAACAGATCAAGGTATACAGTAGACAGACTGACGTTAGAAGATACCTAAACTGTTATCTCAATATACAGAACTGAAGATAAAAAGAATTATCAGCAGAATATATTTTAAGATAGACTCTCCCTATTGGGATTGTTGTGAGAGTAAAACCTGGATATGGTAATTAAAACCTTTAAACAAAGAATACACAAAATATAGAGGAAAGCATGTAGTCTGGGAATTTAGTCAATGAGATGCATACAGAATGAGATTTGTCTACAGTATAGTAGCTTATCTGAACTGCTACAGCTTTGTATAAGTGACTGGGAAATGATTCATAAACCATTCTGTTCTGATCAGGACCTTGTCGAATTAACAACAATGCACAACCTCTGTATCTTCAAACAGCTGTAGGTTTAATAAACTCTAGGGATTGTACCCCCTAAACATCTCCTATGCTTTATTAAAAGAACCCAAACCTGTTCTTGACATTTATCTATATATGTTGTTCTGTGGTTTTCTGCATGAAGGAAATTCATGGCTTCACCCCATCTCCATTTTATGTGTGTGTGTGTGTGTGTTTGAAGGCAAACTGTTTGAAATTACCTGTTATTTTATAGAAATTAGTTGAACCCAGTAAAATAGCTCTTCTAAATTACATTTTAAATATAAAAGCATTGCTGATGTGTGGCTAAATATTATGAGAACTAATATATTATGAACAGAACCAGTAATATCTTTACTACAGATTTATCACATTGTGCTATGTTAAAGTAATGAGGTATCAAGCTTGCCATTAGTTAGTGAAGCAAGAAACCCTTAGGGAAGTTGAAATGAAACAACTTAATAAACAGAGTACCTGGCAAAAAAAAATTACAAGGCTAGACAATGAGACTGCTGCTATGCTAGAGGTCTGTAACTACAGTCTCCAGAAGCCATGACTTCTGCCTGTACAAGAGCAGTTTTTGCTGACAGTTCTTCCTTGTAGCAAAATATCTACTGTCTATTTAAGAATATAGGATATTACCCATTAAACATAATGTATTTGTAGTTTTATATTTGAAAGTGTCTGCAGTACAGCTTTATTAATGTATTTCAACATGGGATATTGAAAACATTCCTAAGTCCCCTAATTGACCTTTAATGTGCAAACCCCTTGCTTTAAAATCAGAAAATAAAGTTGTTTAATAAACGATTAGATTAAAAAAAATGTCAAAATGACAGAAGGTGTGTTCTGGAAAGATTTCTGTACATTTAAACTGTCAAATTTAACAAAATTAGTGAAGAACCTGGATAAGTTTGAAATACCATTTTTGTAATGAACTTTTTGTGAGTTTATCTTTGCTTGTTCCACACGTAGAACTGCCTGACCCCCCCAGAGAAGGGGAGATAAGTTCTTACAAGCATGACTACAAAGGCTAAACTTATTTTGTTTGCTGTAAATAAGTAAATAGCTTTATCTGTGAATCAGAGAACAAATTACAATGAAATTAGATAATATCTGTTTGTCTCCCAGATTTAATTCTTAAGTCATAACTAGCAAATGTGTCTGTCATGGAAGTTCAAAAATTCTAGATTTTTAAAGAATAAAATTTATTGCATGAATCACTTTCTACATGGTAGTGTACAAGAGACAGAAATGGGACATTTTCTATGCACAAATAGTAGAGCAAAATGTGAAAAATAAGTAGAGTGTATAGGAGAAAAAGTAAGTGTGCAGAATCTGCTACTGTGCTTTGCATACAGGGCAAAACTGTTCTCAGGTCTTTTTTGTGGGTTTTCTAATTATTTATTTTGATACTTCGTATAACATGACGTTTACTGGTAATTATATTTTAATAAAAACGCTACTTGTTTCTCATGTACTCTGCTTAGTATCTGTACATTATCCTTCATTTCAATTAAAGTTATATTTGTAGAGCTAGTATATGTAGAAATATATACATTCTATACAGTACAAAACAACTATATATGTAGAACTAATAAGGCTGTGCAAGGGAAACTACAGGTTCAATTATTTTTTCTTGCCTTATTTCTTCAGCTGATTGATGACTGAAAATTACTCAAGAGTGGTACACTGAAGTGGCAATTACTCTTATACCCTTGACTAGAGTTCTCTCTTATGCTCCATTATAGGAACTGGTATGTTTCTTTCATTTTTGATTTACAGCATGAAAATTCATGTGCTGAATTACCTTCAAGAGGTATAGTATTGCAGGTTTAGAAGTACAGTATTTCTGTGCTGACACATCATTATTTTAATGTTACATATTGAATTAAATGATTATCAGTATTACTTTCTTACACTTCTATCAGAGGCAACATTGATTCTCATGTTAGTATACATACTAATATGTATATCTGAAATACACTGTCAGATGTTGTGAAAGATTGTTCACCTCTCTATACTAGGGCTTGATGTTCATAAATCTGTTCTCTCTTAGCAGCAAGTTACAAACTTTTGACAGTAGAAGTAGGACCTACCTAGTATGATCTTCTCCTTCATGGGATCCTGAGTTTAAACTAGAAATGGCAGTAAAATTGGAAGGAACAAGCCTGTGAGTAACAATGTGTGGCGACTATAAGCTTTGATTCCACAGTCTTCTCATAATGAGAGCTTTATAGCCACTAATGAATTGTAAAGAGAAAAGTGGGGATCAGAAAATCTCTTAAATCAGGTGTTTGTATAGTTACCGTTATATTCACCAGAATATGTGGTTTATATGCCAGAATAGTAACAGATGGGTTACCATCTTTAAATTTTACAACCTTGTTTATAATTTCACTTTTTAAACTTTAATTCCTTGAAATACATTGTACAAGTGCATGTGGCATGCCTATTGCTAGAATTACTTAAAGGGGTTTTAATGAATTCTTTACTAAGCCATTTCCTACAGGGAGCCTTTCAAATTAACTTTACTGACTCCAAACCATTTCAATTTCTTGTTGTATAATTTTACAAGAAATATGACAAATGTAACCTTTTTTATGTCCCTAATGAGGAGCAAAAGGTCAAGAACTTTGGAATGGAGCGAGAAGCCAATTACTCTTGCTACCTTGCTTTGGAATACTGTTTGTAACTTGCACTCATTTTCTACCAGCAGGATTACCAGCAGGGCACTCTGGTGCTAGCTAGTCCAGTTACCAGGCAATTGGGAATGAACTCTATTCCCTCTAAGAGGGCTGAAAGCTCAGCAGCTCTGCTGAAGTGCATTTACACCAATGTACGCAGCATGGGGAATAAATTGGAAAAGGTGGAAGCCGTCGTAGGGCAAGGAGCCTATGATGTCGTTGCCATCACAGAAACATGGCGGGATGACTCATATGATTGGAGTACAGGTATGGTGGGGTACAAACTCTTCAGGTGGGATAGGAAGGGTAGGACAGGAGGCAGAGTAGCCCTCTTTGTAAGGGAGAACTTGGACACCACTGAGATGGATTGTGGTGATGAGGAGATTGCGTGTCTGTGGGTTAAAATCAGAGGAGCCCATAAGAAGCTAGATTTTGTGATGGGAGTCTGTTACAGGCCACCCAGCCAAGGAGAAGCAGCTGATGAGCTCTTCTATAAATAGTTGGGGTTAATCTCTAGATCAATGCCTCTTGTTCTTGTGGGAGACTTCAATCTTCCTGGTATCTGCTGGAAGTACAATAGAGCAGAAAGGAAGCAGTGTAGGAGGTTCCTGGAGTGTGCGGAAATCAACTTCCTTGCACAGCTGGAGAATGAACCAACGAGGGAAGGTGCCCTCCTGGACCTGCTGTTTGTGAACGGAAAAGGCCTTGTGGGGGATGTGGCAGTAGGAGGACACTTAGGACTAAGTGATCACGAGATGATAGGGTTTTCTGTTCTAGGGGAAGTGAAGAGGGTAGTTAGCAGGACAGAAGCATTAAATTTCCAGGGGGCAGACTTTGAACTCTTCAGAAGGCTGGTTGGCAGAGTCTCCTGGGAGACAGTACTTGAGGGCAAGGGAGCCCATGAGGGCTGGGAGAGCTCTTCAAAAAGGAAATCCTAGCAGCTCAGGAGAAAGCCATCCCCATGTTCCGGGAAAAAAAAGGCCGGCAGGGGAAAAAACCAGCTTGGTTGAACAGAGAGATCTCAAGTGACATTAGGAAGAAGAGGAATGTTTATAGGCTTTGGAAGAGAGGATAGACCTCTTGTGTGGACTACAGGAGGGAAGTGAGGTTGTGTAGAGAAAAAAAAATCAGAAGGGCTAAGGCTGAACTAGAAATCAGATTGGCAAAGTCTGTGAAAGATTACAAAAAATCTTTTTTATAATAGAAGGAAGACTAGGGAGACCATTCAGTCCCTATTGGATGCAGTAACAGCGGACAACAGTGACAGGAAAATGCTGAGGTACTTAATGCCTTCTTTGCCTCAGTCTTTAATTGCAAAGAAAGTTCTTCCCTCTGTGTACAAACTCCAGAACTACAGTAGCAAAATGAGGCTCCCATGGTCCAAGAGGAGGTGGTCAGAGCCTTGCTAGCCCAGCTAGACACCCACTAGTCTATGGGGCTGGATGGGATTCATCCAAGGGTATTGAAGGAGCTGGCGGATGTGCTGGCCAAACCCCTTTCCATCATCTTCCAGCAGACCTGGAAGACTGGGGAAGTTCCTCTGGACTGGAGGCTGGCTGATGTTGTGCCCCTCTGAAAGAAGGGTCGCAGGGAGGATCCAGGGAACTACAGGCCTGTCAGTGTGACCTCAGTGCCAGGGAAAGTCATGGAACAGGTGATCTTGAGTGCTATCATGAAGCACATGCAAGAGAACTGGGTGATCAGGTCCAGTAAACATGGGTTCACAAAAGGCAGGTCTTGCCAAACTAACCTGATCGCCTTCTATGACAAAGTGATTCAGCTGGTGAATGAGGGAAAAGCTGTGGATGTGGTCTTCCAGGACTTCAGCAAAGCCTTCGACACAGTTTATTACAGCATTCTGCTACGGAAACTGTCAGCCTCTGGCTTAGACAGGCACACGCTCTCCTGGGTAGAAAACTGGTTGGATGGTCAGGCCCAGAGAGTGGTGGTAAATGGAGTTAAATCCAGCTGGAGGCCAGTTACAAATGGTGTCCCTCAGGGCTCAGTACTGGGTCCAGCCCTCTTCAATGTCTTTATCAATGACCTGGATGAAGGCATTGAGTGTACCCTTAGCAAGCTGCAGATAATACTAAGCTGGGTGGAAGTGTCAATCTGCTGGAGGGTAGGGAGGCTCTGCAAAGGGATCTGAATGGGCTGGACCACTGGTCAGAGTCCAATGGCATGAGGTTTAACACGGGCAAATGCTAAGTCCTGCACTTGGGGCACAACAACCCTATGCAGAGCTACAGACTAGGAGAGGTCTGTCTAGAGAGCTACCTGGAGGGGAGGGACCTGGGGGTGTTGGTTGACAGGTGACTGAATATGAGCCAGCAGTGTGCCCAGGTGGCCAAGAAGGCCAATGGCATCCTGGCTTGTATCAGAAGTGGTGTGACCAGCAGGTGCAGAGAGGTGATTCTCCCTCTTTACTCAGCACTGGTGAGAATACTCCTTGAATCCAGTGTTCAGTTCTGGGCCCCTCACCACAAGAAGGATGTTGAGGCTCTGGAGCAAATCCAGAGAAGAGCGACGAGGCTGGTGAAGGGGCTGGAGAACAGAACCTATGAGGAGTGTCTGAGAGAGCTGGGGTTGTTTATCCTGGAGAAGAGGAGGCTGAGAGGAGACCTCATTACTCTCTACAACTACCTGAAGGGAGGTTGTAGAGAGGAGGGAGCTGGCCTCTTCTCCCAAGTGACAGGGGACAGGACAAGAGGGAATGGCCTCAAGCTCCGCCAGGGGAGATTTAGGTTGGAGATTAGGAGGAGGTTTTTCACAGAAAGGGTCATTGGGCATTGGAATAGGCTGCCCATGGAGGTGGTTGAGTCACCTTCCCTGGAGGTGTTTAAGGCGTGGGTGGATGAGGTCTTGAGGGACTTGGTTTAGTGTTAGATAGGAATGGTTGGACTAGAAGATCCGATGGGTCCCTTCCAACCTGGTTGTTCTATGATTCTATGATTCTATGAGATTTCCATCCACTTGCGTACTAAAAATAAAGAGAGTCACTCCCATTTGGCTTTAACTTCCTTTAAAAGTAAAATAAAAGCATGATTAAAGAGGAGAGACAGGAATGCACTCATGTGCTAACTGCAAGACTGCAGATCTGTTCTTTTGGTGCAGTGTATATTGCATTTTCTTTTGTAGCATGCTGTGGTACAGATTTCTGCAGAAGATGGAGTGTGCTCCCAGCTAAGGGTAGTTTACTGTCGTCATTAGAATACTCTAGAGAGGGGGAGGGCTGGGAGTCACACCTCCAGATCTTCTCAAGACAAGGTTTGCTTTTCATGGACTGAGTGCTCTTACCTACTGAATTTCAGTATAAAATCTGAAGTCCAAATCTTTCTGTGCTAGGACTGAAAATGCTTGATAAATTGAAAACGTACTGTATGCTCTGTGAATACATGTAGAAAATCAAAGACATGTGGATTCTGGTTGGTTTCAGGATACTGCGGAATTCAACAAGATTGTAAAAGACAACATACTGTGCCAGGGAATTAGATAAGGACTCGAAGAATGATTGATCTTTGACTGAAATCCCTCTGCCAATGGAAGCCCTATGAAAATGCTTATCAAAGTAATTTATTTCCAGTAGTTATTTAACAGTGATGCAAGATATTGTTTTTTGTTCTACTTTTTCATTAAGTGCATGCTAATTTTTGTGCACATTCTTAGACATCAGCTTTTCAGTTTCTTCATTTAAGAGCCTCTCACATTAATGTGAAATACCATGTGGTCAGTAAGATATATCGTTCCATCAGACTGGAACATAACTACTTAATGCACTACTAATGCTTCTTTTCCATTGCTCAGTTCTCTTCTCTCATCACATGTGTGACCAAAGTCCATGACTTACCTGAAAATTAATATATTTCAATGTCAAAGCTATCTGAAGAGTTACACAGTTCCTCTGTCCTTTGTTGTTTTTTCCCCCACCTTTCAACTAGATGCTCTATGCCTGACTAAAACAGTGTTAATATTCCTAGAAACCAAAACTGATGGCCCAGCTTTTAATATACTTGTTGCTTTAAAAGCTCCCAGTTTGAATGTGATTGATACGTGTCTGTTTTAAAACTTGTGTTCCACACTTGGCTAATGTTTTTCTAACTTTACAAAACCAAAAATAATTTAAAGCATTTGAAAACAAGCATTTAGAGAAATCACTAGTTGAATGTAGCTTTTTAAGCAGCATACCAACCAATTCAGGCAAATAAGAGTGGTTTCTTTCTGAAATAACCTAGTAGTTTGGGTAGAAATTTTGTCGGCAGGGGAAACCATTACAGAAAATGCATGCTGTGGTATAATTAAGCAAACTTCAAGTTATGATTCACTGGCGGAACAGATAATTTAATCCTCTGAAATCTAAGGTCTAGAGTTTATACACAAAGAAAGAAATAAGCACTCTCTGATTAAAGACTGTGCAGGTATCCCTCTGTGATTTGACTAAGCTTAGTCATCGATGAACTTAATTCCTATGATCCAAAACCTTTGCTGACTTACACTGGTGTAAATGATGAGAAATTCCAGGGCGACTCTAGCTATATTTCGATATAATGGAGAGCATAAATCTCTGCAATGGCAGAACAATATGGCAGGTTTTTGACTGTCACTTGACTCCAAATGCTCTTTTACTTGACCTTTACCTAGGATAGTTCCTTCCTAACAGTGTTTGTAATGCTCTTGCTGAGTTACAGTATTTTATTTTTGTATTTGCTTGTAGAAATACTACACTAAAGAGACTGGGAGATAAATAGGGTAATAAATGGTAACTAATTACTTGAGTGGAGTTTAACTAGTGGAGTCTAAGTAAAGCAGTGGAGCGATAGGAATGTTTTTGGATGTGATTTTTTGGGTTTTTTATGGCCAGCATGACAGATAAGAGTTTTCCTCTGAATGGGGGTGGGGAGATAGATGGATGGATTTTAGTTCTTTGGTTTCAGCTTAATTGGCTGGCTTAGGATGACGCATTGTTTATTAGGCACAGACCACCATTAAACAAAGAAATAAAAAGCTCCTGGCAATTGTTTCTGAACATTTTAGGTTTCTGATTTTTTGAGGTTTTTTTTTTTAGTGTCTGAGAACGAGTCTGGTTTTAGTTTCTGCAGTCCAAGGATTGGAGTAGAGTTGCAGTAGCTCTTTTGTATATAGGATAAATTCCAGCTTCCCTTTGCAAAACATGCCTAACCATAGCCTATGTAAGAATGCTGTGAAGTGAAGGCAGTGCTGTTCCCCTTTCAACCACAACTACAGTCTCCAGACTAGATATTGTCCATAGCAATGATTATGCACTTTAGACTTAAGCAAGAAAGTCTTGATTTGTTTTCATTCTCTCTCTCTCTCTGCCCATTGGCAGAGAATTCCCCAATATCAACACTACATGTGGTCTGTCCTTACTTTTCCACATAAGGTAACAAGGAATTTTGGCTTTCCTGGTATGGAAATACATATTTTTAGAAATACCTATTTGAATCTCTAAATAATAGATGCACACCCAGAAATATTGTGTTTTCAAGAGGTCTTATAAATACAGTATTAAAATGATAATCATAGCGTGTTATGTTTGTACCACTTCTTGCTATATGGTTTATACAGTTTGTGTCAGGAAGGTACAAATGACATCTAGTCTGGGGAAGATCTGTCATGCAACGGTTTACTCTGTGATAAGAATGACCAACGACTTTTATTCTCTTTTACAGCTGTGACAGAACATACTGGAGTGCCTGTCAAATTGACTTATAAAATATGAAGGAGTTCAGTGTATTACTATCTTTCACAGACTGCACTTGGCATTATAATTTGGATGTCTCAATCTAGAGTCAGAGACAGTACAAACAGCAGACAATGCAGTACAACAGTTTCTAAATCTGTTGTGTGACATAATGAAAATGGGAAATGATGCAATATAAACCGGAGTTATTCTCAGTGCAGTCTTTGGAATGAGATTCCTCAGCAGGATGATTCAGAGTTCTCCTGCTGTCATAATTTGGACTAGCCACAGGCTTGTAGTTTATGAGGATTCTCTGGGTACTGATACTGACTGATGGGTTCCCAGGGCTCCTGGTACGTGTTGTCAAGGTGTTGGGTTAAATGATGAAAACCCTTGTTATTTTCCAAAATCCAGCCCTGTTTCATGACAAGAAAATATTGCTTCTGAAAATGGTGATTCGTATCTGCTGCCACATCTAAAAATAATGTGTCTTGCCAGAGTCCAAACAAAGAATCAAACCTTTTTTCTTCCAACCCCCTACCCTCTGCACCTTGCAGATAAGAATCTAACTCATTTTTCAATCAAGTGAAAGTGGAGAATCCAGAGAATAGGTACATTGCATTGGCCAGTTCTTGTACCCTTTGGAGACTTTGTGTGTTGGGATTTAAATTTTTGAGTAACCATCTGCCCTCACCCTCTGTTCTCCTAGCCTTTTGCCAGCTCTTTTCTGGTGGAGAAGCAGCAATACAGCTCAAGTACTGTCTCATTCCAGTGTGTAAGTTAGCTACACATATACTGCCTCCTATAATTCTAAATTTATTGTTTGTATTTGCATCTTATAGATAATAAACTTGTGAGGCTTACTAATCAGGTAAGTCCCCAAATGACTTCTCTTTATTTTCCTTCTGTTAAATAGTTCTCCTCAATTTCTTAAATTAAGTGCTTTGTGCTTGGACAGTAGATCAGACTGGCTATGATGCTGTAATTGACATCTTAAAAGAACAGGGTTTTTTACGACAGCTCCTATAGCTACCAGCAAACTGAATATGCTTGAGGAACATGTTTTATCAGTATTTTCACTTGTCTTTCCTAGAAATGTTATTCCAGTTTTCTTTTCTCTTTTGTGGTTTTGGATTCTAAATATCTTGTCAGCTCCTAGTCTGAAAATTGCAGCTTTAGCTTGTTGGAGAGGAAGTAGAACTAGCTGAGGAGAACAGAAGGTCACAGAAATGAAGAAAAACAATTCAAGTGGACACACTGGGTTGCAAAACCTCAACTGCTGCAGGGTGTATGTTACCCTATGAAACAGTTTTATGTCACATGCTGTGCAATATAATGTACTTCTTTCTGCTTTGACAACTAGTGCCTTCAGTTTCATGCTTAATAAAGCACCTAGATCTATACGCTACTCCCTGTTGTGTCTTGTTACTTAATTATACAGTATCTGTTTGATATTTGATCATATTTGATCATATTTTTGTGCAGGAATAGTTTTGAAAATAACTACTCAACATGAGCATTATTTTAGGGTGGTTTACAGTGATAGTTTCCTGTCTGACATTGCTGTAGAGGGGGAGGGACAGTAAATTGTCAGTTCATAGAAAAAGTGGTAGTGGGAGGGTTGTGTGAGTGGATAGAAGAGTGTTTCCCAAGTGCAAATTTGAGCTTTTCCCTTTAAAAAACGAAACAAAACTGCTAGGCAAAATCAATTACAGGCTCAGGATCATTTCCTGTCCTTTTGTTATAAGACACAAAAAATGCTACCCAACAAACCCCCAACATCTGAGAAATGGGAAATCTGATATATATCTTGATGCTGTTGTAGCTGTCACAAGGTCCAAAGAAGGTGGGGACTGTTATGTCTTCTGTGGTAGAAGTGGATGCTCTCAGCAGACGGAAGAACTGATTGAATGCTCCAGGCCCTAATGCTTCCATTGTCAAGGCAGAGATGCCCAGGGATGTGCCATTGTATCTGCTGTGGCTCTAGAACCTTCATCTCCTTTGGTCTCCATTTGTTGGCATTGAAGCCCTGTTTTAAACACTACCATTAGATTTTAGCGCCTCTGCTTTTCTTTCAGGGGTCTATTTTTTTTTTAAAGGCAGGTGATGGTGCAAAGGGAGTGACAGTGCGAACCCCAAGGGTTTCAATGATTTCAAATTCAGTGCTTATTTTCTCCTGGAAAAGCCATTAGACACCAGCAAATAGGAGTAAAACAGCAACTAGGAAAAAAGATATCTCTTTCTCCAAATGTACTCCTGACTAATTTGGATGTTTTAATTTAAACTTTTTGTCCTCATCAAAATGACAAACACTAAAAATGTTATTTCCTCCAATTTTTGTGACCTTTTTTTTTTCTTTTTGCATTAGCAGCCTAGGCTTTCCCAAGAAATAAATTTCCTGGAATTTTGTAAGTTTAAGTTTTTAAACATAATTTGCTTTACTGCAGCATTCAGTAATGAAAATGTTGATCTTATTAACTGCGGTAATTAGAGCTGAACAAAATATCTCTAATACAGGTAGTGAATATGCAATGGAATAAAAATTCTGAAATTACTTTTCCAGTCTTTACAGGAGATGGATATTGTCAGGGACAAGTTTGCTGTTAGCAACGCTGTGAAAAGAGAGCATGGTAAATATTTACACACTCTAAATTTTCAATTCATATTTTGGTATTAAAAGTTTCCCTTGTAGAATCACATAATGTATTTTTGTTTTTCAACTAATCTGCTTAATAGGAGAAACAGAATTAAAAAGGTTTTGCTATGTGAGTTCAAATCAGAAGTAATCCCCAGTTACCACAGCCTGTGAGTAATGTATTTACAAACTATCTAGAGAAGGGTATAAGACTTGAATAGTTTGGAGTGACAAAGTAGTGATATTTGTGAAAAAAATTACTTAGTCTTTTCTGGCAATGACTCTGTGTAGAGCATATAATGTTAAATGTTGAGCGTGCACTGACTTTACAAGAGATATGCTTTAATATATATTAAAGCAGTGGTTTTAATACACAGGGAAAGATGTTTCTATAAAATACTTGGTGGAAAGGCTGAGGAAGATGCAATTTACTAATAGCGTGAGATCCCATTGAACTTTGAGTTAATAGTAAGTCATGATTGCTTTCAGTACCAGTTGGGCATTACACTTGTGCAGGTGGCAAAAATGTCAATAAAAAGAGATGACGGGCCCACTGCTCTTAGATGTATTCAGCAATATTAATATTGAAACTTCACTCTGAGCTATGATTCTGGCATGTAATCCTACAATAGAACTAACAATACTCAGAGGAGAGTAGACTGAGGGGAGACCTCATTCAGATCTGAAGCTTCCTCACAAGGGCAGGAGAAGGAGCAGGCACTGACCTCTTCTCTCTAGTGAGCAATGATAGGACCCAAGGGAATGGCAGGAAGATGTGCCAAGGGAGGTTTAGACTAGATGTTAGAAAAAGGTTACTCATTCAGAGGGTGGAGGAGCACTGGAACAGCTCCCCAAGTAAGATGTCACGGTACCAATCCTAATGTTATTCAAGAAGCATTTGAACAACTCCCTCAGACAGATGGTGTGAATGTTGGGGTTGTCCTGTGCAGGATCAGCAGTTAGATTTGAGGATCCTTGTGGACCCCTTCCAACTCAGGACATTCTATGATCACTAAAATGTTGCGGCCAGTTTAAGTAGCATACACAGTGCTTACATTTGCTTACAGTCTTTACTGTATCAATCAGTTATATTCAGTTCTGATTATTCAGTTAATGCTTATGAAATATTTTTCAAATGCAAAATGATAAATTTTTAAAAAATAAATTGGGGGGTTTGGTTGACACTAGGAACCCCTGAAGGTTTTTCAGTTGGTTGGGGTTTTTTTTGTTGTTTTGCATGCTTAGAAAAGAGTTGGGTTTATACCTTCTTCTAACATATAAGGCCAGACTGCAAGATGTATCAAACTGATGATGCTGTAGTGCCCAAAAGTAGACAGAGTTAAATCCAAAGTCTGCCATATGCTCTTTAAAAAGAGACAATTTGCTAGGTTTTTCTTGGAGAGGCAGTATCTGCCTTCTGTGATTTTGTTCCAGAATAAGGAATTACTTAATTGTTTCCTTTTTTTTTTTTTTTTTTTTTTTTTTATTTTAAGTGCTTACTGCCTTGGCCTCTGTCATGTGGTAGATTTATGTTCCAGTATCTCGGTTCTTCATGTACTTTCTAACCCTGCTTCTGCAACTCAGAAATGGAGTTCATTCATAATGGTTTCACATTTAAGCATCAGTCCCAAAGTCTGTTATATGGAAATGTTGATGCATATGACTCACGTGCATAAAATCAAGCTCGTGTTTAACTAACTGTAGGATCAGAGCATTAGTCACTAGTGGAAATGTGTATTTTTCTTTTCTCATGGAATTAACAAAAGAGAGAAAGAAATATTCCCAGTAAAAGAAAGAGAGAGAGAGGGTTGTGATTGGGGAACAGGGACAAGACCATGCCCCTCAAATGTTTGATCAAACTGACATTTTTTCTTGCAAAATGAGGGACTCAAACTTCAGAATTCTTTTATTTTCATTTTTTACGATTATTCTAAAGAAAGAAACACACACTCCCCACAATGTAAGGTAAGATTGTTGATTAAGACAGATCAAAATCTTGTGTTCCCTGGCTAGTTTTCTCTCCCCTACATCATTCCTTCTGCCATGTTTAGAGCTAACGACAACAACAAAAGCTGCTATGACACTCAGCATTACTATGCTTCTGCTTTTGGCACTGAAACAATAACAAGTACACTCTTCTCTCTGACCTTTGGGTGCTCCAAATTCTGTTTTCTTGGCATTTTATTTTCATGAATGCTTTCATTATTACAATAGTCACAGGAGTACTGCTGCTGTGTATGCTTACTGCATGTATGAGTGTCTGATCTACACCTGAAAATGGATCTTAGTACCATGCCATGTGTGTCAGTATTTAGCTGCTCTGTAGCTTCCCCATATTTCTTCCCTATTCTCAAGCACTGGTCAATGTGACCTTGTGTAAAGCAGAGTTAATAGCTGCAGTGTTCTTCTGCCTGTTCCTTAGAGGAATTTCTTGTCTGCCATGGGTAAACTGGTCTGTGTAGCCCTACTTTGAAAGGCAGATGACTTTCCTGTGTTGAGGGCTCCAGAACTGAATGCTGGACTCCAGCTGGGATCTCATCAGAGCAGAGCGGAGGGACAGAATCCCCTCCCTTGACCTGCTGGCAATGCTTCTTTTGATGCAACTCAGGATACGATTGGCCTTCTGGGCCATATCATATTTGGGAAGGAATATATTTGACTACCTCAAATAAAAGCTTAAAGAATGATGCCTATGGGGGACAGCAAGGAGCTTAATTTCTTTATTTCATTGCTCAAAGTGGTGCTTTCAACTTTTTCCTCCCACCACTGGCTTTTGAATTTCCCAGATTAGCACAGAAATTAAAGGTGGCTGGCTGATCACTTTTCATGAAATAACCCTGTCAGGTTTGAAGTTATATTGATTTAAGTTCTTAGGGGGAGGGGGAACATTGCAATCTATCTGATGTGGCAGCCTCAATAGACTTGCTGGGATATGATTGCAATTATCATTGCCATTAAAAAATAATTAGTACTGTTAATTAGTTAAGCACTAGAATAAGCTTGTCTTGTTTTGCTACTATAATGTTTATTTATTTAGAGGAAAGAGGGAAGGTAAATTAGTCTTAGGAAAAATTAATTTGGTCCCTCTCACAGGAAGACTGGCTCTTGATCCTATGACTGCTTGTCTCTCTCTATGTTATGAAACCCTACAACTTGCCTTGCAGAACAGCTGAAGAAGAGCAGTTGCTCTTCTATAAATATCAAGATTGTATATCAGAAAAAAAAATTAGACAGGGTATATGAAAAAAATTCTTTACCAAAGGAATGGTAAAGCATTGGAAGAAGCTGCTTAGGGAAGTTGTAGAGTCCCCATTCCTAGAAGTGTTTAAAAAATATGTAGATATGGGGTCGTGGTTTAGTAATCATGATGGTGCTAGAGGTCTTGGATGATCCTAGAGGTCTTTTCCAACCTTATATATTCTATGATTCTATCTATCATAGAATCATAGAACAACCAGGTTGGAAGAGACCCAACGGATAATCGAGTCCAACCATTCCTATCAAACACTAAACCATACCCCTTAGCAACTCGTCCACCAGTGCCTTAAGCACCACTAGGGAATGTGAATCAACCACCTCTCTGAGTAGCCTGTTCTGCTGCCCAGTGACCCTTTCTGTGAAAATTTTTTTCCTAATCAAAAGCCTAAATCATCCCTGGCAGAGCTTTATGACATTCCCTCTTGTCCTATCCCCTGTCACTTGGGAGAAGAGGCCAGCTCCCTCCTCTCTACAACCTCCTTTCAGGTAGTTAAAGAGAGCAATGAGGTCTCCTCTCAGCCTCTTCTCCAGGATAAACAACCCCAGCTCTCTCAACCGTTCCTCATAGGTTCTGTTCTCCAGTCCCTTCACCAACTTTGTTGCTCTTCTCTGGACACGCTCCAGAGCCTCAACATCCTTCTTGTGGTGAGGGGCCCAGAACTGAACACAGTATTCAAGGAGTGTTCTCACCAGTGCTGAGTACAGAGGGAGAATAACCTCCCTGAACCTGCTGGTCATGCCTTTCTCATCCAAGCCAAGATGTCCAAGCACTGAGCCCTGAGGGACACCATTTGTAACTGGCCTCCAGCTGGATTTAACTCCATTTACCACCACTCTCTGGGCCTGACCATCCAACCAGTTTTCTACCCAGGAGAGCGTGTGCCTGTCTAAGCCAGAGGCTGACAGTTTCCGTAGCAGAATGCTGTAATAAACTGTGTCGAAGGCTTTGCTGAAGTCCTGGAAGACCACATCCACAGCTTTTCCCTCATTCACCAGCTGAATCACTTTGTCATAGAAGGCGATCAGGTTAGTTTGGCAAGACCTGCCTTTTGTGAACCCATGTTTACTGGACCTGATCACCCAGTTCTCTTGCATGTGCTTCATGATAGCACTCAAGATCACCTGTTCCATGACTTTCCCTGGCACTGAGGTCACACTGACAGGCCTGTAGTTCCCTGGATCCTCCCTGCGACCCTTCTTTCAGAGGGGCACAACATCAGCCAGCCTCCAGTCCAGAGGAACTTCCCCAGTCTTCCAGGTCTGCTGGAAGATGATGGAAAGGGGTTTGGCCAGCACATCCGCCAGCTCCTTCAATACCCTTGGATGAATCCCATCCAGCCCCATAGACTAGTGGGTGTCTAGCTGGGCTAGCAAGGCTCTGACCACCTCCTCTTGGACCATGGGAGCCTCATTTTGCTACTGTAGTTCTGGAGTTTGTACACAGAGGGAAGAACTTTCTTTGCAATTAAAGACTGAGGCAAAGAAGGCATTAAGTACCTCAGCATTTTCCTGTCACTGTTGTCCGCTGTTACTGCATCCAATAGGGACTGAATGGTCTCCCTAGTCTTCCTTCTATTATAAAAAAGATTTTTTGTAATCTTTCACAGACTTTGCCAATCTGATTTCTAGTTCAGCCTTAGCCCTTCTGATTTTTTTTTCTCTACACAACCTCACTTCCCTCCTGTAGTCCACACAAGAGGTCTATCCTCTCTTCCAAAGCCTATAAACATTCCTCTTCTTCCTAATGTCACTTGAGATCTCTCTGTTCAACCAAGCTGGTTTTTTCCCCTGCCGGCCTTTTTTTTCCCGGAACATGGGGATGGCTTTCTCCTGAGCTGCTAGGATTTCCTTTTTGAAGAGCTCTCCCAGCCCTCATGGGCTCCCTTGCCCTCAAGTACTGTCTCCCAGGAGACTTTGCCAGCCAGCCTTCTGAAGAGTTCAAAGTCTGCCCCCTGGAAATTTAATGCTTCTGTCCTGCTAACTACCCTCTTCACTTCCCCTAGAACAGAAAACCCTATCATCTCGTGATCACTTAGTCCTAAGTGTCCTCCTACTGCCACATCCCCCACAAGGCCTTTTCCGTTCACAAACAGCAGGTCCAGGAGGGCACCTTCCCTCGTTGGTTCATTCTCCAGCTGTGCAAGGAAGTTGATTTCCGCACACTCCAGGAACCTCCTACACTGCTTCCTTTCTGCTCTATTGTACTTCCAGCAGATACCAGGAAGATTGAAGTCTCCCACAAGAACAAGAGGCATTGATCTAGAGATTAACCCCAGCTGTTTATAGAAGAGCTCATCAGCTGCTTCTCCTTGACTGGGTGGCCTGTAACAGACTCCCATCACAAAATCTAGCTTCTTATGGGCTCCTCTGATTTTAACCCACAGATACTCAATCTCCTCATCACCACAATCCATCTCAGTGGTGTCCAAGTCCTCCCTTACAAAGAGGGCTACTCTGCCTCCTGTCCTACCCTTCCTATCCCGCCTGAAGAGTTTGTACCCCACCATACCTGTACTCCAATCATATGAGTCATCCCACCATGTTTCTGTGATGGCAACGACATCATAGGCTCCTTGCCCTACAACGGCTTCCACCTCTTCCAATTTATTCCCCATGCTGCGTACATTGGTGTAAATGCACTTCAGCAGAGCTGCTGAGCTTTCAGCCCTCTTAGAGGGAATAGAGTTCATTCCCAATTGCACACTCCAGGAACCTCCTACACTGCTTCCTTTCTGCTCTATTGTACTTCCAGCAGATATCTATCCTTGATCTTTTACAGTAGTTCTGCTCTCCAACTTAATAGTAGGACTGTCCCTATTCAAGCCAATGGAGTGTTTGTCTTTGACATCAGTGGCAGCAGAAGCAGGCCCCATATGTCAGAATCATATTTACATGTCTCAGAAACAGAAGAAGTGACAGGTCTGGAGTATGATTACACTTTCCGATTACTCTGTGGTGATTATGATGAGGATTTTTTGTGTGTGTTATATCAAGAAGTGTTTTCAGTGAGGCAGTTCTTTTGGGTCTTGAAGGAAGAGTTTGTAGAAATATTTATTTTCCCCTTGTGGAGATTTGTGCTTTCAAACAGTAGTTGGCAAGAGAAGCTAATAACTCATGGTGCCCTGAACTGGGGAAAACTGAAGTGAGTAGCTTTGTTCTGTAGCTGTGAGAAAGAAATTGCAGCTGGTTCTATTTCTTTCAGTCTTATAGCTTGGTGTACACAATTTTCAAAAGCACATGCAAAATTCAGAGGTTCTTGGATTGGTAGGGAAATGATTGAAGTAATTTCAGAATGGTATGATAATGGAAACATGAAAACCTTCTGATGAAACATACATGCTAGTCCAAAGCCAGAGTTAACTGAGACGGGATGTTTTACTGGGATACATGTACAGTCCCTGTTTGAAACATTTATTCAAACCAGGCAGGTGAAGGTCTACAATGCCTCTACAAAATAACGTCTTGTCACTTTAGTTTTGAGCATCCTTTCTCACTTACCTGTATTTTTCTTCTGAAAACTGTGTGTCTTTGCTGGGTAAAGGTTTTAGGCTGTTTCCTCGATAATGCAGGATAATCTCTTGTTTTTTATAGGTCCTTCTTAACAAATAAGGACATCCTGTAGGTGTCTGGAGCCACTGCCGTGCAAATACTAATGATCAAAAGTAGAAAAATCTAGTGATCATGTCTGAGATACTGTCAGAGCTAAATGTCTGTAGAAGAAGAAATATGTAGTAACAAGGGGGAAATGATATGTCATTATGTAGTAAAGAGTCAAATACCATTTGGTATATAATTTCCAGAGTTTCTCTTTTAAAACATCATGGAAGTTCCCTTTCCAATTTTAATTAGTTAAATTTGTTATTTGAACTTTGGTTTTTCTCACTTGTACTATAAACACTTTTTATCTGCTCAAGGTTTTCTCTTTTTTTCCAGGTCACTTGATCCTGAAAAATGTACAGAACCTGTCTTCATGCTCTGTTTTTAATTAAATTTTCCAATTTTTTTTTTTAATTTGTACATGGTTTACTGAGTTTCCAGATATGCAGGCCCAGCTTTTAAGTATATCAACTTTTTCTTTTACTTTACAAAGTAGATGTTCTCTGTCTTTTTTTCTTGTCTGTATTGTAATTAGATGTATAACAAGCATCTAACAATATTTAGTAAGGGATTTGATAAGCTATTATAGAAAAAATGAGTAATTGATTATCAGAACAGATACAGGATGAATCATGAGCTCTATCCAGAGAACTCTATACAAAATAATCCATGATCATCATGTTTTATAGTGGACAGGAGAGCACCCATGAGATATATTCATATTTCATATACTTATAGCTCTCTTCCAGAGTGCAGGTGGGATCTGCTTCAAACACTGCAGAGCTGGAAACTTGAGTAACAACTTCTGCTTCTTGTTCTTAACTCAGTTGAAAGATTTTCTGAGAAACAGCTCCCTTTACTGAAGAAGAAATCAGCTGAGCACCATAGCTCACCATTTTTACTGGACTGAGACAACATGCTTTCTTTGATTTTTGCAATAGTCATAAAAGCACGTGTGACAGAAGAGTCATGAATTAAGACAGTAATTAGAAACTAAATATCAAGTATTCATTAGCAGGTTTCTCCTTTTGTAAAATTTTGACATGCATGTGACAGATTTCAGTTGTGTTCCTCTGGATGTCAATGGTGTCACTGTTCCAGCTGTGGTATAAGAGGCAAAATGCAATGGAATGCATATGTACCATTTGGACTTGCTTTGGTTGCTTTTTGTCATCATTAGCCTAAAATTACATGAAAAACGACATTTTTGTGATGAATAGTGTTAAAGTATTTTACAGGGTGATTGATTTAGCAGAATATACTGCACTACAATCTGACTCACAACAGCAGAAACTGAAACCAGAGAAGGACATTTTGTTTCCAGCAGACAAGACCAGTGAATTCCAAGACTACCTGAGTTCCTGCATACTGCTTTTGTAAGATTTTGTTGATTTGACTGCGGGTTATGGTTTGCAATAGCAAAATAGATCAGTCTTGTACTGGCAAAATCATTATAACTTTTGTTCCCACCGAAGACTTTGCCAAATGCTGTCTTGATGCTAATGGGAGCATTAGTGAAGGATATATCTCTAATTTGAAGCATTTAAATTATGAACAAAAACCTGACAAAGTATTCTTTAAAGTAAAGACCTTCTAACAATGAATACTCATTTCTGTTTCTCCCCCATTGTTATCAGCTCTGTTGGTGGGAGGGGATTACATACTGACTCCAGTACCCAAGGCCAGCCACAAGCATCTTTCTCCTGGCTCTGAAGACCACCAATTGTGTGCTTTTGGGCTGTATGGTACCTCACTGTTTACAGCTGGAGGTTAATACTACAGAGGAAAATAATTGTGGTTAATTTTCTGAGAAAAGAATAGAGGGTTTTCAAAGACTGAAGGCTTTTGCAAATGCTGGCTGATTGAGTCAGAAATCTGGTGAGCTGCTTGGGCTAGCTGATGTACCTGTAGCCTGTTTTTAATCCTGTGATATGCAGTGAATTAACTCAGAGGAGAGTTATAGACTCCACAAATAAAAATAATACTTCTGCCCTCATTTTTATATCGGTGTGTAAAATATCCTCACCTTTCTTTGTCCTCTCATGTTTCTCCATATTTTTATTTCTTTCCTGCAATCCAGTTTCTTTATGCGTCTTTACATGCATCCTGCTTGTAAAAATCTCATCAGGCTTATGAGATAGGAAAATGGTAATGCCTTCTAGAAGTACTGTAATTCCTTCTGCTGTAATGGATAGCTGAATTCAAAACAATGAGAAACGTAAGGATATTTAAACCAACTTTGTGTACTGATCAAGTAAATCATGAAGTTGTGAGTTTCTAAGGACCATAAAGGAATCTTTCAAAAATTGAGGCATTACTTCCTGATATAAGTTGGTTCAAAAGAACCAAACAAAAAATCCCCAGTAAATCAAAACTCAGCCTTTATAGGGGTGCCCTTGGAAGACCTTATGCTAATTTTTTAGTTAATTTCTTTTTTGTCTTAAAATTCAGCTGTTCTGCTTTTTTTGACACATTTAGAAGCATCCTGTTCTGAGAAGGGTGGCAGCAGGGGGAGGGGAGGAGAAGGGAAGGGAAGAGAAGAATTCCTTACTCCTTTGGCTTGAGAGATAAAATCATGTCTCCTTCCTTGGAGAACCTGATTGGACAGTGAAGGAAGGGATTGAAGATTGCTTCGCTCTTTGTGGTTCAAGCGACTAGTTTGAAAAAAAAAAGCAGAAAAGTGAGTGTATTTTGACACCAAAAGAAGGCTTTTTTTTGTGGATGGAGTCTCTTTTCCTTACTGCTTTTAAGTGCCTAATATGGAAAAGAGGTTAGAAACATTCTGGTATGGAGCGTTTGATACCTGATGTCTTACTCTAATTCCTGTGGGTGACTTTTGAGATGGGGACCTTCCAGATTGTTCCAGGGCTCTGCTCATTTTGTCCTCTTCCTTCCTCTAAATTGCTTTGAAAATTCTCAATATAGTTCCTGTCTAATGATCAGAATACTTTTGTTGTCTTTTTATTTGGATGGTAAGAACAAATGTTATATCAGAAAGACTGGTCCAATGCTCATGTTTTTTCCCAATAAAATTAGATTATCCAATTCATGCATAGAAGATGCTACATTTCATTTAAGGTCTCACAGTTTACAAGCCACACATGCATTTAGATTGTATGGTAGGAAAGTTGGAAACAAACTTGATTTCACGCTTTAGTTTTTAATGCTAGCATTATTGTCACTCAGAACTTATCATTATCTTGCTCAATGCTTCATTTTTTTTTTCTCCAATCTTCTACCTGTTTTTATGTGCATTCACATCTTTAGTGTGAAAATCCTTGAGTTTTTTTCTTATTAATACTTTAAATGCCTAACTAAAAAAAGGAAATTTCCCCCCAAACCAAAAAATATGCACTTTGTCTTTATCTTTAATGATAATAAAATTGTGACAAAATTTATATTAAATGTAATACCTGTTGTACTTGTAATAAAAAATAAGCGTTGCTTTTCATGAACAAAATTTGTATTTAGATCATAGATCTATTTGAAGCTTTTAACATTTGTGAGTAGAGCTTTAGATGACGTGTTATAATGATGTTAATCAGTGTTAGCTCTAAAGAGACATTTCAAAAATTTCATTTAGTATGTGAAGTTACTGCAAGACTTTCTTGTGAGTAACTAAACTGAAGAGAAAAGAGAAAGTTCTGTCTGACTAGTGTGAGAGGAATGAATGCTTAATAGACTAACAACTATTTAAAAAAATCCACTTCTGACACTAAATTTTCAATGTTGTGTTTAGGGATTTAACCATTCAGTGTGCATTAGTGTTAATGGGAAATTGTCCAGTCAAATCTCCACACATTACGTTGCAAATATACTTGTTTGTGTTTAAAGCTGGCCTGTTAACACTCATTATGGAACTGAAGGGATGGATGGCATAAAAAGAAACATTAACATCTTAATTAACACCTTAACATCTATTGCACAGAAATATCACCCCCTGTTCCCCACCCAGAGTGTTTTGGGGGTTTTTAAAAAAATTTTCATCTACAGAAATTCTGCCAAGATAAACTGTATCAGGATCTTGGGTATGTAAAGGGCTTTTTTTTTGCAGATGGAAAATTAACTGGATTTCTTGGGGACCTAATTGAATTCCTGTTAGCATGGAACTTGTGGACAGGTTTTAAATTCAATAAAATTTTCCTTTTATTTTTCCTTTATTTTCCTTCCTTCCTTCCTTCCTTCCTTCCTTCCTTCCTTCCTTCCTTCCTTCCTTCCTTCCTTCCTTCCTTCCTTCCTTCCTTCCTTCCTCCCTTCCTTCCTCCCTTCCTTCCTCCCTTCCTTCCTCCCTTCCTTCCTCCCTTCCTTCCTCCCTTCCTTCCCTCCTCCCTCCCTTCCCCCCTTCCTCCCTTCCCCCCTTCCTCCCTTCCTCCCTTCCTCCCTCCCCTCCCCTCCCCTCCCCACCCCTCCCCTCCCCTCCCCTCCCCTCTCATCTCTCTCCCTGTTTATCTTTCTCCCCCTTCCCTCTTCCCTTTCTTCTTTTTAAATTGCCTTCATGCCAACCCCACCTATCTTTATGCTAATTCTGAATATGATTCAACTCCAACAGAGCTGGAAGTGAGTGAAGGTCATGTATGGGAGAAAGTTACATGATTTTGTTGATACCATTTTTTTTTTAAACTACAAAATAATTGTTTGGCAAAACTAGTCTTGTGCTGAGGACATATAAGTTTAGATAGATGATGGCCAGCAGCTTAAGGGAAGTGATTCTGCACCTCTATTCCTCTCTTGTGAGACCCTACTTGGAGTACTGTGTCCAGTTCTGGAACTGTCAATGTAAGAAGGATATGGAACAGTTGGAATGGGTCCAGAGGAAGGCTACAGAGAGGATCCAAGGGCTGGAGCACTTTCTGTATGAGGACAGGCTGAGAGAGTTGGGCTTGTTTAGCCTGGAGAAGAGAAGGCTCCAAGGAGGTCTTGTAGTGACCTTCCAGTACCTGAAAGGGGCCTACAGGAAAACAGAGGAGGGACCATTTACAAAAGCTTGTAGTGGTAGGACTAGGGGCAATGAGTATAAACAGGAGAGGGGCAGATTTAGACTAGACATTTAGAAGAACTTCTTCACCATGAGAGTGCTTAGACATTGGAACAGGTTGCCAAGGCAACTTGTGGATACCCCATCCCTGGAGGTGTTCAAGGCCAGGTTGCATGTGGCCTTGGGCAGCTTGATCCAGTGGGATGTCCCTGCTCATAGAATGGTGTGTGTGTGTTGGAACTAGGTGAACTTCAAGGTCCCTTCCAACCCTAAATATTCTATGATTCTATAATTTTTTTTCTCTACCTGCTGCTCTGTTTTTCAGTCTTCCATGGACAGTCATATCTAGACTCAAGGTCTGATTTCTTCACATTTATTTATAATGGAAGAATTTTAAATAGGAAATTTTAAAAGGTGGTCACCTCAACACAGTTGCCATCCTGGCAATGAAGACAGAGGATCTGGAATGTAGGCAAGTGACCCAAAGCAGAAACTTGAAGCTGCTATGTCATACCCTGACTCAATGTCCAATCCATCTCACTGAAGAAAAGGACTTCATGCATTTGCAAAACATGGTAAAGACCTTTATTTTGTTCCAGATGAGTTACCAACATTTTTGAAAAGTCAAATTTACTCATGGTAGGAAAACTTCTTACATTAGACTGTGGAGAACTAAGAACTGGGGCTACAGAAAATGAGAAATAAAGGTGCAAGATACAACAGTGTTTTTCAGAAGATCTTGGTCACAGTCTCCATCTGGGACTTAAAATTTTGTTCGAGTTGTTGTGCTTTGCTTTGTTTTGATATTCTGGATCTTTCCTCTTTAGGAAAAAAATGAAATTAGGTGGAGGGCTTGCCTTGCACTGATTCAGCAGAAAGGCATAATTGCAGTTATTCCTTCTCTGGTTGTTGAAATGTATGAAATATATAGCTATGATACACACCTACTTGGGTTGTTATATCTCCCTTTGAGGGTTATGTTTCTTGGAACACAATTTCTTAAGGCTTCTACAACCTTTCTGAGAACTTGTGCAAGGAAAACTGAACCCAGATTTATCCTTCATTGTTTGGGGAGCTAACAGAGGATTTTGTATCTTTAATGATGCTACAGTCCTGTGTTCAAAATTCCTTTTTATTTTTCCAGTTTACAATGGGTATTTTATTTTTACTGGCACAGAGTGTGTGCTGTAGTTTTTCACAACTGAAATATCTTAAAATTGACATGCAGATAAATAACACTTGCGCAAAGTGCCTATTAGTTATTCCTACAATTAGTGGAAAAAAGCCACAGATCATTCTAAGGAGTTATTAGGGACATTGCTGTAGGAACGCAATCAATTCTTCACTCTCTTTTGTTAGCTAAAGGTAGCAAAACTAGCTTGAAATCCTTTTAAGAATCCTTTAGAGACAAGTAAAACTAGATTTGAAAGACTTAAAACAAAAATTCTGTTGATCCACTAATGTGGCTGAGGCTCTGGTCTGCAGTATTCAATTTTGCCTCTTTATAGTAATTTTTCAAAGGATTTTGCAAGTTGCGTGGATGAGTTGCAAGCAGCTCATATAATATTTTATCCTTTCTGTATTTTTCTCTGTGATGGATTCAGTGATAAACTATCCCCATTGAGCAAACATTTATTTAATACTCTTCTCTGCACCTTTTCTATTGCATGCTACAGTATATATCTCCTTCAAAACCATGATTACTCTCTTTCTTCACATCATTTCAGGTTCTTTGGTTTCCATGCTTTGTCCCGTGTCTATCTCCTGTTGTGGCTGCAGCACACAGCACTGCCTTTCTGCTACCTAGTCAGAGGTCTGCTCGTTTGCAACCAAGGTAGTGTATGTTCAGTGCAGGTTCCTGCTTTAATAGATTTACAGAGAGTTTCTTACAGCTACACCACCAACAGTAGTGGCTCAGTGCCTCTTGTCATGCAGTATTTTTGCTTTACTTGCTTGTCACCTATCACCTTAGCTCTGCTCCTCTCACATCTAGGTTCTTGTGGCCACTGCTTGTACCTTGGTGTTGAATTCTTTGCTTTTCTAATTCCCTCCTCCAAATCCCACTCCCCCTAACTTCATTCTGTCTTCTACCAAGAACTTTTCATATTTTCCTACTTAACTTAGTATACTCTGCTCCAAAATAGTGTGGCCATCAGGACTAGGGAAGTGATTGTCCTCCCGGATCTGGCTTGGGGAGTCCACATCTCAAATTCTGTGTTCAGTTTTGGGCCCCTGACTACAAGAAAGATATCAAGGTGCTGGAGTGCTTCCAGAGAAGTACAATGGAACTGGGGAAGGGTCTGGAGCACAGGGTTTTTGGGGAGTGGCTGAGGGAACTTGGAGTCTTTCATCTGGAGAAAGGGAGGTTGAGAGGAGACCTGAGAGGAGACCTTATCACTCTCTGTACAGCTACCTGAAAGGAGACTGTAGTGAGGTGAGTGTTGGTCTCTTTTCCCAAGTAACAAACAATAGGATGAGAAGAAACCCAATGGAGGTTTAGACTTGATATTATGGAAAATTCCTTCAGTGGAAGAGTTGTCAAGCATTGGAACAGGCCACCCAGGGAAGTGGTTGAGTTACCATCCCTGGAGATATTTAAAAGATTTGTAGATGTGGCATTTAGGGACATGGCTTAGTGGTGGAGTTGGCAGTGCTGATTTTACAATTGGACTTGATATTCTTAAAGGTCTTGTCCAACCTAAATGATACTAAGAACATCTTATGCAATGGTAGATACGAACCTAGTCATTCCACAGGCTTTCTTGTCAAGAGCTGAACTCCCTACCATTGTTGTACTGCAGCTACAATGATTTGCTGAGAATAGAAGGCCTGAATACTCAAAGTTGGAGGCAGGGTGACAAACTTGGCACAGGTCAGTGAGCTGGACAGAATGTATTTACAGAATACTGGAAAGAGTTTAAAGCTGCCAAGAGGGTATAAATTATAAACTAACAGCTACATACACCAATATCTGGTTAAAAGAACCCAAACCTCTAAATGTTGAGGTTTGATAATTGAGTAAGGTCGTTAGTCACTTCTTATCCCACGTGATCTTGATGCGTCACCTCTTTGTCTTAACCACATGCAGTGGTTAAGTAGTACTTAACCACATGCTCCTGTTAGGAGCATTATATTTCCATGTGTACTCTGTTATTGTCAATTCAAATGTAATGTTGAATCCTCTTGAATTGTTATCTTGTGCTAAAGGTGTCATAGACTTTAGCAGCTGCTTTGTTTGACCCTTCTAATGAATGCTTGACATTCTGTGAGGACACAAGGAAGTAACTGTGTACTCAAAGAGGTGGAATGCTCTCCATTTACTCAAGTGTAGGGGTGAAGGTCCTTGGTGTGCATGTCTGTACTGCTGTTCAAGCAGAACAGCAGTCTTCTCATTCAACAGATGGATAATTGCAATAACGGCTCAGGGAAATCCCTCCCCCTGCTCCATGTCGGCACTCAGCTTCTTTGTTTAAATAATACATATTTCACAATTCAATTGCAGAAAACAGGCAGCTGAGAAGGCTTGTATTTCTACCAAATTTGTGTTCTTTTCTCCTGGTGGGTTTCAGATTTCCATAGCCAGAGCACAACTTCATATTACCTCACAGCTCTGAATTGCATTTTTTTTCTTTTTTGCTATTAATTTGACAGCCCATTGAAATATTATTTGAATATACCTAGTCATTTTTAATGAGGTAGTTTTGGTCATAAATACTATGGGAATGCTTGGCACAATATATCCTACTTTTAGAAGACAAATCTGCATTTTTCAGGAGTAGCTAGTATGACCGAATAATTTCATTCAACAAATTTTTGGGAGAAATCCAGTTGCTACAGTGAAGGTACTATTAGTAATGTACTTAAATCAGTACCATTTATCTTTAACTTTCTAAACACAATTAGTTTACAGACCTTCAGAAGAAACAGCAGTAAATAGTAAGCAGTGCAAAGTCTGCTGTTTTCTGTCTTTGTCTGTCTTTCTTATTAGCTCCAGTAAGAATACTGCACATTAATTTCTTGTTCACTGAAAGTCTAGCAGACCTTTTTGTATTGTTAGCTTTAAAATTTGCCACATAACACTTCTTTCTCCCCTCTCTTTCACCAACCATATATAACATCCCATGTGTTCTCCTTCACTGTATTTCACCCTTTGATTTCCCTTTTCTTCTTAAGTCGTCATTCAGCACTCCCAGCATCATAGCAAACCCATACTGTGGAAGCAACTGTTTCCAAATAGTGGGTCAAGCCAGGTTTGATAGGAAGTGTGACTTCGAAATCAAGACTTAGAAAGCAATTGCAGGGATCAAAAGAAAAAAGAACTAAAACCACAGCACTATTACAAGAGCATGTGTATTTTTCTTCCTCTAAATATGATTTCAAAGCCTCTTGTCATAATAAACCAGCACCATTAGGAATTGGGATTATATGTTGATAAGAATATTACCTTCTTTCAATGGTAGCTAGTTCATATTGTCATTTTGGTCTACTCTAATGTAATTTACTTCAGAAGGGTTATTTTATACTTGTGATGGCACAATGCGGCAATAGCAGTCCCAGATTTCCAAGCAAAATAACTAACGTGAGTACGTGAAACTCAATATCTATCCTTCTCTATTTTCAGATATACTGACCAGACAGAATTCTAAGGAAGAGAGTTCTTATTTGTGTGTCATTTATCTACTCTTTCCTGTACCATTTTCTCTTACCTGTAGCCTGAAAAGTTGTTATTACTTATTGTTTTTATTATAGTGGCACCAACAGGCCCTTACTGATCTTACATGTCACAGAATGCAAGAGTTGATGACCCAAAGCATGACAGTATAAATTGACAAGACAGAAAAGGGAGAATAAAAAGTTAACCAGTTCAAAGACATGCAGTTTACTCAGTGGTATAGCAGGGAGAGGACTGCAATTAACTTACCAAGCACCACTGTCTGTTATATGCTGTGCCTTGGAAATCTCCTTCTCTTCTCACTTTGAAAAATCTTCACTGTGCACTTAAGCAGGGTAGGGATCCTCAGTATGCCACTTTGCTGTTGCCAAACCCAACAGTGGGAAAGTGTGCTGAAGTGTATTTAATACGTGTTATTCATTTCAGTAATAAAACACAATTCTTCATTATTTTACATAGCCTAAACTTTATATGGAAGGATTGAAAGTCATGAGTAGAGCTGGCTGGAATCTTCCAGGGTTTTTTTTTACAGTCAGAAAAATACTTAGATTACTAAAGAACACATCGTACCCCTTGTAGTACTGTTATTTAAGTTGTGCTAAAATCTACAATGCATGAGGTTTATTTTGCTCCCTTCAAAGCAAAGGGAACCTAGGGAAAAGCAGCTATTTTTTCCCCTAAACTCACTTGCCAGAAACTCTGTCTGCATTGCAGTTGGGTGGGAGTGCTCAGTGTCCATTACCGCATACCCATGCATCTCATTCTTTCACATTGTCCTTGGCAAACCACTTTTAATTTGAAAACAATAAAAAATGGGTTTAATCATCTGACTTTTGTGGATGATGTTCCTTTTTCAGCTTATAGAAGAGCAAAGCCTCAGTACTGTTGCTGCTAGGCATCCCACAAGATCAATAAACTCAGGAATTGAACAGGAGCTGATATTAGAATCCTGGATCACTTGTCTGAGCAGCTACATTGTCTCCTCGATCACTTGTCATTCTAGGAAAACATTAACAGTTTGTATTGGGTGATGATTTAGCAACATATGATCTCAGAGATCAGACCAGAAGACCTCCCACTGATGCCCCTGCATAGCACTCTCCAAGTATTTGAGGTCCAGCATTGTTTTTATGATGTTGTTCCAAGCAATTAGCTTTCCTGGGTTGAAGAATGACCACTGGGGATATATGGTTTATGCTGTCATAAACTTGCTGAAACTTCATTGCAAAGCAACATAATTGTGAGTAGTTCAGCTGTACTGAGGCTGTCTGCAGACAGTGTGGCACAGTAAACACTAAAGGCTTGTTTGGATCATTCATGAAGGTTAATTTAAGGGAAACCATCTTTGCGGCAGCCTTTATAGAAATTCGTCAGAAGTAAGAATTCAGAATGAGTTAAAACAGTTGTTTTGTAAGTGCTGTAAACAGAGAACTGTGTATTAGGAGTATCTAGGGATAGATTCAATCATGGCCAACCTGCATAGCTAGTGACGAGAGGAAACCACTAATTGTCTAGGTAGGATAGGTCGGCTCCCACATTACCATAGAACATTGCCAAGGTTGAACATGAGACACTCACTTTAGCAGCCATATCGCAATATGTCCCAATAGCTTCACTGGCATCGTATCTTTCAGTCAAATTAATTTAATCTTCCTGGAAAGCCAACACTTTCAAGCTGGCAGCTGGTGTAGTCACTTTGTGTGCTGGGAAGTTGACTGAATCTTATTTTTAAAAGATAGTGAAATAATGACAGTTCTTAATTTCCTATTTTGTACAGCGACCTTTGTACTTGCTACGATCTTGGATCATGCAGTCCCCCAAGGGATATGGAAGATTGTAAACTACTTGATTTTAAGCATTCTGATTTCTTTCAAATGCAAGGATAGGTGTTGGAAAAAGATCTGTTGTCAATTTTTAGTAAATATAGGAGGGCTTCTATGTAATCTTTTAAATATTTTTGTGCTCATGTAATCAGTACAAACATGTCTTGGCCATGGTGTTTTTTTTCCCCTTGGGGGTGCTTACTATTACTTATCCTTTTTCTGTTGATGCTTCTGCTATTTGCTTTTTCTCTTTTAGCTGCTGATATTACTTTCTTATATGACATCACATTGTTGTGTTGCCTTCTCTTTGACATGCAACACCTTTTTAAGTCACAAATGATATGTTATTACCATTGCACCAAAGATATTGCTGGTGATTTCAGGTGTTTTGTGTCAGAGCTTTTAAAGGGTTCACCCCTGGAAAACTTCAGTCTCTAACAAATGTACTTTTGAGAGGAATAAGATGCCTGACAGACTAATACTGGTATTACAGAGTCCTGCTTTTTTAGGAGTCATGCTGAATGGTAACACTGTCTCTTGAGATTTTGACCTCAACAGTCAAGTGTGGGTTTACTTTTGGCTTATTTTCCAGGCTTCTCTAAAATACCTGGTTCAGCCAGCATTCTCCTTACCAATAATAGCATTCCAGGTCAAGCATTGTGATCTTTGCATACACAGATCTTACAACAGCCCCATGGTTTCTTCCCAGGGCCCACAGCACAGTCCCACCACGTAGCTGTGTAACACTTGCACTGCTTTATACTTCAATGGAAAATAGGAATTGAGGAGGGTGAGATGATCCAATTTCAGAGACAAAAGCTGATCTCTGATAGTAAAGATGTGTTTTCTGCAATGTCTCTCTGCAAACTGCTTTTTGTGGAGGAAACAGGAATTGATTTGAAAGAATCCCTGGCATTGTAATGCTGTCAAAGTGAAATTCCTTATTATCAATTTGCCATTCATCCTGAAAGTCCTTAAACCAGTTAGAATTAGTTTAATTCAGTGCAATCATTGTTTCCAAATTATGGACATATAATCTTGTTTCAGTAACTCACCAGGGGCTTTCTTTTAAGTTTCATATATTGTTCCAAATATTCTTTTCTCAAAGTGATTTAATATTGAAAAAAAAAAATCAGAAGCTACAAATATTGTTTTTGTTTAAAGAACAGTAAATGCAAAAGTTCACTTGAAGTACCACATCTCTGTCCTTCAAGTAACATGAAAAGGGCCATCTCAGAGTTGGAGAAAGAGTATTCTTTCCATCCACTCAAAGCTCTTCATGTTTCCATTTGCAATGGGTTTACACCAAAACCCCCAATTCTCCTCTAGGAACTGAACTGAAAACAGCAAGTCAAGGAACTTAAGTCATTGAATGGTGATATAACAACCTCATCACCTTCTTTTTGTTCAGAGTACAGTTCAAGTAACACTTTTCTTTCTTTTTAAATTAATATTATATAGTTCTGACTTTATCTTGATGAAAAATATTTTTTCCTCCTTGTTTTTTTCTCCTGTCGTGCCATGTTAGAGGCAGATTTATAAGACTTATTGCATTGGCAATGAGGTATGATAAATTCCACCGTTTGCATTCAGTCCAGACTTGAATGTAAGTAAAAATATTTTTATTTTAAATTAGAAAAGTTGGTATTCTTCCCCTGCCTTTTGTCTCTGTGGACCCCATCTAGGTTGCCATACATGAGGAAAACTGTAATGGGAGATGGAGATTAACGATGCAATTATTTCTGGGGGATGAATTAAAAATTGTATTCTCTCCTTATATGCCAGTGGGTGTTTATTTGGGATTTTGGTTTGTCATCTTATGACATAGCAGTTTTCCCCATTTACTTCCATGAAAGTAATTATTAGTTATTACCTCATTATGTGTTTTGATTCCTTTTGTTGTAGTTTGGGGTTTTTTGTTCATTCTGTGAGTAAATGAAGCAAACTAGCCTTGATCTCAGATACATCTGATGTATTTAGCAGGGGCAGAGAATGTTGCCAATAACGTACATTAAAGGCGAAGTAAGCTTATAGATAATAAACTCTGCTTTTCTTTTCAAGATTTGAGTTAAACCTTTATAGCTCCAAATACTGGCTTTTCTCAGTCTACGACACCTGCCTGGCAATACGCTCCAGAGCAATGTATCTCTAGTTACAAAGCCCAGATCTCATGAAAGAAGTGTGTAATAAAACAGAATCCATCCCAATAGTTCTGTCTCAGAAACCTGTAGATTGGCTTTAAACAAGTTATGGCTTTGGACTGGGAGAATATTTTAGGACACCTGCCATCTGCTATGTCCTCCTGCCATGAAAAACTTACAAGACCTTATACTTATTTTTAATGTCTGTGTATGTAAAAAGCCTTTCACTTTGGCTGACTAAATCTCCTGCACTAACACATAGCTGATTTTAAACATGAGAACGTACAAGTGTAACAAAGTCACTGCTCTTCTTATTTTGATTAAAAATGCCTCTGAAAAAAATCACATTCATAGGCAAGACTAAGTTTGCATGCCATTTCCCCCCCCTCCCCCCCTTTCTGTGTAGCAATGACTATGGCACATTTAAAACAGAAAACTGAATGGCAAATCCAGCTATTTCAAGGGCCTTCTCTCTCAGTCCCTGCTCCCCTCTTTTCTTTTCCCCCTTCTCTTCCATTTTGCACCGTTCTCAGTGTCTTTCTTTTTCAGAGTTAATTTGTACTCTCAGAACCTGATGGAATAAGCTGCTGGCTGTAACAGCTTGTGTTGAGCAGCAAGGATGGTGTGGGAACAATTAAATAGGGCTAGCTTGGAAGCATGCTTGCTTTCCTACCTTTACAACGACTGTCACTGGGACAGTTGCTCAAAGCTCTTTCTGTTTTTCTGTTAGATGTTCTATAGCTGCTCAGCAAGAGAAATTGAGATGATTTCACTTACAATGCACAATAACCAAAATCTGAGAAAACACTGCATTCTATTCACAGTACTGTAAATTCTAGCATAGTTCATTGTCTCCCTTCCCTCTACTGTCCCAAATAATTTAAATTTTATTATTATAGGTCATTCTGCCACAAAAAGTGTCAAAATCTGGCTAGTCTAACTTGATCTGCTTTATTAAGCGTGAAAAGGGATTAGGAATGGAGATTTATTCTCAGCCTCTATTAATTCCTCAGGCTGTTTACTTGGATTTTCTTCTCTTTCTTTGTTTGCTTTTTAACAACTTTTTCTTCCTCTTTCCCAGCTCTCAGCAAAGTCGAGGTGGAGGAAGGACTTGCTGAATGAGTTGCTGGTGGAACCCTGTGGAGTGGGTTGCTGCCAAGGGCAGGAAATGGAACACATGCCTTCCACCAAGGCAAATTTCTTTTCCTAATCAGATCAGCAGTCATGCAGGGAGAAGTGGCACTGACAAAATGTCAAGAAATCAATCCTCACATGCACAAGGCTTCCAATTGCAACGATGGATGAATTTCTGACAGAGAGGAAATGGCCATAGACAAAATTGTGTTGTACACCATGATTACAGTTGTAAGGAACAGTTCATTTAACCTAAATAGTACCTGACCCAAGTTTCCAAATGGAAAGTCAAAGTGAACTTAATTAGCAGCCTCAGCTTGGTATATTCCTTGTCATACTATATTACTGCTCTAAGGAATACCTATTCAGAAAGCATTTGTTAAAAGGTTGCTAAGTTTTAAATAAATCAACTTTACTCATTTATATGTTTTCACATTATTACTTTGTCAACTAAATAAATATACATACATTCTATATTTTTACCAAGATTGAAGTAATGCTTTCTCCCTTCTTTTAACTATAACTTTCACCTTGGGGCTCAGCAGTAAAGTGCACTGTTCATACATTCTAGTGCAAAGAGAAAAGCAGAAATGTCCTTGTAGCTGTCTTTGGTATGCACTGCATGCAACTCTGGCTGCTACCATGCTGCAGCACTGTAATCTTTTCCTTTCTGCACAGAACATAAACCACTCTGTTTCCTGGATTTCACTGTTTGTATGTTTTACATAGAAGATGAAAGCCGTTTGAATTTTTCCTAGATTAGCTTCCTGAATTGAAAACGACTGGGAATATGTTTCTATCCCTTCAGGCAGTGAAAATTCTGGGATAAGAACTTCATAGCAAAAGTATCATGATATCATAGTTCTGTGAACTCTTGATGTAAGGTATAACTTCAGGTGCAAAGCTCAGAATAACTTAACAAAGTACCTAGAAACAGTGACAAAACCAGGTAAGGTTTTACTTTACTGTAGAACCATCATTTGATTAGCTTTAATACTTTAGCAGCTAACTGCTGTTAGCAAAATACTAATATTTCTATCACTTAAGAGAAAGTTACTAAGAACTTCTATAAAGAAAATAGGTCTTAAAAATATAACTATGACGTTTAGGACTAAATATTGATTAAAGTGTGGAGAATTATGAAGTCTCTCCAATGCAGAGAAAGAAGGGAATAACCAAGTCTCTTAAACAGGAATAGTTGAATAGAAATGAACAGGTTGTATCTCTTTATGAAGAAAAGTGTAGTGAATGTTACTGAGGATGCTTCTGGTTTTCTTTAAGGTGTTCAAAATAGTTATGTGTAACTGGAAAATTAAGTACATCTTAAAGTAACTTATGCAACTCAGTGCTGCAAGATATTGTTCAAGGCAGAATATAGTGATAGTTTATAAAAGGCGAAATCATTTTTGTCAGTGAAGAGTGATACTATAGGTGAGACAAGGGGCTTGAGACCTGTATGCTGATTATAGTTGAATTTGTTGTTTGTCAGACTGTTTTATAATTGACCACTCTATTGTTACCTGTATCATCCTTATATAAACCATACATGGTGAGCTTGCAATCCAGGAAGCCAACCTTACTTTGGGCTACATTGAAAGCAATGTGACCAGCAGGTTAAGGGAGGATACTCTCCCCTCTGCACCACTCTCATCTGCTCTGGTGAAAATTCATCTGGAGTCCTATGTTCAGTTCTAGAGTTTTCAGCACAGGAAGGACATGGATCTGTTGAAATGAGTCCAGAGGAGGCAAAGAAGATGATCTGAGGGCTGGAGGACCTCCCAGGCTGAGAGACCTGGGGTTGTGCAGCACTGGAGAAAAGAAGCCTCCAGGGAGAACTTATATCAGCCTTCCAGTACTTAAAGGTTTTAAGCTGAAAAAGGGGAGATTTAGCTTAAATATTAGGAAGAATTTTTTTCCTGTGACTGTGGGGAGGCACTGGCCTAGGGTGACCAGAGAAGTCATGGATGCCACGTCCATGGAGGTGTTCAAGGCTAGGCTGGATGAAGCTTTGAGCAACCTGATCCAGTGGAAGATGTCCCTGTGCATGGCAGGGGCATTGGAACTGGATGGACTTTAAGGTCCCAACCCATTCTATGATTCCATGATATTGCTGCTGTCAGAGAGAGAACACTGGCAAACTGGCTGTAAAGAATGTTGACAGATAGCTTCTTTCAACATCTTTGAAGGCCTCTATAATTGGCAAATACAACTTGCAGAAGCTTTTTCAGAAATAAACAAGCCATTTTTTTATGAAGGTTTTAAGACTTAAGATATCACAAAAAAGCATTTGTTATTTGATACTCATAATCCTAATAGGTTCTAGTAAACATGGGTGTGAATAGCAAGTATGAAACTTCTCGTTTCTCTTCAGATGAAGTGTAAACCTAATTAAATCTACAAAGCATGGAAATTCTGGATTGAAGCTGAGAGTTCTTTCCGGTGCATCCTAACACTTAAGGCATAAAGAGAGGTTGCTTGACAGAAGGCATCCTATCCATGGGCTCTAACAGCTGGAGATCAATTTGATAGTGAATTACTTCCAGTGCTAATGAAGACTACCTCTGAACCTTATATAGTTTGCTGATTGTATCATGACCACAGACATTGAGAATACATCACACTGACAAGACATATTATTACCCTTTTTTTCTAAAATATACCCGTACACTTAACTGTCTACCTCTCAGTAGCTCTGTCTTGCATTGCTGTGAAGAATGAACTCACTGTTGAACAAGGAAAGGCACAGATACAGTCATATGATGGTGTATTCTGATCTATTGAAACATAACACATATAGTAGATATAATTCTATTGATGTTCTACTGATCAAAGCACTATATTAAAGTACACTGCCGCAGTGCTTTCAGTCCTGTCTACTTCCTCAGTGCCCAGAGTGGCTCCATGGACTACCATAAAGATGGCCTGAAGGAGAATCCTTATTTGGTGATGGAGGATTTTTTCAGATATATGACCTTTAACATCAACTTACCTCTTATTTTTTTCTTTCAGTGTTGTGAAGATTTTGGGGTCTGGCATTTGCAAATATCATAGAATCATAGAATCATAGAACAACCAGGTTGGAAGGGACCCATCGGATCTTCTAGTCCAACCATTCCTATCTAACACTAAACCAAGTCCCTCAATACCTCATCCACCCACGCCTTAAACACCTCCACGGAAGGTGACTCAACCACCTCCCTGGGCAGCCTGTTCCTATGCCAAATGACCCTTTCTGTGAAAAACCTCCTCCTAATCTCCAACCTAAATCTCCCTTGGCGGAGTTTGAGGCTATTCCCTCTTGTCCTGTCCCCTGTCACTTGGGAGAAGAGGCCAGCTCCCTCCTCTCCACAACCTCCCTTCAGGTAGTTGTAGAGAGTAATGAGGTCTCCTCTCAGCCTCCTCTTCTCCAGGCTAAACAACCCCAGCTCTCTCAGACGCTCCTCATAGGATCGGTTCTCCAGCCCCTTCACCAGCCTCGTCGCTCTTCTCTGGACTTGCTCCAGAGCCTCAACATCCTTCTTGTGGTGAGGGGTCCAGAACTGGACACAGTATTCAAGGAGCGGCCTCACCAGTGCTGAGGACAGAGGGAGAATCACCTCCCTACACCTGCTGGTCATACCATTTCTGATACAAGCCAGGATGCCATTGGCCTTCTTGGCCACCTGAGCACACTGCTGGCTCATGTTCAGTCGGCTGTCGACCAACACCCTCAGGTCCTTCTCCTCCTGACAGTTTTCCAGCCAGGCTTCTCCCAGTCTGTAGTTCTGCATAGGGTTGTTGTGCCCCAAGTGCAGGACCCGGCATTTGGTCTTGTTAAACCTCATGCCGTTGGACATTGCCTAGCTGTCCAGCCTGTTTAGGTCCCTTTGTAGAGCCTCCCTACCCGCCAGCAGATCGACACTTCCACACAGCTTAGTGTCATCTACAAACTTGCAAAGGGTACCCTCAATGCCCTCATCCAGGTCATTAATGAAGACATTGAACAGGACTGGACCTAGCACTGAGCCCTGGGTAACACCACTTGTCACTGACCTCCAGCTGGACTTAACACCATTTACCACCACTCTCTGGGCCCAGCCATCCAACCAGTTTTCTACCCAGGAGAGTGTGCGTCTGTCCAGGCCAGAGGCTGACAGTTTTTGAAGCTGAATGCTGTGAGAAACTGTGTCAAAGGCTTTACTCAAGTCCTGGAAGACCACATCCGCAGCCTTTCCTTCATCCAGCAGCTGAGTCACTTTGTCATAGAAGGCAATCAGGTTAGTTTGGCAGGACCTGCCTTTGGTAAACCCATGTTTACTGGACCTGATCACCCAGTTCTCTTGCAAGTGTTTCATGATAGCACTCAGGATCACCTGTTCCAAGACTTTCCCTGGCACTGAGGTCACACTGACAGGCCTGTAGTTCCCCGGATCCTCCCTGCGAACTTTCTTGTAAATGGGAACTACATCAGCCAACCTCCAGTCCAGAGGTACCTCTCCAGTCTTCCAGGACTGCTGGAAGATGATGGAAAGGGGTTTGGCCAATACATCCGCCAGCTCCTTCAATACCCTAGGATGAATCCCATCTGGCCCCACAGACTTGTGGGTGTCCAGTTGGCCAAGCAGGGCTCTGACCACCTCCTCTTGGACCATGGGAGCCTCATGTTGCTCCTCTATTTCCGGGGTTTCTACAAAGAGGGAACAGCTTTCTTTACAATTAAAGACTGAGGCAAAGAAGGCATTAAGTACCTCAGCCTTCTCCTCATCCCCTGACACTGTTGTTCCCTCTGTGTCCAAAAGGGACTGTATGGTCTCCCTTGTCCTCCTTTTATTGTTTATATATTTATAGAAAGATTTTTTGTTATCTTTTACAGACTTAGCCAATCTGATCTCTAGTTGAGCCTTAGCTCTGATTTTTTCCCTACACAGCCTCACTTCCCTCCTGTAGTCTCCCCAAGAGGCTTTTCCCTTCTTCCAGAGCCTATAAATATTCCTTTTTTTCCTAATGTCACTCAAGAATTCTCTACTCAACCAAGCTGTTTTCTTCCCCTGCCGGCCTTTTTTCCAGAACACGGGGATGGCTTTCTCCTGAGCTGCTAGGATCTCCTTTTTGAAGAGCTCCCATCCCTCATGGGCTCCCTTGCCCTCAAGTACTGTCTCTTATGTTATGTTATATGTTATCTAACTTGGGTTTTTAATATATAGTCCAACCACATACCTAATATCTGATGGCTTGATGTATGCATATTGGTTTTGCTATAGGTTATTTTTATTATTTGCTTTCCTTCTTCTGTCTCCAGGCAGAATAAATTTAAATTCAAATTTTCAAGAGGCAGGGAAGCAGGTAAAAGATAGAGAGGCTAGCAGTCCACTAGCCAAGGTTCATCCCAAAGTATTTTAAACTTGTTTAAAAGAAAAAAAGGAAGGGTTGTAATAGAAATTTGAAAAGTATTGCAGCAATAGAAGAATGGTTGGGCGTTGAGTATTGCAGTTTGAATGAGACTCTATGCCCAACTATAAAAGATGATGTCAAGGAGAAAAAAAAGCCTTATTCACCCATTCACCTGGCAACAGATACAGATCAACCCAAAAAGTATATTCTCTAGCAGTCAAGTCAGATAAATGTCAAGAGCTGCGATTGATCTGGATTCCACAGCAAAACTTCATGGCCACATAGTGCTTCAGACCAGTGAGTGCTGCAAAAAGTAATTTCATTCATTAGAGATATTTTTGTTGTGTTTTCTGTGAGAAAACACATTTATACAATAACCTGCTTGACAGATGAGTATTATAGCATCCAGAATTGGGAAAAAATCAGTAGAACTGGGTAGAATTCTCTAGTTTTTTGAAAAGGTGTGAAAGGTTTATGTTCTGATATAGGATTTGGCCTGTTGGACTTGTTCCCTTTTTCCATACTTTTCTACAAAGCACTAGTTATCCTCAATTATACACTGTCTTGCTTTGTGGTGGCCTTGTAAGACTAATAGTTGCAATGACCAGCTCACTCTATGAAATCTGTTGACTGTGCTTTAACAGCTATTGGCTTATCCTTTGTTCTGGGGAATGAGGTAGGTAACATTTACCTGACATTTGTCCATGCTTCACATCCCCTATGCACCTGAGGAACCTTTCTGCCTGGGGGATCTATTCAGAAAAGAATATTGGCTAGTTCTCTTTATGCTAAAATGAAACACAGAGCTGCCTTTGACTTGAAACTCAGCCTGTGTGGCTGAGTCCTGTGCAACTTCTGCTGAAAAAGTTTGCACAGTCAGCACAGACCCGAGTGGTAGAGGAACCAAACCCCTTTTACAGCAGAATCATTATTCATTGAATGAGGCAGGATGAAAAAAATATCTCAGGGATTTCACAGGCTAGATATTATTGATAGCAATGTAAGGACCGTATTGATTACTGTGGTAGCATGTTTATTGATTTACTAAGACAAGCACCTTAATATCCAGCACTGCCAGAGCCAGTTTTTTAAGTATGGATTTTACCAGCCAAAAAGCAAAACAAACCCATCTCTGCACCATACATGTATCCAACATTAAAAAATTTGGAGCTTTATAAAAATATACTTTAAAGATTATTAAGAAATAAAGGTACTAATAGTCAGAACTGGAGTCTAATCCACAAATACATGTCAGTATTCACATACTCTGAATTATACAGAATCAATTGCACTCAAAAGTGTATTTTATGCAATAATGTCAACAAAAAGTTGGCTATTTTTACCTCCAAAGAATAAAAGCAGTAGTGTGTTTTCAATATGAGATCATATATGCATACAATAGATTCTAATAAATAATAGGTCAAGAATCATGTGTGTCCAAGATAACCATTCGCAGAAAAGCTTTTAGTATCCTTGACTAAAAAAAATAACCAAACATGCAGTCATGCCTGTGACACAAAATTGTTGAAAAAGCTCCAGGCCAGGTAGAGAGGGAAGAGTGGGATATGAAAAACAGGCATAGCAAACATAATGGTGTGGATGTCTCTGTTGTCACTCTGGCTGCAGAAGCACAGTTGCTGCAGATGGAGTGAAAGAATGCATGAAATTTATACTGTCTCCAGAGAAGAAAAGGTAGATGAAATCTGCTGTTTCTTGTGTGGTCCAATAGTTTGTCCAAATTGATCCAACTAATGTCACAGAATCACAAGGTTGGAAAGGACCCACCGGATCATAGAGTCCAACCATTCCTATCAATCACCAAACCATGTCCCTCAGCACCTTCCAGAACATCTCATCAGAACAGTGTGATAATACAAGAGGGAGTCAAAAGATATGCTGTTTTTTAACTTATTCAAAGTGGATATCAATGTGGAAAAAACTCAAGATCTTCAAGCAAATTCCATAGCTCTGAGCACTTGCAGAATTTACTAGGAACTGAATATGTTCATATTTCTGACCCACATGCAGATATTTGTTCTCAGCTTCTGAGTTTCAGATTCTTCCTTACAATTAAATGAGCAAAAGTCTGTGTATTTATTTTTTTAATATATGATCAATTAAGGCACAGCAACAGCTCTTGTTGTATTGTTATGAACGTTTCATCCTGTCTTTGGGGACTTAAATTCATTAAGTAGATGTTGAAATATCTAGAAAAACTCACTTGGAACATTGGCTAGAATTTTATAACTATTTTTGTCTATTTAGTATGTGAATACACTTAACGTATTGGCAGTACTCAAATGTGTCCTGATGACACTGGGCTATCAATTCCTCTTAACAAAGAGTGTACACAGGAGGAGTAATATATACTACTTTACTTGCTTTTTCCAAGAGGATTAGAATGCATGTTAGACATACAGTTATTCTCACAACCTGCATATTGGGGTTGCACTCAGTTTCCTAATAAGCCATTGGTAAAGAAAGATGACATTTCCTTAGCCTTAAGTAGAAACAGTAACCATTGCATCAGACTTTATGAATAGATCTCCAAAAACTTACAGGTTTTTTGTGAGGATCCAAAGGAGTCTACATGGCAAGAACAGTTTGATGTTAGGGGTTCCAGAACTGTTGATACAGAACTCTCAGCAATTCCTTCCCCGAAGCTATGTCCTCAATACATATGTCTACGTGTATCCCCTAAAGAGTTAGTTTCCACACCCCAGGTTGAGACCAAGCAGTGAAAGAAAAACACAGTAAGAAATATAGGAAATAAAACAAAAAGACCACATTAAATCTCAGTTTCTGCAAATCTAGGAGAACAAACTTTTTATTGTGAAAATTTGAGTGGTAATGAATAGCAGAACACTTAATTGCCAGCTAAATGGCTGTTAAATGTATCTATTCCATCAGAAGTTTGTCAAATAGTAGAACTCTAGACAAATAAAGTACTGGCTTCTGCCCTGAACATGCCTTTGTCTTTAAAATTCTATGCTTTAAAATATTATTATTATTCTATAATGCAGCTAATAACAGAGCTCACAGAAAGGCCAGACCAGGCTGAGCCAAATGAAAGTCCCCTCTGGGATGAATCTCAGACTTCTCTTGATACCAGGCTGTTGTTCTAGTTGTGCTGGTTTCATTCTCCTTCAGCCATGAACTGCTGTAGAATTGGAAAGAAAGTGTTTAGGAATTGAGATTACAAATGTTTGCCCCCTTCCAAAGTCACCAAGACTGATATTAAAGATCATAGGAAATTTCTGGAATGATTCATGAGATACTACAACCTTCCCCTTCTCTCCAGTTCCCTGGTTGCCTGATTCCTTATACACATCAATGTGGTCTTTTATTGCTGTTTAATAATAAATGGTATTTTGTTTGCCTACCTGACACTTTTATTAACTTCACTTTAGTGTGTACATGCATGTGTTTCCCTAGGTATAATCTCTGCCCAACACCCTCAAAGAAAAGTGAGGGAGTGAGAGAAAGAACAGCTTCATTTGAAGAGAATTTGTCCCTAATCTGTTGCAGCTGTAGGGGACCATTTGGCTAGTTAAAGAGAGCAGGCTTTGGCTCCCTTCCAGATGAGGCGACCACATGTTACACTGGTATTGGTCACCTCAGGGGAATGGTGGGTCACAGGGGCATCTGGTTGTCATTTCCTCTCAGTCAGCATAAGGCAAGCATACAGCAGTAAGGAGGAAAATATGTATGTTTATCTCCTGTCTCATCCTGCAGCATCTACAGGTCCTGCAGCATACAGTTGAAACAGAAGAGTGTTCTACAATGTGATGCAGTCTGAAATTTGGGAAAGAAAATTGTGCCTTTGATCTGCTCAGTTTTAAGTTGTCATTAACGTATTCCTGTCTGCTACAATGGTGTAAATGTGAAGGGTCTGTTAATGTAAAGGAATTATGGTAGAATTATACTGGTTTAGCTGCCTTGAGAGTTTCTCTTACAGGTAGGAAGTGTGTCCCCTCTATGAGGCAACAGCCCCATCTGCTACAGAAAAGCAAAAAGGCAAGAACTGTTAGATATAAACAGAGGTTTGATATAAATGTAAGAAGACATTGTGATCTCTAGTGTCTCGAATGAGTGATGTAATCTCATGCTCGGCAAACAGCATAGATCATGAATTATGAGCAATTTTACTAGCTAATCTGTAGCTTAATTGACTCCCAAACTGCACATAGACCAAGGGCTGGAGGGAAATAGAGGCTGCCAGAGCCATCACAGTGAGGTTGTCTCCAAAATAACAGAAGCATCTGGTTTCAACTAAACCCAGGCACTAATAAACTACTCCTCATTATGAAGGGGAAAAATACTTCAATAAACTAGCCAGGTCAGTGAACTCATTTTCCCCTGAATGTGTCTGGCCCCTAGTTTTCAAATTGTTATGGTTAACATAGACTGATTATTTACTTTAGTTAATGAAGTAGTGTCAATGGTGAAAAGGTTTTCTTGATCTGAAACTTTCATCTTTTCAGTACAACGAATTCAGACTCCTAACTGTTTCATTCCAGGGTACTGAACATCACTGTAGTTAAGGATTCACAAACAAGGTTCTGCATGGCAGTTGAGTTGATAAATGTGTTTTCTTAGCTAGGATGAACGAGGCTGTTGCTGTTAAAGAGGCTGTGAGGCCCACAGCCCTGTGAGAGAGGACAAGTGCACATGGAGCAGCTGATGAACCATGACAACATCCTTGTAAGACTCAACCTTGAACAGAAGTCGGAGAGGAAGCAATGGGTTGTTTCCCACATGATCTTGCCATGACCTGGGGCCTGTACCTGCATCAGACTTGGCAAAGGCTTTGTGTGGAAAAAATGTGCTTTGAAAACAGGGACACTAGTCAGAAATAATTAATTCAGTCCAAATATGAACCTCTTAATGGAGAAAGAATAAAGACTAGGTTTTATTTTCTCTCTGTCTTTATCAACTAATTTCTTTGTCTTCCCCCAACAGTTTTTTCTGGAAGCTGAGCTCATCTGAAGACTAAAACCCAGAGCCATCCTTCCATCTCCATGGTGACACGATGCTGCTTCAGCTTCATCTATCCATACATCCCCCTTCATTATGTGTTCTAGTTTTGTCACACACTTATTTTCCTAACTGTGCTGTATACAACACATTTTTCTGAAGAATTCTGTTTTTACTTCTTTTTCCTTTTTGAAGGATGTTGCTGTTTTTCTTTTAAATATGTTCTAAACATTGTGAAACACTTGCACATATGATTGAACGTCATAGGCAGTTGCTAGTTAATACTTATCAAATGGCTTTAACTCTGAAAGGAATAAGGAGGGAAATTTAGCTTTTCCTTTTTTTTGGAGCCCAAATTCCTTATCTGAGTAGTTATGCATAAAATAACAGCTGCTGCATGAAATCCTATGTGGATGCTTTTCAGCAAGATGTAGAAAGTTGACTTTTTAGGAGTTTTAAAATATGGTAGTTGCTTCCCCCTCCCCAAAGCTGAAGCTATGGAACTATCAGAAACTTTCCTTCAAAGGCATTCAGATTTTAAGGGTATGTTAAGAATGAGGAACTTCACCTCTGACTAGGTTTCAAACAATTTTGCACCAAACTCAATTAGACCCTCTGGAGAACAGATCTCTTCTTAGCAAAGTTATGACTGAATAGTAGATTTTGCTGTTTTACAAACCTCAATCTGGGACTTTAATTGAAATATGCAGAAGCACTTGATGAACTTCAGCAAACACATTGTGGTCACCCACTAAAGAAATTTGACATCTAGTAAGCCTTCTAATTGACTTGTAATTGAAATGGATTATATTGGTCATTACCTGAATGAGAGTCTTGGTGAATCATTTGCTGGATCAGCTCTGTGTTCAGTGCCCAGCTGTGTAGCTTTTGGTTGCTGGAATATAGCCAAAGGTATGCATTGTTCTAAAGTTCTACTGCAATATTTCCAACCAATTGTGCATTTATAATTTTTGCTCCATGACCCATATAGCTGTAAATCAGATATAAGTTTACTTACTTTCAGGGGTTTGAGGACTCTGAAGAGAAAACCATTCTGAAGGGAGACAAGCTGAGTGGTGTTACAGAGTGGTGAAGTACAAGAAGGGCCAGAGTCTGGATGTCCACAAGGTCTTGCTCCAGGACCATTCATGCACATAATGTTCTTACCATTGGTGGAGTTCCTGTCTGTTCCTAGGAACATATCTTGAATATGTAAAGAATTGACTATGTGTTGTGTTGGGGTCTTGGGGCAAGCGGAATGCTCCAGAGTGCCCTTATAGGTACCTTTACCTTTGATACCACTAGGAAGGAAGCCGATATAAGTTCACTGCTGGCATTCTTGAGTGTAGACTGTTTTACACCCAGGTACAGACAACAGGCAAAGTTACATCTGGAAAAAACAACCCTGTGTACGGAATCATTAACAGTGCCTTATGCCTAGCAGCTTGAGAAAATCTCAACAGGTCAGTCTCTGAAGCAATTTAGGAGATTTGGAAGATTAGGATGAAAATTTTGGGGTTGCCCATAAATCATTACACCAGCTGCTGGCTGTAACTTGCATAAAGAGCATTTAGCTTCCTTTACCAATAATTAAGATCGTTGCTGGATTTTGAGTCTAATGGGAAACATTTTAAAAATTTGAGCAGGCAACCTCAGCTGTTCTGTGTTGCAGTTGTCAGAGTGGGAGGACAAAATGCTTCTCATGTATTTGAAGCCCGTTTAAAATGTGAAGTTCTGTCTGCAACATTACTATTGGGATCTTACATAGTGAAATAATTATCTCCTTTGATATGTATTTAATTCTCCAATTACTGCATTTTATTAATAAAGTTAGATGCCATGTTATAATTGTGGCTAAACATACTAGGTATAGTTTTCTTGCAGTTTTGCTGATGAGACAAACTAGGAAAACTCATCATATAGATGCGATCCTTTTTGATAAATTAACCCCCCCCCCCATCTTAATAGTTACTTGGCTCTAGAAAATGTAAATGGTTTCCACAGAGATCTGATTATTTACATCTACAGTGGATTTGGCACTAGGTATGTTATCAAAGAGGGTAAATGTGTACCATATACTCTGGGATACTTCATCTTCATCTTACCTCTGAACGCTTTGAAGTTAATGACATGACTGAGGAACTGGTGAATTGTCCCTTGTCAGTTTGGCAGTGTAAACTTGATTAAAACCAAGATGAGATTTAACATAAAACTGTGTAGCTATGAGAAGGAATGGCGTACTCAACATAAGCATTTTATTTCTTTTTTTTTTTTCTTCCTCTGCACATGCTTTTGATATAGAGAAGGGATAGAAATCAGCTCCTAGTATTTCTAAAACATAGTCATTTATGAATGCACTATTTGTCTAGAATGGATGTTATAATAAGAACAAGTGACAAAATACTGATCCTTTGGAGATCAGGTTCATCTTTTTCTTGCATAACGTATAAAACATACATTTTATTGCTTCAAATCAAGTGAGTGTTGTGTCATGAAAACCACAGCATTTGCTACCTGTCTTTCAAAGTTCAAGCAAGGCCCAGCTCTGATATTCATCACAAATATTTCTATGGCTTTTATGAAAATAGACTTAAACCCCTAAAATTAACTTTCCTCTTAAATTTCTCTTGAGAGCAACAATGTAGTGCTAAGGTCCCTACTGAAATCACCATCTGGCAGGTTTAGCCCTCATCCCACACTCATCTATATAAGTGAACTTAACTTTTTTCAGACAAAGGCTTGTATTGAAAATTACTATGCTTGTAAAATTGCCACAGATATGTTTATAGGACATTAGAGTCTTGTGCATGAGAAAAGATCACAATTTAGTCATATGGAAACATATTAAAATAAAATTAAAAAAAAAAATAAAACTTATCTTACCCTATTGTAATTTGTAATTGTGAATAATTCCATGATGCTTATAAGATAATTTTGTACCTTTTAGAGATTTCTGCTACTTACATAAAAACAAAGGAAGCAATGTTATTTCTACAGTAGTCCTGTAATTTCAGGAAAATTTCTGCATCCGTGAACACACAGTACAATCTAGTTCCTGGTCCAATGGATCACATCTCTAAGTTAAAATCCCTAATCTAATACCTTAGGAGGTAATTATGACCTAAATGTGAATTTCCAGCCTAATGCCTGGCTCTGTGATGGACCAACCTAAGACCCAAGTAACAGAAGACATTGAGGAGACCTTATTTCATCAGGGTATATTCGGGTTCATCTTCAATGCCTAAGAAACCCTAAGACAGAAAAGTAAATATGTGATTTGCATGTTCTTTTTCAGGCATTAAATACATGGAAACAAGACAAACAAAATTAAAAAAACCCCTGAAACCACTTTAATATGAGGCTGTGTTGACAGAATTGGTGGGTAGTTCAGTAAAGTGACATTGATTTAGTAATCGAGATAGCTGTTGTCCTTGTTTTGAAGAAATGTAAATTCTATCTTGTATTAATATTATTGATTTAGTAACTGATGTTGTTATATTTTATCCCATGAAACTACAAACTGTGATGGAATTTTGCAAAATGGATGAAAGCTGATTCACTCAATTATGCATCTTAAGCTTAAGTAGATGAACAAATGAGAATTCTGTAACATCGATGTAGTATTTACAGTTTGTGGGCACAAGACCTCTAGTGAGCATGCAGCGTTTGTTTGGACAAGTGCTACTGCATTTCAGAACTAGCCCCCAGGTCAGTGTCACTGCTGCACAACTGTGGATGGAATATTCTATCCAGGACTGTGAATCAGGTTTTCCCATATTTCCCTGAAAGATGGTAGAAGTAAGACAGTAAAACAAAGATGTCATTGTTGTCATAATTTTTACATTTCATACTTGAAACATAACTTCTTAACACACTTGTCTGCTGTTTCCCCAAAGTAAGGTATACCTGTTTTCCCTACAATTCATATGAAAATAAATGAGTATTTCTATACTCATGAGTCAATAGGATCAGCAACAGTGTCTTGCAGTTTTTTTGTGTATAATTTTCTCTATACTTATTTTCTCTAAGTGGTCTTGAAAATGGACAGAAGGGGAATGCTGATATGAAAGATATGTCTAATGAGTTGTGCATGGAAGTAATGAAGTGGTTTTGTCTTTGTTTTACAGATTTGAAAAGCTGAGATTAAAAGGAACTCCTAAGGGCGTTGAAATAACAGGTGAGTTATGTGCCAGTCCTTTTCTTGGATTCAGGCCTGTGACCTTCCATTTTTGGTATCTGTATTCATGATGTTTAAGACAAGCTAACAGAGAACAATCTGGAATAAAGAATCATTTAGCTATGAGATGCAAGAACAATATTGGAAGACTTTTAAAATGTGGAACTTACCTATAAGGAGTAATAGTTTAAAATTAATTTAGAGAATGGTATCTGAGATGATAGTGTAAGGAATAATGCAGAAGAAAATAGGAATATGGACTTGGTAACCTCAGTGACTGGTTTATGGTCCTGCTCGGCTTTCATGTTCAGGATACAGGTCCAGGGTTACTATAGCAAGAAGTGGATGTGCACAGATATAAGGAATGATGAAGTTATTTAACTTGTACTAAAATGTGGGGAAACTTGTCTCAAGACTTGATTTCACAATAAACTTTCATTGTGGCTGTTCTCAGTGCATTCAGAGCAGACTTCTGGAGATACATGAATGTAACAGGCATCTAACATAAAAAAGTGAAACCTTAAAATGCAAAAAAAGTACAATGAGAAGGATTTACTTATAGTAAATATGTTCAAACTATTCTTAAAAAGAGTTACACAATTACTTCCCAGTCTTGTAAATTGAAATAATTTCCTGATATAGGCAAGGTCTTCTTTCTGTAGAACCAGAATTTCTCAACTGATGATGTTCTGTAATGTGCATCTCTATAATCAAGAGAATGACGTAAAACAGGGCATATATGTGCTTTTGTTGGGAGGCTTGGGATGTATTCTGAGTGAGTTCTGCAATTTGATTGATAATGTAAACTGCTACATCACATGCTTAAAATCTACCAGAGAAAAATACTTCAGATTCTGTGCTGTTTTTATTAAAGCTCTGTTTGGGTATCTGAAGTGACATATTTAATTTCAACATATTTTAGATTCAAATTGTCCCCTCAGGATCACATTTTCCTTTTATTGCCTATTCCTTCTTATTTTCTGTGGGGGGAAAGAGTAGGAAAATACTTGGAGAAGCATTACACTTTGGTACTGCCTGCAAGGGATAAGAATCATAGAATCATTTGGTTGGAAAAGACTTTTTTTGATCACAGAGTCCAACTGTACCCATCTGCTACTAAACCATATCCCTGAGTATCTTGTCTACCTGTCTTTCAAATACCTTCATGGATGAGGACTCCACCACTTCCCTGGGCAGCCTCTGCCAGTGCCTGAAAACCCTTTCAGTGAAGAATTTTTTCCTAATATCCAATCTGAACCTGCTGTGATGCAACTTGAGGCTATTTCCTCTCACCCTGTTCTTTGTTACTTGGGAGAAGAGACCAATATCCACCTCAGTACAACCTCTTTTCAGATAATCGTAGACAGTGATGAGGTCTCCTCTCAGCCTCCTCTCCTCTTGGAAAAACAAGAACAGAACAGTTCCCTCAGCCACTCTTGTTAAGATTTGTTCTCGAGCCCCTTTACCTCTTGCATCTGAAAAGGATCAGATGCAAAGTTGTTTAGGGTTTCTCTGAAGGTTTTCCACCTTGCTTGACTACCCTAAATTTGTGCCTGTTAAGGGGTATAGAATGGTAGCTATTCACAGAATCACAGAATCACAGAACCAGGTTGGAAGGGACCCATCGGATCTTCTAGTCCAACCATTCCTATCTAACACTAAACCAAGTCCCTCAATACTTCATCCACCCGTGTCTTAAACACCTCCAGGGATTGTAACAAAGCTGCCAGCATAACACATTGTGCTGCCTCTTCTGTCTAATTCCTTCTGGCTTGTGTTGTACCAGTACTGGATTAGAAGAGTCCTCCTCTAATCAAGGCTGTCCCTGACTAGCATTGCTTTAAACTTTCTCCAAAACTCCCTATGACAGAAACTTCCCAGTTTCCATGTATGTCTTTCACCATTTTTGCCAAACAGAAAGTTCATTTTGCTTTTATTTTTCCTGAAGTAGAATCTTTACTTTCTGCATCTCCAGCCCTCTCCTTTGTATACTTTGAAACACAGACTGTTTGTATCTCTGCATCAGATTTTCAAATATATGATGACTTACATTCACTGTCACTCTTCTTAGTCAAAACAAGCCTGTTTGCTCAATCTGTACTGATTTTTTTTGGGCTGTTTTATAACTCTTCTTTCTGTTATTGCACCTACTGAACTGGTACATGAATCTTACATTTTATTTTTGGGTATTTAGGTAGAAGAAACAACTTTGCAAACCCCTGCAGTCTTTAAATTATGAACAGAATCACCCCCTCGCTTTTTTTTCAATCACATTACCAATGGATTTCACTGAAAGTCCTTGGGATATCGTGTCATAGTGATCTACTACATACTAGTTAACAAGGACATTTAATGTAATAGAATTTTAGTTTACATAACCCTTTGAAATTGGATTATTAAGGCTTAGGCATTGTAATGCATGAGTGGAGCAGGTGGCATCCCAGCTTAAAGCACAAGAGTCAGTTGGCTACTAAAGAGCCATTTGATCTCACATCACTGTGAGGATTTGCTGTGGATCTAATTTGCTTTATTTGGAAGCACAATCTGGATGTAACAATCTGAAAAGTGTGTCAGGAAAGAGTTAATTTCTTAATAGAAGTTATGTTTCACAAGTCCATGCTAGAAAGAATTAAGTAAGAACCTGCTAACTGGAGAAGGTGGAAGGGCCCAGGATTTGTAGGCAGAGCAGGTGATTATGTAACTGGTAGAGATTACACACTAATTACATGAGACTAGTAATTGACTGCCAGGTGTGCAAGAAGCACAGCAGGGTGGAGCAAAGGGGTGGCTGGTGGGGAATGAGCAAGGAATAACTTTTAAGTGTGTTTTGAAGCACTGAGTGAACATAACTGATTATTACGCTGTTCAAGAGTGTTTGTATGTGAGAGGGAAGGACGAACTAGTAGTGAAAGAAGGTGGCTTTGCTTTTACAGATGTCTTTTCAAGCATAACTTCAAGCTTCTGTGTTATGTTCAACCATTACCTAACGATGTCTGCCCTTTTAATGTTCAGCAGATGCCTGTATATCAGTGGCAGGCTGAATTCCAGTTTGTGGTATGGGTGAAATATCCTTGGAAAAAAAAAAATGTAAGAGTTGTTTTCTGCTGTATAAAGGTCAGGTTTTGTTCTTATTTAGGTTGCCTTTTGAACAAATCCTGGGTATTAGCTACAGCTTTAGACAGTATGGGAATTGGTGGGAATGTTTTGTTACTCTCAAGTACAGTAACTGAAGAGTAATTCAGTCATTACATATTTTAATGCAAATTACAGCTTCCTGAGGAACAGCTATAAATAAGCCTCTGCTGCTGTGTATGTAACATGCAGATGAATGTTGCTTTCTTGCAGAGCAGCCTTATAATTAAGAATCAGATGCTCCTAAGTTCTAGCCCTGATTCTGGTCTTTATATGCATGCTTGAGCAATTGCCTGCATCAGTGAGTTGTAATCAATTAGTTAGTGATTGGCAATGTGCAGAAGCCATAAAAGCATTACAGAAATTATTTAAGGAGGTGTGTTATTGCTCAACTTCCTTCTCATCAGATGTAGCTAGTGTGATCTGTTGAAAACTACCTTTTGCTTCACAAAAAAAGGGGTGTTAATATTTGTTCAATTTTTTATTAATTGAAGTTTGAATGTGAATTGTTACAGCTTTCAGTGTTATACTGTAATGAGATTATACCTTTTACTTATTTAATAGGTAAGCAATGGTGATGTGCTCAAAGCTTTAGCCATGGCTAACTATGGCTTTATGCTTATCTAAGCTGTTAACGTGGATGCACTGAAAGGGGTTACTTGTGTTTGGTTTGAAATGGTCCCTTGGGAGCACAGTGAAAAGAAGTGTGGCAAAGAGGTGTGGGGCACGTTGTTGTCATGGGGCAGTTTGAGTGGCAATTCAAGCAGACAGTGTGCAGAGAGGGGCTAGAGACTAATCAGAAGACACTGAGGACCATGGTGGCCACCTGTCAGAAGATTAAAACCACATCAGGTGCTGCAGCAAGCAGGATGGATGCTACCAACCAGACAGAGTCTCAGTGGGTGCATGCAGCTACCCAGACCCTGGGCTGCAGGCAGTGCCACCCTCGCACAGCACCTTGTGCTTCTGGTACTGGTTCCACTTGTAGAAGATGTGCTCGGGTGAGGGAAATCCTTTGTATGGTGGAGGAGCTAAGGGAGGAGGTAAAGAGGCTGAGGACTCTAAGGGAATCTGAGAGGGAGATAGACTAGTGAAGCAGTGCCCTCTCACTAACTCAGCAGGCTGCTGGAGCTAGTGTGTTTGAACACCACCCACCTGCAAACTGCAAGGTTGGGGGAACAAGAGATGGGGAATGGCAGCAAGTTCCTGCCTGACGAAGGAAACCTGCTCCCACCAACCAGACAACAAAACCCCAGATTCCCCTGAAGAACAAATATGAAGCACTGCAGGTAGAATCCACCCCTGAGGGTGCGGATGATGGCTCCCACAACCTAGAATCTTTCCCCAGGCTGTACCATCCTCAGAAAAAGATAAAAACATCCTCCATTAAGAAGAAGAGGAGAGTGATTGTCATAGGGGATTCCCTTCTTAAAGGAATGGAGGGACCCATCTGCAGACCAGAACCGCTCCACAGAGAGGTCCGCTGCTTACTGGGGGCATCAGTGAAGGAGGTAACTAGAAAACTTCCTTCCCTGATCCAAGAAATGGACAATTATCCTCTGATAGTATTCTGAATTGGTAGTGATGACACAGAGAACAGAAAGCCCAAAACCATAAAGAGACACTTCAGGGCTTTTGGGAAAATGATGGAGGGCTCTGGGGTTCAAATAGTATTTAGCTCCGTTCCAGTGCTAAATACAGAGGAGCAAGTAGTCAAAAAGAAGAAATTGATTAGTGCCTGGCTCTGAACCTGTTGTGAGGAGAGAGGCTTCAGTTTCTTTGATTATGGGGTAGCCTATGCACCCTCTACTTTCTTACTAGGGACGGGACACATGTGTGTCCTAGCGGGGCTAAAGCCCTTGCTAAAAATCTAGCTAGGCTCATTAATTGGGCTTAAAACTAGATGTGAAGAGGGAGGGGGATGAGACCAGGCTAGATGGGAGTGAACCTGGAATTGGGACACCAGTTACTCAGAGATGGTGTGCTGGTGAGGATCACCAGTGTATCACAACAGAACAAGTGAAGGCAATTACAACTGGGGATGGTAAGGAAGATACTGGCACTCTGGCATTAGCTACACCAATGACCAGGCAATTGGGAATAAACTCTATTCCTTCTATGAGGACTGAAGTTTTGCAAGCCCAACTGAAGTGCATTTACACCACTGCATGCAGCATGGGTAGTAAGAAGGAGTAGTTGGAAGCTGTCATAGAGCAAGGAGGCTATGAAATCATGGCCATCATGGAAACATGGTTGGATGACTCATATAACTGGAGAGCAGCTATGTTGGGGTACAAACTCTTCAGGTGGGACAGGAAGGGTAGGAGAGGAGGCGGAGTAGCCCTCTTTGTAAGGGAGGGCTTGGACACTGTTGAGATGGATTGTGGCGATGAGGAGATTGAGTGCCTGTGGGTTAAAATCCGAGGAGCCCACAAGAAGGCAGATATTGTGATGGGACTCAGACCACCCAGCCAAGAAGAAGCAGATGATGAGCTTTTCTATGAACAGGTGGGGATAGTCTCTAGATGGTTGGCTCTTGTTCTTGTGGGGGACTTCAACCTTCCAGAGAGCTGCTGGAAGTAAAATACAGCAGAAAGGAAGCAGATCAGGAGGTTCCTGGAGTGTGCAGAGGACAACATCCTCGCAAAACTGGTGAGCAAACCAACAAGGGAAGGAGCCCTCCTGGACCTGCTGTTTGTGAACAGAGAAGGCCTTGTGGGGGATGTGGTGGTAGGAGGATGCCTGTGACAAAGCAATCATGAGATGATAGGGTTTTCAGTTCTAGGCGAGTTGAAAAGAACGGTCAGCAGGACAGTCGCATTAAACGTCAAGAGGGCAGACTTTGAACTGTTTGGAAGGCTGGTGGGCAAAGTCCCATGGGAGGCAGTCCTTAAGGGCAAGGGAGTCCATGAGGGCTGGGAGATCTTCAAAAAGGAAATCCTAGCATCTCAGGAGAAAGCCGTCCCCATGTTCCGGAAAAAGAGCCAGCGGGGCTAAAAAAACAGCTTGGTTGAGCAGAGAGATTTTGAGAGATATCGAAAAGAAGAGAAATGTCTATGAGCTTTGGAAGGAGGGACAGGCCTCTTGTGTGGACTATGGGAGGGAAGTGAGATCATGCAGGGAAAAAATCAGAAGGGCTAAGGCCCAACTAGAAATCAGATTGGCTAAGTCTGTGAAAGATAATAAGAAATCTTTCCAATAAAAGGAGGACGAGGGGGAATATAGAATCCCTATTGGATGCAGAAGGAACAACTGTGACAGGGGATGAGGAGAAGGCTGAGGTGCTTAATGGCTTCTTTGCTCCAAGCCTTTAATAATAAGAAAAGTTGTTCCCTCTGTGTAAAAACCCAGGAGTTAGAGGAGCAGAATAAGGCTCCCATGATACAAGATGAGGTGGTTAGAGACTGGCTTGGCCAGCTAGATGTCAGATGGGATCCACCCAAAGGTATTACAGGAGCTGGAGGATGTGCTTGCCAAACCCCTTTCCATCATCTTCCAACAGTCCTGGAAGACTGGGGAAGTTCCTCTGGACTGGAGGCTGGCTGATGTAGTTCCCATTTACAAGAAAGTTCGCAGGGAGGATCCGGGGAACTACAGGCCTGTCAGTGTGACCTCAGTGCCAGGGAAAGTCATGTAACAGGTGATCTTGAGAGCTATCATGAAGCACATGCAAGAGAACTGGGTGATCAGGTCCAGTAAACATGGGTTCACAAAAGGCAGGTCTTGCCAAACTAACCTGATCTCCTTCTATGACAAAGTGACTCGGCTGCTGGATGAGGGAAAGGCTGTGGATGGGTCTTCCTGGACTTCAGTAAAGCCTTTGACACAGTTTCTCACAGCATTCTGCTACGGAAACTGTCAACCTCTGGCCTGGACAGACGCACACTCTCCTGGGTGGAAAACTGGTTGGATGGCTGGGCCCAGAGAGTGGTGGTAAATGGAGTTAAATCCATCTGGAGGTCAGTGTCAAGTGGGGTTCCTCAGGGCTCAGTGCTGGGTCCAGCCCTCTTCAATGTCTTCATTAATGACCTGGATGAAGGCATTGAGTGTACCCTTAGCAAGTTTGCAGATGACACTAAGCTGTGTGGAAGTGTTGATCTGCTGTAGTGTAGGGAGGCTCTACAAAGGGATCTGAACAGGCTGGACTGCTGGTCAGAGTCCAATGGCATGAGGTTTAACACGGCCAAATGCCGGGTCCCGCACTTGGGGCACAACAACCCTATGCAGTGCTACAGACTAGTAGAGGTCTGTCTAGAAAGCTGCCAGGAGGAGAGGGACCTGGGGGTGTTGGTCAACAGCCGCCTGAACATGAACCAGCAGTGTGCCCAGGTGACCAAGAAGGCCAATGGCATCCTGGCTTGTATCAGAAATGATGTGACCAACAGGTGCAGGGAGGTTATTCTCCCTCTGTACTTGGCTCCAGTGAGACCACACCTTGAATCCTGTGTGCAGTTCTGGACCCCTCACCACAACAAAGATGTTGAGGTTTTGGAGCGAGTCCAGAGAAGAGCAACGAAGCTTGTGAAGGGGCTGGAGAACAGGCCTTACGAGGAATGGCTGAGAGAGCTGGGGTTGTTTATCCTGGAGAAGAGTAGGCTAAGGGGAGACCTCATTGCTCTCTACAACTACCTGAAAGGAGGTTGTAGAGAAGATGTTGATGGCCTCTTCTCCCAAGTGACAGCGGACAGAACAAGAAGGAATGGCCTCAACTCCACCAGGGGAGGTTCAGGCTGAACATTAGGAAAAAAATTTTCATGGAAAGTGTCATTGGGCACTGGCAGAGGCTTTCCAGGGAGCTGGAAGAGTCATCTTCTCTGAAGTTGTTTAAAGGACAGGTGGACAAGGTGGTGAGGGACTTGGTTTAGTGTTTGATAGGAATGGTTGGACTGAATGATCCGATGGGTTTTTTCCAACCTAGAGATTCTATGATTCTGTGATATCACAGTAATATTTATTAACAACAGAAATGATACCAGCTGTAGGTGATGATGGTGTTGTAACAGTACAGTGCAAATTTGGTATTTTCCTAGTGGCACAAAGAAAACAAACTGTACATACTTATGGGTTTTAAATTAATGACTCTCTATACTAGGTAAAGGACCTCACAGTCATATGTGCTTAACCACCAGTTATTTCTATGGGGTGTTATAAATACTTAATCTTTTAACAGGGCTATTTCTTGCATTTCTAGCAGATACTAAAATATTTTATGAAATATTTACATTGTTGTTATGGTACATTTTAGGAAATATGTATCAATTTTGATATTATAGCATTAATATTTCTTAGCAGGATGTTAATCACTTGCCTATTAGATGTTTGAAAAACAATCCTTAAAACAGGACAAAACAAAACAGGGAAATTAATGTGGCTTCCATCTGTCTTCAGGAAAACAGAACACAGCTGTTTACCAAACAAGGATATTGCAGTGGCATCTAGTGGCTCAGTATCTTGCATGTAAGTATCTTGATGGATAACGTATCTGCTGAACTACTGGACAGCAGCTGAGTTACCTGCCACCCAGCAAAGTCCTGGGACTTAGTGCCCCATGTAACAAGTGGTGAATTATAGACAAAAGCACCATAATGAATGCTTAGGCTCAGCTATGAGAGCAATGAGCTTTGCCATATGCCTTCAGAGACTGCTAAGAGTTTCAGAGACAGGGCAAGATGATAATTAAGTCTCTGAGTCTGCTGCAGTATGAACAGAAACAGGCAGCCTGAGAATGTCATTCCCACAAATATGGTGATTGTGATATTGAGTTGCAGCTGCTAATAGCATTTTTACCTCAAAGAGAAAGCTTTAGCTGCAGGAGTTGCCCATATTGAAGATTTGTGTTGCTTTTGGTGCAGGTGTGAGTAAAGTGAAGCCTTTCTGTTCCAGTATGGCAGTGTTTTGGTGATGTTTCCCTGCTTTCCTAGTGGCATTTCCATTAGGGAAGTGTGACTATGATTGATTGGTTTTGATCACTGGAGTTTAACTATGAATATTTCTTGTTCTTCTGGGATATGTGTTGTGGATCCATTAAGAAACTTAAGACTTTGTCTTGGAATGTGAAGTAATGTAATGATTCAGTGGGAGAAAAGGAGGGCTTTGTGCAGTATGGATTTGCTAGTGGCATGGAGGGGACAGGAAAGAAGTCTTCCCTCTTCTTAGCAATTCAAATAATTATATTATACACTTCATTTCTCAGGAAGAAAAAAATTTTTTAAGTTATAATATGTCAAATCTTTGCTGTACTAGAAAACTGCTTTTTATTTCATTATTGGTGATACCAATAGTAGTTCCCATTAAATTAAAATTATTCTAAACCTAGGCTATCAAGACTAATTAAATCTTCTTTATTGACACTGTGTAGCCCGCTCCCTTTGAAAACATAAGTGCCATCTGTCTGTTTGTCAAGGCACAAGACCAGTGCTGCTTTTTTTGAAATACTTTTTTTTTCTTTAATTGCTTCGTCTTATTTTAGCTTAAAATGAAGGTGAAATTTTTTTAGAAATGAGGTGTTGGCTGTACAATTGGAACACCTTGGAACAAATGTTTCTGTTCCAATTTGTGACTTTGCATCCCTTTTCCCTGAGGAGCTTCCTAAAGTAAGGGGATAAATTGTTATAAAATGGTAATATGACCCAGAAAATCCTCTTTTTTTTTCTGAGAACTAATCTCTTTGTGAAGGAGGTAGTTAATATCCTGTAACCTTGTGAAGATGCCATAACAAATGTGTGTATTCTTGGCCTTTCTGCTGATTGTTGTAACTATAAATATGAATCTAATGCAACATATTGCTGTACATAACATGTACAGCTTAAGATGTTAAGAGAATCCAAACACCCACACATCAAGGTAAATCTTAATGATGCCTCTTTATATTACTTGAAACTTAAGAAGGAAAAAAATGCTGAATCTATATAAAGAAAGCTGATGTGTGGAGTTTTTTGATTGTTTTTGAGGGGCTTAAGGGTGTTGATAATACCTGGATCATCACTTCTTGAGCATACAAGAATTACTGGTATATGAAATCAGAATATTTAATAGAAATTAATTCTGAATAGAATGTAGTACTGCATTGTTGTAAAGCTTAAAAGATTGAATGTTTTCAAATCAGGAGTGCCTAACCCTTATATAGTATAAAATGTAAATGTATTGCAAATCTAAAACCTGTAGAGTCACTAAAAAAATAAGTTTAGCATTTTCAGTCCTCTGTTCTCTGGTTTCTTTTCTCTATGCACAGTGCCTTTATGAGCTATTGATTTGTTTCTGTTTCTTTTTATTTTCCTGTTGAAGCTACTCCAGAATGCTTTAGTGTGTTAATGACTTATGGAGTACAGACTTTTTCTTTAAAATGAGTTCTATTTTGTAAGCTTGTGAATTTGTAGTAGAGCGCACATCATCTTGATTAATTTGAAAATTAAACTTGGCTTCTCTTCTTAATCAAGTCTATTTCATAAAATGATATATACAACTGAGACTCATTGATAAGACCTGAGCTCTATATATTTTATTTTGTTTTCGAGCTAAAAATCCAGTCAGTGCTTTCTTGAGGTTGAGAGGAGGGGGGAAAACCTAACATTTTCTATTTGAGTATTATTCTGAAATTTTTTTTAACTAACCTTATCCTCATAAGTTATAGATGGGCTTTTCTCTCCACACTTGGGATGGGGGTGCATTTGTTAAATTCTTGTGATACTAGTCCTATATCTATTAATCTTTACCTTTTCTGAAAGGAAAATTCTTTCTCTAAGTCTTACATGCATCACTACCTTAAAAATACAAAATGAGCTTTCTTTGTCGACTGTTATCCTTTCTCAAACAAATGACAAAGGAAACCAGAAGTATATTGTAAGGTGATTGCAGTACAACTTCAAGCCAAATTACCTTGTCTTAGACGAAGGATAAGCAGAATTGCAGAATTCTCTCTAGCAATAAAGCTCACTCCTTCAAGAAAATTAGGAAAAATGTGTTCTTTGCGTGTTTTTTTTTTTTTTGCCTCAAGTGGGATCATGTGGAAATAACAGGTTGAAAAAAAGAGTGGGTTTTTTTGTAAAAGTTACTAGAATTTTGACTACTTGTGGTTGTGATCTCTGTTTTGGATGTGTTACTCCAGCTGTCTCTGGCAGCCTGTTAACAAGTCCAAATTGAAGCTTGTGACAAGAAGCATAAAATCTGGCTTTCATACTCTGTGTATTAGTTGTTTTTTTCTACTGGTACGTACTCAAATTTGATATCAAAAAGCATGCTCAGAAAACTTAGGGCAATTTTTCAGAGCCTTTGTACAAGGTATTTTAACAAATGGCAGAAAAAGTTGGTTGATGAAGTCCCATGGGAGACAGCCCTTAAGGACAAGAGTCCCCAAGAGTGCAGGGTGCTCTCCAAGAAGGAAATCCTGGCAACATGAGAGCAAGATGTCCCCACAAGCCAGAAAATGACCTGACAGGGGGAAAAAAACACAGCTTGGTTGAGCAGAGAGATCTGGGTGGACATCAAAAACAGGAGGAATGTCTATGAACTTTGGAAGAAGGGGCAGGCATCTTGTGTGGTCTACAGGGAGGAAGTGAGATCATGCAGAGGAAAAATCAGGAGACCTAAGTCCAACTAGACCACAGATTGACCAATTTGGACAAATATAATAAAAAATCTTTCTAAAAATATATCAATAATAAAAGCAGAACAAAGCTACCATGATCCGAGAGGAGGTGGTTAGAGACTTCCTTGCCCATTTAGACATGTATAAGTCTAAGGGATTGGATGGGATCTACCCAATGATATTGAGGGAGCTAGCGTATATGCTTGCCAAACCCCTTTCCATCATCTTCCAACAGTCCTGGCTGACTACAGAGGTTCCACTGGACTGGAGGCTGGCTAATGTTATACCCATCTATAAGAAGGGTTGAAGGGAGGACCCAGGAAACTACGGGCCTGTCAGTGTGACCTCAGTGCCAGGAAAAGTCATGGAACAGGCGATTTTGAGTGCTATCATGAAGCACATGCAAGAGAACCGGGTGATCAGGTCCAGTAAACATGGGTTTATGAAAAGCAGGTCCTGCCAAACTAACCTGATCGCCTTCTATGACAAAGTGACTCAGCTGGTGAATGAAAGGCTGTGGATGTGGTCTTCCTGGACTTCAGTAAAGCCTTTGACACAGTTTATGGTAGTATTCTGCTACAGAAACTGTCAGCCTCTGGCTTGGACAGGCACACACTCTCCTGGGTAGAAAACTGGTTGAATGGTCAGGCCCAGAGAGTGGTGGTAAACGGAGTTAAATCCAGCTGGAGGCCAGTTACAAATGGTGTCCCTCAGGGCTCAGTGCTGGGTCCAGCCCTCTTCAATGTCCTTATTAATGACCTGGATGAAGGCATTGAGTGCACCACTAGAAAGTCTGCAGATGACACTAAGCTGTGTGGAAGTGTTGATCTGCTGTAGGGTAGGGAGGCTCTACAAAGGGATCTGAACAGGCTGGACTGCTGGTCAGAGTCCAATGGCATGAGGTTTAACAAGGCCAAATGCTGAGTGCTGCACTTGGGGCACAACAACCCTATGTAGGGGGTATGGACTAGAAGACTGACTATAAAGCTGCCAGCAGGAGGATGACCTCGGGGTGTTGGTTGACAGTTGACTGATCATGAGCCAACAGTGTGCTCAGGTGGCCAAGAAGGTCAATGGCGTCTTGGCTTTTATCAGAAATGGCGTGATCAGCAGATGCAGGGAGGTTATTCTTCCTCTGTACTCGGCACTGGTGAGGCCGTTCCTTGAATCCTGTGTTCAGTTCTGGGCACCTCACCACAAGAAGGATGTTGAGGCTCTAGAGTTTGTCCAGAGAAGAGCAACGAGGCTGGTGAATGGCCTGGAGAACAAATCTTATTAGGAGTGGCTGAGGGAACTGGTATTGTCTATCCTGGAGAAGAGGAGGCTGAGAGGAGACCTCATTGCTCTCTATAACTACCTGAAAGGAGGTTGTAGAGGAGGGAACTGGCCTCTTCTCCCAAGTGACAGGGGACAGGACAAGGGGGAATGGTCTCAAGCTGTGCCAGAGGAGGTTTAGACTGTATATCAGGAAAAAAAAAATCATAGAAAAGGTCATTCGGCACTGGAACAGGCTTCCCAGGGAGGTGGTGGAGTCACCATCCCTGGAGGTATCTAAAAGATGGGTAGACAAGGTGTTTAGGGACGTTGTTTATTGGTAGATAGGAATGGTTGAATTCGATGGTCCAGTGGGTCTTTTCCAACCTGGTGATTCTATGATTCTACAATGAATTTATTGCAATGTTAGTTATCAAGCTCTAGCAGGAACAATGGGTAAAACTCAACTGTGGGACATCTCTCTGAAGTCAAAATTGTTGTGAGCTAAATAACGTATATTTAAACTTATCGTTTGGACCATTCTGCATCATAAAGTGCATGGGCCTCCTTGGGTTTCGTGTTAGAATTTTATTGGTACTTATCTCAGCAAATAGAATTTCTAATGGAGCATAATGACAAATAAATCTGTGTTAGAACATGGATTTCAAATGCAGTTTAAAAATACTAGCTCAACTACAAAAATATGGAATAAATGTGTCTTGAACTAATCCAGGGAATTTTCCCAATAACAGTCTTCTCTAAGGGGTCAGTATCAGCTGTTTCATGCTACTCTTATTTCTTAAATCAGAGACTCTGCAGGATTGCTAGATATTGTCTATCCCAAGGAAAAAAAGTGAATGATCAGCTGGTATGATAGCTCTTGAGTCCTGCCACTGTCTACTTTGTACTCGGAGGCTCTAAATCTACAGTAAACCAGGGGTTACTAGATGACACAGATCACATTTTGATTTTTATCTTGGCTGATATTTGCAGCTTTAAAACCCTGTTACAACTGTGTTTAGTAATTTGGCACACAAGGCTATGGCAAGAGGGAATTCTTCTCCTGGAGCATTGATGTTTTGGGCTGTAAGCTGATCATTACGGAGTTCTTTGTTAAAGTACTTCAAAGAGGTATTCCAGTGCATAATCTGAATCCAAATATACAGATATTGTGACTATCCTAAGCAGACTTGTGGTTTGTATGCCACATACATTATACAATGCATTACGTATATAATAATCAAAAACAGCAAGGACGGCTGGATGTGAGATAGGTGACTTTTAAAATGCATTGAGAGAAAGACACTTGTGGCATATGAGGAACTGTCAGAGAGAGGAACTGTGGCATCTGCGATTACTTTGATAATAAGTGTGTAAATGCCTTTTGAGTCTCTTGAATTCCTGCACTAGAAGAAAGCTGCTAAAGTTCTTTGGATTACCCATTAGACCCTTCTAGTACCTAAGAGGAAGGAAGGGATTTGCTATGTAAAGAAACTAAAATTTAAATGTGCTTAGGTCAGAGACCCAGTTACCTACACAACAGTTGGAGGAGTTCAAGGGGTCTGATCCAAATTCCATTAAGTTTAAAAAGAAGTCTTTAATGGGCTCTGGATTATGCCATAAAGAGTAGATGTACCTTAGTCTTCCCATTCCCTCTTCCTCTCAATTTCCTGTCTTGGAAAACTTAACGCTTTATTTTGCCCCTGCCATTTGAAATAACAGTGAAATCTGTTATAATAAAAACACTGGAGAGGACCATAAAGATTTAGGTGAATTAAGAGGTGTTGCATTCATAAAGTTACTTCCAGTAGCCACTGCCTGGGTGGCCATCCTCTGGTTTGTAAAAGTAAGTTTCTGCATAGTACCACTTTGTTCTCGCATTTGTAGATGGAAGACTGGACAGTAAGTGAAGGTATTTTCTGTTTTTCACATCTACACACAGTCTTTGTAGAGAGTATTTTCTCTTTGAAATCTTTTTTTTTTCTTTATTAATTCAGTTATGTGATTAGAGGGAAACAAACAAACAAACAAAATGTTGAATGCTTTTGTTGTTACTGGTAAAAACAACTCAGTACTATAGGCGAATAATGATAGCCCTCTTATTGGAGTTGAATAAAATACACATTGATTCTCTCCTATCCTGCAAGATTCTGCTTCTGGCGACATTAAGACATATGAGATTGGTTTGTGTTTGCTTTGTTTGCTTTCCTAAAGTGGTTAGGAGTTGTTAAACCCAACTGTAATCAATGTTACGTGACTTTTCTTTGAATGGCATAATTACATTGAAATGCCAAGTGTGATGTGCTTTGAAAGTCTAGCAACAACTTTTATTCAAAGCTTTGAAGCAAAAGAAAGAAATGAAAAACCAACTCTTATCTTCTGGTGTGAATAATAACAATGGAGAGTCCATCATGCTTATCCCCTAAACACAATGTGGAATGCTGTTTATATGCAATAGACTGTTTACAGTGAGCCATTTAAAAGAGTAGCTCATCAGACCATTCCCTGATACACAAGGCTATACCTACAGAGCTTACCAGATATCATCAGTAAAATGGACCATAAAAGCAATCAAACCCCTGCATTCTTAGTGGAATTTATCTGATAAATACCTTGCTAAACCCTAAGTGTTTCATTAATCTTTTAAAATTATGATATGCTGATCTGCTTATCTGTTTAGACCCAGTGGCAACATTCTCTTTAGAGGTTCAAACTTACAAGGCAAGATGCATCCGTTCAGTTTAATAGAGTTGTCACAGGAAGAATGAGGCCTGCAGAATCATTAATTAAATGTGATCTTATTAGGGAAGGTCTCATGATGAAGATATATGCATGACTCACTTGGTGTCGGTAAACTCTATCTCAAATACGGCTTTTAATGCTTGAACCATTACCAGTGCCAGGTAAAAATTTATCAACAAAAGAGCCCATATATCCACAAGACATAACATTTAAGAGACACATAACCAATCCCTTTCACCTGCTTCTACCATCTGTAATATGCAATAATGGAAAGATAACGGATGCGTAATCTTGTAATATTGTCATAGGACTAAAAACCAGGGACTATTTTGCCCTCAAAGCTCTGTGGGGGATAGCAATTGCTTAATAAAGTTTCTGTTGTGTGATTTCAAATGTGATTTTTATCCCATGTCATAAGAAAATCATAACAAAATCTAAGTTCTTCTCAAAGACATTCTAACAAAATTTTGTTTAGCCAAACAGTATTTCAGTGAAAAATAAAATATATCTGTGTCAAGTGCAAGATAAATCCCAGTGTTTAGGTATTCAAATTCTCCATGTTGATGGGCTTATTTTCTGATAAAAGGAATCCACATCACTGTGAAATGTATTTGCAGTCAGGATAGGTTTCATCTTCCTTTTTTTCCTCACTTACAATGCTTATGTCCTTGTTTGTTTCTTATATTATGTTCATATTCTGTTTCTTCATAGTTTCAAACATCTTTGCATTTTCTTTGTGTTTTGTTTGGGTTTTTTTCCCCTACCTATGTAATATTTTTCACAAAATTTATGTAGGTATCTATCTTCAAGCTGAGTGAATGGGAGCTACTGGGAGCTACCAGAAGCTACTAGAATAGAAGCATAAGAAAACAGAGGCAGGGAGGTTTTGGCTGTCCTTGAAAGTGGAATAGCATCAGTGTACTCTGTGGATTTGAACAGCAGGGTAAATGTTTACTTTCTATTTGATTTTAATTAATATATTCTAACGTAAGTGGTAAGCTGAAGGCCTCCTTTTGCTTCCATCCAAGACCAGTAGTAACAGTCTAAACACTCAAATAAAATGAATTACTTTACAAATTCCCTTTCTGCACAGCTCAGTAGGTGCTGGGCCCCTTGAAGTTGGGAAACACAAGAGAACTATCCACTTATTAATATAGTTCTGAATGTTTGTTTTTATGAGATGAACAGAGGGGGTTATGTTTTGTATTGGATTTAAGATATCCTGTATGATACCCACCTGAAAAGAGTAACAAGAGTCTGATGTATACATGAACCCAAAGTTGTGAATAGTGTTCATCTGCCATCTATTCCATGAGCAAATTTTGGCAGTAGCTCCGCCACTGTATAGAAGGATCAAGAGAACCTGTCTTCTCCTGTCTGAGGCCATTAGTTTTTACAGGAGGAGTTATGTCTGGTTGCCTTCTCCTCTTTATGAGGAGTGATATGTAGTGATATATCTTTATGATAAGTGATATGTAGCATTTTACTTGCACGTCATGAAGTATAGTTCTGGCTTTTCTTCAAATACCTGTTGTTCTTTAACAGTGGTACTGAAAAGTGTGACTTTCTTGTGGTCACCTCTCTACTACAATTATACCAACCTAGGCAGAAGTAGTGAGTTCCATGTAGAATCACAGGTACGTAGTCTGGCACTTCTGATGATTCTTTTATCAGGGCAGATGCTTCCTATGCAAGGTGGAAAATGGTGGTCAAAATGGATAAAGGTAAAGACATACCTTAAAAGAGCTGATGAGATAAACATCAGCTGGGTTGATGGGCTGTTTTGTGGGTCTGAGGCTCCAAGATATAGCTCTTTGGAAGGGAGCAACCTTGTCACGACAGACTCATTATTCATTTGCCTTAAACATTTGTTTCTCCAGCGACACTGCTTTTCTCTGAAGCCTGCCCCCCTACTAGCCCACTCTCAGGTAGCCACGTGGCCAGAGGAGCCCGGGGGTTGCCACATGGCTGGCCAGGGTGGTCGCCACGTGGCCCAGGCCAGCGTGGGCCCCAGGGACGCCGTGCCCAGGAGCCCCGAGGGCTCCTGCCCAGGCCTACTGCCGTGCCAAGACAGAGGCACCTGTCGAGCTGGGACTGAAATGCAGACCTGAGCCAGAATAGTCTGGACCACATGGTGATACGATCTATATTAATTACTCTATCTTTTTCTCTAATTCTCCCTACCTCTTCCCCTGACCTCATGGCGTGCGTGACTGCTTGGACTGGGGCTGGGTACCGAGGCTCATTGTGCCTTTTGGAAATAAATACTGTTTGATATTCACCCTGGGAGTAACCCTTTGTTCTCCGGATAGCCACACAGACAAAACGAACCCATATTTTTCCTCCTCCCTTAACTGGGTGGAGACAAACCTGAATTTGGGATAATGACTTTTGAAGGATAAATCTATTACTTTGTCTGGAGAAAGTCCTCCAGAGGTCTTAGTTTCACTCTTGCATAGGATGTGAATCTTAACAAAAAGAGCTATGTGGGAGCGTGTCTTTCCTACTCAGTTCCTAATCTGGAAACGAGCCCTTTCCTTTGTGACTAGGTGCTAGATCTGGATTCTGAATTACTATTTCCTGTACATATGTGAATCTCTAAAAGAGTTCATTTGTAAGCAAAGTAGAATATCCAAACTGAGATCAGTCATGCAGATCTAAGGGAAGAATTTGGCCTTGAGTGTGAATTAGTCTCAAAGACAAAATTCATAGCTGCATGCTTGTTAATGAATTACAAAGTCTTTATTTTTAAACATTTTAAGTCTGCTTAAGTTCCCAAAAGGATCTCATTGTGTTTTGCACTTGGAAGAAACTGTAGAAAATATAAGTGGTACTTTGGAGGGTGGGGAAACTAATTCCAACAGATCAGATAGGTGCAATTTGACATATGTAATATAACTAAAGGTACTGATAAGTGGAACATGCATGGTAGGTAGGTGCAAGCTCTAAACTGTGATATGTGCATATTTATGAATGTGAATAGAATTAAAAGCTGATACTTTAAGAAATGCACCTTATACATAGATAAATTGTTAGAGGAAAAACATTTATTAAAATGACAGAGTAAGCGCAGCGTGGACCTGCAGCATCCGAGACTGCAGATGATATGATTTCACATTTCTTCATTTCATTTGGATCTTCCTTTTATGGCTAGAGATCTGGAAAGTCCTGGTAGATATTAAAAAGCCATAGGCAATGAGGTGGCACATTTTTATCAAAGCCGATATCACAGCCCTCTAGGTTGTTAGAGCCTTAATGAGAAGAGATGTGGACTGGAAGTCACTTGATGCTCAATGTGGACAATGTACCCAGCTTAGTTAACAGCTACACTTCTGAGAGGAGAGGTATAGCAATTTGTAGTACATTGATAAATATATTGACTGAATCAGACTGGAGTGCATGTGTAGCTGGTACCTGCATGAGGCTAGCAGAAAAGCATTTGTCTGTTTATGGAGGATGAGGGAATTGGGCTCACACATCTAAAGGTAGTTTGATTTTCATTTTAGCTTTACCCCTCACCTTTAAGAGAAAGCAGAACTGCAGGGGCTGTCCAGTGAGTGATTTTGTGCCAGCTGATGTGGAATGTTAAGTCTTTCATGCAATTAAAAGCAGTGATTTAAAACATCTGCCCACAATCCTGTTTTTTTTCTCTTTCACTGTTGTTCCATAATGAATACTCCTTAGCTCGATGGAGGCTTTTTACCATATTGTACCACATTTCCAGAGTTATCTTTTGCTTCCCTGTTAGAAATAACTACATTATCTTGTGTATGGTGGTTTTTATCTCTGAGGATTTTGGGAGGCTTTGTATAAGATTTTTTTCTGTGTTGTGGTTGTTTAAAACTTCTTGTAGTTGTGTTTTAGATTATTTTGGTTATTTTTTTCTTTGAGGAAAAAAATGATTAGATGCTATAGAAGGAAAAAAAACCCCAGCCCTGAAGGATAAAAGACATGAAGAAATGTATGCAGGCAATAAGCTTGCTGAAAAATAAGTGATTTGTAAATGTACTTGCACAGATGGCTATGAAAAGACCAATAGATTTACATGTAGAAGTAATGCAGGTGTTGTTTACAAGCATAATTGCATAATTTTTGGTTGCTTGCTCTTGGATTTTGTTTTATGTTTGTTTGGGTTTTTTTCCCTCCTATGACCTGCAATTCTGACATGCTATATGAGTGTCCTGGCTGCTAAAAGAAAAAATAAATTGCTAATCCTGCTGTAGGATGCGTGCTCCATTGATATGGCTGTGCAGAACTGCTGTCTGTTTAGACTAGCTGAGGGTATGAGCATTTTTGTTTACTCAGTCAAAGAATGAGGGCCAATGCCAGAAGTTTCTGGAAATGGTTCCCTCTTTCTCAAGACGCAAAGGGGCAGCATTAACTTCTGATCATATGGATAGTCTAAAAAAATTAAGGTAAGTATAGTTTCTGGTAAACTCATGGGCTGACCCTGACTGGACGCCAGGTTCTCACCAAACCTGCTTTATCACTCCCTTCTTCAAATGGACAGAGGAGAGAAAAATATAATGAAAGACTAGTGGGTTGAGATAAGGACAGGGAGAAATCACTCAGTAGTTACTGAGTCAGTAGTTACTGTCAGTCAAAACAGACTAGACATGGGGAAAGTAATAGGTTTTATTACCAATAAAATCGGAGTAAGGTAATGAGAAACAAAACTGAATCTTAGAACACTTTTCCTCCAACCCTCTCTTTTTCTTGGGCTTGATGTCACTGCTGATTTCTCTGCCTTCTCCCAAGCAGTGCAGAGGGAGGGGAAATGGGTTTTGCAGTCAGTTTATCATGTACCTCTTGCTTGTTCCTCCTCACACTCTTCCCAGGACAAGTAGATAGTGTGGAGTCCCTCCCATGGGATACAGTCCTCCACAAATTTCTACAATGTGGGTTCCTCCCATGGGCTGCAGTTCTGCACAAAGTGCTTGAGTGTGGGCCCCTTTCACCTAGTGTAGTCATTCAGGGACAGACTGCTCTATCCTGGGTCCCACACAGAGTCACAAGTACTGCCAGCAAACCTGCTCCAGTATGGGCTTGTTTCTCCATGGATTCACAGGTCCTGCCAGGAGCTTACCCCCATATGGGTTTCCTGTGGGTTCACAGCCTCCATTTGGTGCATATACCTGATCCAGCAAGAGCTCCTCCAGGGGCTATGGATGGATATCTGCTTCACCACAGACTTCCCTAGGTTGCAGGGGACAGCCTGCCTCACCACGGTCTTCCTTTTGGGTTCAGGGGAAATCTTGCTCCAGCACCAGGAGTACCTCCTTCCCTGACCTCAGTGTCTGCAGGTTTGTTTCTCTCACGTATTCTCACTTCTCCCTTTGGCTGCAGTTGCTGTTATGCAGGGTTATTTCCACCCCCTCCTTCGACGTGTTACCCCAGTAGCATTTCCACCATTGCTGACTGGCCTGGCCTTGGCCAGCAGTCTTGTATCTGGCTAGCATTGGCTCTATGGGACACTGGGGAAGCTTCTGGCTGCTTCTCACTGAAGGCCTTGTAGCCCCCCTGCTACCAAAACCTTGCTTATATGAAACATATAAATTCAACTTGATATAGTAAGAATGTTCCTATACTGTGTGTTTGCAGCTTTTTGATGAACAACTGTGTGCATTTTGACCATGAAATTATTGTTTATGTGGGCCTTGTTCTGCTGCTCCATTTAAGTCCAACACAACTACAGTTCTATATAGTGCAATCTAATATGAGGATCTCTAGGAAGGTGTCCCCTCTGTCAGATGTTTTTACCAATTAACTTAAAGCTAACTTTGATCATATTCAGACTTGTTGTTGCTCATAGTATAAACTTGGAATCAAACTTGCATAAAATGCTCTGAGCTGGATCATTCTTGCAGAAAATTATCCAGTCTGGAAAATCAAAAGGAGGTGGAAAACACATGGCTTTGGGGTTTATTGTTTTTTTTTAAATTTCAGGGGAAAATTTCACTAGAGCTGATTGGTTACAAACTACCCATTTGCAGTTAATACCTGACTTCTTTTTAAGATCAGTGAGTTAAGAAAATATTCATATGGTTAATCAGGAATATATTATTAATGGGTAATATTAAAAATATAGTAAGTAATTTTATACTTATTTATCGTTTATAATCTGTAGCAGGGCATAGGTCTTTAACTGCCCATTAAAAGTATAGACAATTTACGGCTTGCTGTTTTAATGGTATTATAACTGAACTACTTCTTTGAAGCTTCATTAGTGCCTGTTGAGGCTTTTTAAGTATGACAATATCTATTTTGTGTTCTGGTTATTACTTTTAAGAAATCTGTGAGATGAAGGTAATAGTTAGAAGTATTTTACTTAAAAGATTGAGAAATTGAAGTAAGCCAGAATAGCGGCAAATGAAGTGGAGATGTTTATTGATAACCAAATAACTTTGTACTGCAGTAACAGATTAATAGAAAATATCCCAATCATGTCAGCATTAGCAGTCACAGAAGCATGGCAGATAGGAAATTTGTGGTAAACTGTTCCTGGATTTTTAAAATAAGACTTTTCTAAAAAGTCATGTCAGTGTGAGGTTATTACCTTGATTTTTCTGAATATTCTAGATTCAGAAATCTCTCATGAATATTGTGATGTCAGTATTTGGGAGTAAATATATTTTACAGTGTTCCATCTAGTATCACTAAGAGTGAGGAAAGAATGAATGCTCAGGGCTTGACTTCTTCCTGAGTATAATTTCGGGGTTCAATTTACATCAAATGAGTGTAAATTCTTGAAGTCTTAGTGGTCACAAGGCCTTGAGCTGCATAAACAGGAAAAGATTTGCATTTAAATGGTAGGTATAGCTGCTAATAATCCTAATTAACTTTAATAATTTGGGATACTATTAACTTAAGTAATTTGGGATACTCTCTTAACTAGTTCTTGTGCATCTTGCTGGTTAGACTAGTTGTCCCAGAAACCTGTAAATTAAAATTAAATGCATTGACATTGTTGTTAGGCAGAAGAAGTTAATGCTGTGCAGGGCCCTGGGGTTGGGGTTGGTTGGCCACAAACCTTCTGTGCTGTGGGGCTGAGGAGCTTCTGTTGCCCAGTGCATAAAATGGAAGTGGAAGGAGAAAAAGCCACCTATATGTGTGAAGTTCTGAGGAATGCTTCTCCTTCCTCCCAGTCATCCTAAATCCTCCTCCAAGATGTTCTTTTGAATAAAATTGGAAGGCTCAGGAAGGACCAATTTCTCTGGAAAGGTCACCTAGGATTTTAGTGTTTGTTCAGTTCAAAGGGGTTAACTGGGTTCTGTCTGAGAACAGAACTATGAATACGAAGCCTTCCATAAAACATAGTTTTCAGATTAGAACAACAGCACAAAAATTTACTCAAGATAATTGTGTGGCCTGTCGTCTTTAATTACTTTCAATAAAACCGAATATTTGCAGCTCAAGTTGTACCAACACAGTCCCAAGGCAGGTTTTGAGTAGCCTGAAAAATGGTCTGTGCTTCTCCTAGGTCAACAGACTTCTAATGCTGAGGTTTTTTTTACCTCCAATACCATTACTCTAGCTTTTAAATTCTAGATCAAAAAACAGGCAGTCATAGAGGTATGCAATTTTTCTAAGTATTAAACCACACATTTCATCTCAAGTCATCTTGTAGGTACAATGTTTGTTAGTTTGCAACAAATGACATATGTAAAGTCTTTCATTGAGTGAAAATCCCTCATTTACTAAAAGCAATAGCATATAAGCCAAAACTTTCTGGTATGTTAGATGTGCAGAATGTTTTCACTGAATTAGGAATTTGCTATTGTGTCCATTTGCTAGGTGGAGGCATAGCTTCATTAATGAATAGAAATGAGGAAGAGGGGTGGGAAGACAAGTTACTCAAAGGCTTTGTTCTTTTTCATTGTTTATTTTATACCTGGGCTATTAAACAGTTGAAGGCTCTTTAGCTGTGAAGGCTCTAACAAATACGAAAAGGACTTAAATTTGAAGTAATTTACCTAAGCAAAGTAACCTTTTTCCACTCTAAAGTAATAGGTTCTCTTACCCTATAAACTCAAATCATTCTTATTGCTCATTTTCCTCTTGCTTCTTCCAGCCATTCATTCTTTCTTCCTCTTAATATCTTTGGAGTATGGAAAACATTTGGATTTAGTAAAGCTGCTTTTGTTCTTGGTCTTAAAACACCACTTTCTCTCTGACGCATATGCTAACTGGGTCAGTTTGTGGGTTTTCTTTTTAACCTTTTCCTAACACATGCACAGGTCTTACTAATTTGCCTTTATTTTTGGTGATGTGTATAGGCAATCCCAAATTACTGAATATAATTCCTATATTGATACTGGATTCTGTGGATGGATGTTGGTCTCTTCTCCCAAGTAATAAGTGATAGGATGAGACAAAATGGCCTTGGGATGTGCTTGGGGAGGTTCAGATTAGGTATTAGGAAAAATTTCTTCATTGAAAAGGTTATCAGGCACTGGAATAGGTTGAGTCACTGTCCGAGGAGGTATTTAAAAGACTGATACATGAGGTACTCAGATAGATAATTTAGTGGTGGGCAGGTACAGTTGGACTCTATCTCGAAGGTCTTATTCAAACAACTGTTTCTATGATTCTATGTTGTGGGCTGAGGGAAACCAATTCAGATTCAGACTTGATTCCGTTATCTTGCTGACCCAGGCGATACCTCTGCTATCTTTTCCTCCAGTCTTATTGACTCACTGAAGGTTGTTACCATATACTGGGGAAACTTACGCTTCATTCTGTCTAGGCCTTGGTGCAGTGGCCAGTATTCATCTGAAAAATGGAAATTTGTCAAAAGTAAAATATTTTGTAGACAGTGTTATTGATGATCTATGCATTACCTGTTCATCTCTGCAGAAGTTTGTCAGGTTGTATTATTGGGCCTAGGAAGATTTGCCCTCCAGATTTTTGGTAGTTAAAGGTTTTCTCATACTTTACTGTGGTTTTAGAGCCCCAGGCCTGAAGGAGAAAAGCTTGAAGTTCTGACTACATCAACTTTAAAAGTGAGTCCCCTTCTGCTCACCCAGAATTTCTGAACAGCTAGGTAGATAAGTCTGATTCAATAGCTCCAGAAGATCCTTAGATTGTGTTGACCAGAATAAACAGGATTAGATATAAAATAAAAACAAAATTAAGTCCTCTCTTTCACAGTCTTATCTCACATCATGAGGAAAATATTTATTGCCCAAACTTTCTTAGAGTTGACAGGTCAAAGCAAGTGTATGAAAAGCTTCAAACTGGAGCTACTAAAACGTTTTTATTTTAAACTGGAATAGAGTTGATGTGTGTTCAAATTTTTTTATGGGGCTGAGAGAAAAGAGATGATGAATGAGTTATGATTTGACAGATGTGCAGAATAAAGGTTCAAAACAGGTTGTGTCCTTTGCAAGCATTGCTTTGGTTCACATTCCTCTACCTGTAGCAGTGCTTTTGACACACATTTAGGTCATGATGCCTCTATGCTATGCAATTAATTTGAACATTCATCTGTGTCTTACTGAAAACTTTTGGTGTTTTCATCTTTTAATAACTAAATCTGATTGTCCTTTACTCCAAGGCAAGTAAAAAAAACATAGTTCTATTTAGAGACAAATATATCTCAGAGCTTTGTCAAGGTCTGCATACTATGATGATCTACTTAAGAAAAGAGCAGGATATATTAATTGGAGGTGTGGATATTGATTTGCAGGAGATCTTAATTAAAGACTTGTTATAGAGGGGAGAAATGAACTTGAACATTCAACTGACCACAATGTGTTCTTTGAGAATTCATCACTTGCTATGTTGGAAAACTGACTGGTCAAGAAAACCTACAGTACCTGTCATGGTTGCTGTTTCAGTGAAGAAAACAATTACTTTTATCAGCACGGTATTTAGATAAACTGATCACTACTTTAATCAATTCTGAGTGGTGAAAAGTTGCCATGGATACAAGACCCTGAAGCAATCAAAACAGAAAGTAAGTTTAGAATTGGAAGTGACAGATTTATTTGTCATATACTTAAAAAGCCTTTGAAGGGAAAGGGGGAGTTTGTCAGAGTCCCTAGGCTGTAAATGAAAAGACTGGGGAGAAATACTCAGAGAATTGCCAATAAGCACTTCAGTTGGAGAGGACAGGGTAATATTTGCATTACAACTATTGCACAGATGTGCCTGGTTGAAACTTTTTTGCTCTGGATGAAAAGCTGTTGAAGTCTACAAACCTGTTGTTATTTATCTCCAGTCTCAGCAAGAAATGACCAGCTGAAAATTGCTCTGCCTTGTCAGTGGAAGGTTTTGAACTGTTTCAGGCTCAGTCTAGGAGACACTGAATATAGCATAGCCACTTCTGAAAGCAAACCATTGGGTCTCTCATTTGTCCTAAACTTCAGGAGGCTCATTTTCAGTGCCCCTTACTAAATGTTGTTAGAACTCTGCAGAAAAAAAATCTTGGATTTCTGGGGGATACACCTGTACATTTTATAGTTCCTTGAGTTTAATACAATTCTCAGCTTTGTGTTTTAGGGATGTGACCCCTTCATTTGCTACTGATGCTATGTAGCAGAACTTAGTCCATCTCAGAAGTTCACTCACTTGTACATGTGATATGGGAAACAAAACAACAGCAGAGACTTCTCTGAATAACTCTGAAAGGTCATGGAAAACAAACTCAGTTAAAACACATAGTAGAAACACCCAGAGGAAAGTTCTGCAGTCATCTCATTCACTTGGGTAAGCTCCTTGTAGTCTGAGAGCTGTGCTGAACTTAATTTTCTTTCTTTATTTTTTTTTAGTCCTTTCAAACTCCTCAGAAATCGCCTTCCCTTCCTGCTTTCTAAATGGAATGTATATTTAATAAGAGGACATACAAAAACAAACTCATTTCCTGATTTCTCCTATGTATAAACATACAATGCTAATTGGATTTCTTTGTAAATCAATGTTCACAAAAAGAAAAAAAAATCACATTTCCTCAGTTCAAAGCATGACTTGGGTTTAGAGGGTTTTGTGTTCAAATCAAGAGACCTCTCTGGCATTATGGAAACACTGAAAGAAAGTCAGTGTAATTGATGAAATTTTTTTTTAATCATTTGTGTATTTTAACCTGAAGTTCTATAGTAAAACTTGGAGATTCAAATGCACTTGCAAAAATCCAAAATAAAATATTCAGTGAATCTATGTGTAACAACACAGCTGTGTTTAATACGATTTCAACTGAAATAATCCTATGGTACTGGCTTAATTAATATACTAATATGAATTTTCCTTTTTGGTGCTTTGAGGGCTCCAGGGAGAGCAGGGGTAGGATGACAGTGAATAATGTTAAGCTGAAAGAGAGAAGATTTAAATTAGATGTTAGGAAGAAATGTTTTCCTGTGAGGGCAGTGAGGCACTGGCACAGGTCATCCAGAGAAGTTGTGGCTACCCCATCCCTGGAGGTGTTCAAGACCAGGCTGCATGTGGCACTGAACAATGCAATCCAGTGTGAGGTGTCACTGCCCATGGTAGGGGGGTTGGAACTAGATAGGCTTTGAGGTCCCTTCCAACCCAAACCATTCTGTGATTCTATGAATTCTACCTGATGACAAAAAAGTTTTCAAGTTTTTCCTTGCTACTGTTTCCAAAGCTAATACTACTCACTATTCATGAAATTTTGGGTGGCTACCTGATGTTCTTTTGCAAATGCTCAGTGTCTCAAAGACATGTACAAGAGTGCAATTTGTGGTACTTTCCTGTATTTTGTGTCTTTCTCCTTTGTTGTAATCATTCCATCACAGGCTCAGAATACCACCTTATGACTTACAGTCATAAACCATGAATAACTGGCATTTTTTTTCTGTTTTTTTTTCTAGTGGTGAGGGAGGACACCAAAACAAAATCCTGAACACTTGGAATGCATTTGTTCAAAATATTGGGGGTAATCTTACATGTAACTTCTAAGAATTTAAGAATTTTGGGAATGATAAAGTGCTCACAGGACTGTTGATTCATGTATTTTAAATTTTACTTTCATATTTTTTCCCTTTTTTGCCTTTGTAACTGCAAAGGATTATTATTGTAGGTGTCCATTGTCCCACTGCAAACATCCATCAGCTCCTATGTGACCACTCCTGGCCTCTTCTGGCACATAGACAGCTTTGTTAGCATATAATCATTTTACCTAGAATGTCAGAGGTATGCAAATAGACATGGCTTTAAAAGATTATTTAGGCAGCTAGTCATGATAAGTCTTTTTTATCTCATTAGGTTAGGCTTAAGTTTTACTCTGAAGCAAGCACAAACATACTTCAGCATTTCATTATTGATCTGCTATATTTTAGGTTACTCAACGAGACTGAACATGTCCACGTTCTTCACGTACAAGAGAAAACTGACAAATATGAGTTGATCTTTATCTTATATATCATCCCTCTCAGTAGTTTATAAAGGCTCACATCACATATTTCTAAACAGAATTTATTATCTTTCCACTTGTAAAATAATTAGCTCTCTGAAATCTAATACTTACTTAAGAAAAAAAAACCCCACACCCTAGCATGTGACATGGAAATATGTTGTTGGAATGTCAGTTTTCTTGATTAAGTAAAACTTGAATGTTGCAAACATACCACTGTGTGTGGCATATAAGGAAAATACTTTTGTAGTATTTGTTCCAAGTTAATTGTTGCATTATAAAATTAATTCACTTTGTCTCACAGCTTAGATCTACAGAAATTTTTCCTTAGTTATTGTGTTAGCAAGTATGGCATGACCTTATTAAAATGAAAATCCTGTGAGTCCTTCCTATCAAAGTCACAAGTTGCAAAGAGAGTTACACTTGAATACACTGTGGTAAACAATCAGATTTGAAAACACTGAACTTTACTCACTGCAGCAATCCTATAGGCATTACAGTTTCTCAACATTTTAAACTATTTCTCTGTTTATATCCTCAGTGTATTTTGAAAAAATACCTGAAAGAAGATGTCAGAGATCAAAATTAGTCTTCTTATCTTTATAGAGCATAGAATAAATCCTTTTCAAAAAGCATTAAAACTGAACTGATGCTATTCTGAGAGTATGTAGTAATATATAATACCTAATAGATGAAATGATTATCTAATTTTTTATTGTGAAATCTCCCCCCAAAATTTAGAAGACTTGTCATAGTATAAAAAGAGAGAATGGAAATTGTTTCACAACAAAGCAATGGGCTATAATTTCTGAGAAGGTAATGGAAATGTTCTTGCTCAAAAACCCCAAGCCGAAATGTAATGACTTGCTCCTTGTTGTGGCAGGTTGTGCTTCAGGGCAGGTGGGCTGGAATAATTGCTGGTTTAAACTGTGTGTTCCTGATCATAGGTTCAAAATGCTGGCAAATTTTGATTTATAGCCATACAAGTTTAGTAATTACAAGTAGCTCAACAATTGTGATGCTCCACTAAACACTGTTCTATCTGATGAAGTATTTTGCCGTCTACAGAAGGATGCTGCAAAATAGTACCAGGAATTATACATACATGGTGGTCTTCTTGTGATGCTGTTGCAATAGAGTCATATTGAAATACAAAAGTTGTCCTGACAAATGAGTGAGTCATCTATTAGTACTGTTAGGACTAAAATACATTGCTCTAAAACCAGACTGACTAATGAAATCAAACTCATTTCCTCTTCAAGCTGTCAAGGATATTCTAAAGACAACCCTTTCCTCTAAAATTGCCAATAGAAAACCAAGCAGGTGGCAATTCCATTGCTGTTATGGAGGGAGGAATCGTTGCTGGATGGTGTTCTGTAGGTCAAGAGAAAAACTGTTTTCAGTAATAACAGACACAGAGCTGAGACCAAAAATGTGTGGTTGTGTAATGTGAAATAAACAGACAGATGAATGCAAGTATATAAGAAAGAATTTATAGATTACCATATATGCTTTCTGCAATCTTTCCCTCAAAGGCATCACTAAATGATAAGTGAAGCAGAGCATTGTGGTGCTTTCTTTCCATATGAAAGAAGATGTTATTTTTCTTTCTTTTTTCCCTCTTTAAAAACTCAGAAATGAAAATAATAAAAGAAACAGAAACCTTTCTTGAGAATTAGTGGAATTATGGAAATGTTCTACCAGAATAATTGGAAAAGATATGGAAAAGTATTGGGTAGTTTCAAAATGTTTATGGTATAGGAAACTATCCTTTTTTTTCTAAATTGTTATGTAACACTTTCAACATCTGCTGAAAGGTGACTCAGCAGGGATGCTCCTTGTATGCAATAACTTCATTTCTGGATGCTTTCATGAATGCCTTGTTGCTCTCTGAATGTCCTTTAAATAGATTGCTTTGTATCAATTTTTATATCCAATTAATTACAAGGCAAGATTTAAAAGTATTTTTCTTATCTTAATATCATGGGAATTACATGACTTTGTGTCTCTGGACAAATACGTGTTGGTAAAGGACAACAAGCAGTTGTCTCATGACATCTTCAAAACTTAGTCCCCCTCAGCTGTGATCTCATAATGGCAGGCACCATGGATTGTTCCTAGCTCATGGAAACTATAAGCCTGAATGAGTGTCCTTAAAGCTCTGTGGTGGCAGTTTGATCCAACATGCAATGGTTTGCATTTGCACTGGTCTAGGAAGGTTGCCAGTACAGTCAACTTTTCTCAGCTGAGGCTTAGCATCTTCTTCAAATGTGCCGCGTCACTTGCTTGTGCTTGCCTGTTCATATTTTTTGTTCTTCTGGCAACATAAAGAGACTATAAGCCAGTTACAGAACCAGAGCAAAATAAAAGAACCTTGGTAAAGAGTGAATAGGTGTTTCATGTCTTCTAGAAAGCCATCATTTAAATATTGAAAATTCTATTCTGTATGCACATATAAAATGCTTTTAGGTGCTAATTCAGATAGCAGTGTGATAGACTGGAATCAGTGTGAGGAGAAGGAAAAAAAAGCAAATGTTCATAGATGAACTTCAAGGCTTTAAGGTCATTCTAAAATAAGTTTGATGATCTCAGATGTGAACAGCCCCACTGAATTGAGCACCCTTGTGTTTAAGGGAACATAATACCCCCTCATGACTTGGTGAGGTTTTCTGCTTTCAGTGCAAAGTACATCTAGTTATTAGGGCTGGTGGTGGTTGTGTTTACACTGGCAGTGCAGCCCTTAAATATTTCAAGAGAATACTGAAATACTGTGTGCACTTCTGTTCACAGAGTTGGGTTTGTTTTCACTAGGCACTAGTTTTTTTCCCCCAGATTTGCTATACAGACTCCAAAATTCATTAATTGTGTATTAGCCCTAGGGTACTATCTCCAGCTTCACACTTGGACTCTTCAGCCAGGAGAAGAGGAGAGTGAAGGGAGACCTCATTGCAATTTATTGCTTCCTCACAAAGGGTGGAAGAGGAACATGCACTGATCTCTTGTCTCTGGTGATCAGTAATATGACCTGAGGGAATAGCAGAAAGGGAATGTCAGGGGAGTTTTAGGTTGTATATTAAGAAAACATTCTTCCCTCAGAGGATGATGGAGCACTGGAACAGCTCCCCAGGGAAGCAGTCACCACGGGGATCCTGAGTATATTCTAGAAGCATTTGGCCAATGCCCTCAGATGCACAGTGTGGATGTTGGGGTGTCCTGTGCTGGGACAGGAGTTGGAATCAAGGATTCTTGCGGATCCCTTCCAACATGGAACATTCTATGAGATATTTTTTGCTATTAAGTTTCCTAGTCCCTCATTTCTCCCCAGTAACAAAAGGTTGGTTCTCTATTCCCCAAGTTAAAGTGCTGTATGCAAGAGGAGTTTAAAGTTTTCTGAATAACAAAATTGAATGATACGCGTTAATTTTCTTTGCTAAATAACACATGCACTGACATGTGTTTCAATGTATCTTTCATCTGATTTTTTAGGCACACATTATCAGTGTATATTGAACACATGATGTTATTTCTATTAGAAATGACAACTATATAAATAATTCAAATAGAAATCAGAATTACTCTGACTTGTGGTTTCTACCTCAGCATTCTGACACCACAGAATTGTATGTGCAGGGAATGCTGCTTTTGAATTATTGACAAAGGATTTCACTTCCTGCTCAGAAGAAGATAAATTTAGTCAAACTATGAAAGAAACTAAAATACTGTGGCCAACAGACCCCTGAAATGGCAAAAATACTCAGAGGATAAAACGGTCCCCTGGGAGCATGGCGACCTGGAGTGTGGCGAAGACCAGCGTGTAAAAGAGCGGAGCAGCAGTTTGAGCGGGCAGGGCGAGAAGGCAGGACGCAGAAAGGACTCAAAGAGCATAGAGGATGCAGCAAAGACCATGGTGGCTACACAGCAGAAAGTTAATGCTGCTCCAAGCGCTACAGCCAGCAGGAAGGATGCTGCTACCCAGACGCAGCCACAGTGGATACATGCAGCTGCCCAGACCCTGAGCTGTAGGCAGTGCCCCCCTCTCAAACCAGCTCATGCCTCTGCTCCTGTTACGGGCTCCATGTGCAAAAGCTGCCTTCAAGTGGAGGAACTCCTTCGCATGGTGGAGGAGTTAAGGGAAGAGGTTAGGAGACTCAGGACTATCAGGGAATGTGAGAGGGAGACAGACATGTGGAGCAGTTCCCTCTCACTCCCTCAGCAACTTGTTGCACTTGGTGTGCCCGATAACCAACCACCTGCAAACTGCAAGCTTGGGGCTATAAGGGATGGGGAATGGCAGCAGGTTCCTTCCAGGAGAGGGAAGCCTCCTCCCCTTAAGCAGTCAACAATACGTGAGATCCCCCTGGCGAACAAGTACCGGGTGCTCCAGGAGGAATCTAGTCCTGAGGATGACTGTCACCATAGCCTAGAATCTTTTCCTAGGCCACACCATCCTCAGAAGAAAATTACAACCTCCTCCACTAAGAAGAAGAGGAGGGTGATTGTTGTAGGGGACTCCCTCCTCAAAGGAATGGAGGGACCCATTTGCAGACCAGACCCACTCCACAGGGAGGTCTGCTGCCTGCCAGGGGCATCAGGGAGGGTAGTAGCTAGGAAACTCCCTTCCCTGATCCGTGAGACAGACTGCTATCCTCTGGTAGTAGTCCAGACTGGTAATGATGGCCTAGCAAACAGAAAAGCTAAGGACATCAAAAAAGACTTCAGGGCCCTTGGGAAGATGATGGAGGGCTCTGGGGCACAGGTGGTGTTTTGCTCCATCCCTAGGCTAAATGGAGTGGACCTGCAGGTTACTAAGAAGGACTCGATTAATGCCTGGCTCCGAACCTGGTGTGAGGAAAGGGGCTTTGGATTCTTTGATCATGGGGTGGTTCATGCACCCCCTGACATGGTTGCAAAAGTTGGGGCACATGGGTCTCCTAGCGGGGCTAATGCCCTTGCTAAAAACTTAGCTAAACTCATAAATCGATCTTTAAACTAGATGTGAAGAGGGAGGGGATTGAGTCCAGGCTAGGCAAGTGCGTGCCTGGATGTGGGGCACTAGAGTTTAGGAGAGGGTGTGCTGGTGAGGACCACCAGCACATCACCACACAGGAAGTGGGGGAGAATGCACCCTGGATCAGCAAAGGAGATATAGGTATTCTGGTACCAGTTACTCCAGTTAACAGGCAATTGGGAACAAACACTGTCCCCTCTAAGAGGGCTGAAGGCTCAGCTACTCAGCTGAAGTGCATTTACACCAATGCACGCAGCATGGGGAATAAATTGGAAGAGCTGGAAGCCGTTGTAGGGCAAAGAGCCTATGATGTCATTGCCATCACAGAAACATGGTGGGATGACTCATATAACTGGAGTACAGGTGTGGTGGGGTATAAACTCCTCAGGCAGAATAGGAAGGGTAGGAGAGAAGGTGGGGTAGCCCTCTTTGTAAGGGAGGACTTGGACACCACTGAGATGGATTTGGTGATGAGGAGATTGAGTGCCTGTGGGTTAAAATCAGAGGAGCCCATAAGAAGGTAGATTTTGTGATGGGAGTCTGTTACAGGCCACCCAGCCAAGGAGAAGCAGCTGATGAGTTCTTCTATAAACAGCTGAGGTTAATCTCCAAATCAATGTCTCTTGTTCTTGTGGGAGACTTCAATCTTCCTGATATCTGCTGGGAGTACAATAGAGCAGAAAGGAAGCAGTGTAGCAGGTTCCTGGAGTGTGCGGAAATCAACTTCCTTGCACAGCTGGAGAATGAACCAATGAGGGAAAGTGCCCTCCTGGACCTGCTGTTTGTGAACGGAAAAGGCCTTGTGGGGGATGTGGTAGTAGGAGGACACTAAGGACTAAGTGATCACGAGATGATAGGGTTTTCTGTTCTAGGCAAAGTGAAGAGGGTGGTTAGCAGGACAGTAGCATTAAATTTCCAGGGGGCAGACTTTGAACTCTTTAGAAGGCTGGTTGGCAAAGTCTCCTGGGAGACAGTACTTGAGGGCAAGGGAGCCCATGAGGGCTGGGAGAACTCTTCAAAAAGGAAATCCTAGCAGCTCAGGAGAAAGACATCCCCATGTTCCGGGAAAAAAAAAGGTTGGCAGGAGAAAAAAACAGCTTGGTTGAACAGAGAGATCTCAAGTGACATTAGGAAGAAGAGGAATGTTTATAGGCTTTGGAAGAGAGGATAGACCTCTTGTGTGGACTACAAGAGGGAATTGAGGTTGTGTAGAGAAAAAAAATCAGAAGGGCTAAGGTTGAACTAGAAATCAGATTGGCAAAGTCTGTGAAAGATTAAAAAAAAAATCTTTTTTATAATAGAAGGGAGACTAGGGAGACCATACAGTCCCTATTGGATGCAGTAACAGCAGACAACAGTGACAGGGGATGAGGAAAATGCTTAGATACTTAATGCCTTCTTTGCCTCAGTCTTTAATTGCAAAGAAAGTTCTTCCCTCTGTGTACAAACTCCAGAACTATAGTAGCAAAATGAGGCTCCCATGGTCCAAGAGGAGGTGGTCAGAGCCTTGCTAGCCTGGCTAGACACCCATTAGTCTATGGGGCTGGATGGGATTCACCCAAGGGTACTGAAGGAGCTGGCGGATGTGCTGGCCAAACCCCTTTCCATCATCTTCCAGCAGACCTGGAAGACTGGGGAAGTTCCTCTGGACTGGAGGCTGGCTGATGTTGTGCCCCTCTAAAAGAAGGGTCGCAGGGAGGATCCAGAGAACTACAGGCCTGTCAGTGTGACCTCAGTGCCAGGGAAAGTCATGGAACAGGTGATCTTGAGTGCTATCATGAAGCATATACAAGAAAACTGGGTGATTGGGCCCAGTCAACATGGGTTCACAAAAGGCAAGTCTTGCCAAACTAACCTGATCGCCTTCTATGACAAAGTGACTCCTCTGCTGGATGAGGGAAAAGGCTGTGGATGTGGTCTTCCTGGACTTCAGCAAAGCCTTTGACACAGTTTCTTACAGCATTCTGCTATGGAAACTGTCAGCCTCTAGCCTGGACAGGTGCACACTCTCCTGGGTGGAAAACCCAGGTTTGGTCGGGCCCAGAGTGTGGTACTAAATGGAATTAAATCCAGCTGGAGGCCAGTTACAAATGGTGTCCCTCAGGGCTCAGTACTGGGTCCAGCCCTCTTCAATGTCTTTATCAATGACCTGGATGAAGGCATTGAGTGCACCACTAGAAAGTTTGCAGATGACACTAAGCTGGGTGGAAGTGCTGATCTGGTGGATGGTAGGGAGGCTCTGCAAAGGGATCTGAACAGGTTGGACCACTGGTCAGAGTCCAATGGCATGAGGTTTAACAAGGTCAAATGCCGGGTCCCGCACTTGGGGCACAACAACCCTATGCAGTGCTACAGACTAGTAGAGGTCTGTCTAGAAAGGTACCAGGAGGAGAGGGACCTAGGGGTGTTGGTCAACAGCCGACTGAACACGAGCCAGACTGACGTAGGTGGGAAGCATAAGTGGTTCAGCCTAACACAAAGTATAAAATCCAAAGAGATCAATGGGCTGGAGCTTGCTTGCTATTCCCAGCATCCTGATGGTAAGCATGTTCTGGAGACTGGTAATGGGAATCACACCAGGATTGTGACTGAACTGTGTGATGTCATTCATATTTATTTTTTTATTTATTTGCTGACTTTGAGTTACATCTGTATTGTGTTATGCAAAGTATTTTATATTACTCCACTAAATTAAATATCCTGTGTAACATTGGCTATCTTGAAATACGCAAATTTGATATTAAACATTATACCATCCGTGTGTGGAATATCTAGAAGACCCTAGTCAGTGAGTATTGGACAATGACAACTACTGCTAACAGTGATGGTCTTGCTAGAGTGGTTTCTCTAAGGAAAGCAAGACCTGGGCACAAAGTAGAAGTTCATTCTATATAACTGTTTAATGTCTGAACTGGTACTAAAACACCCTATTAATTGAAATCTAATGGGCAAGTGAAAGCAAAGACAGCATGCTGAAGACAGGGGATGTTCAATTGGCCATTGTGGAATGAAAAAGCTGACTTGAGAAACAGACCATTTCAGTGCAGATGTAAGCAAATCCTGTAATGACTTTCAGGGCAAATTAATCTAGCCAATAAACCTAAAACTGCTGCCAGATTTAACATTTCTGATGGTTTTATAGGAAGACAATGAAAAAAACCAAAGGAAATTAATCTTTTATGACAATATTCAGATCAATATTGTAATTCTTTGTACTTACTTGTACAACTTTTGTTATTTAATTACAACAAGATTAGATCAATTGCAAAGATTGACTAATATTTTCTGATAATTTTCTACATGTGCTGTTCTAGGCTTTTCTGTGTAGAGAAAAGGAAGAAAATACTGTATTACCCTTCTTGATTTTTTTTTCTGCTCCAAATTTATCCTTTTACTGCTTTCTAGTTAGGAAGCAAGTTGGGAGATAGATAAAGTGCTGAGTTATTGTTGTTAATAGTGTATGGGACTAGATATATATGTAAAACCTCTCTTAGGCACTGCTGATAAAAAATATTAGCCTTTTCTTTCTGTCTTTTTCTGGTAGATAGAGAAGATACTATAAAGAGTAAAGTGATTGGTACTTAAAAGTATACTTGAATGAAAGAGTCTCGTTTTCTTAAAGCTGAAATATCTTGTGAGGAAACAAAGTGCAGCAGGTCCTGATGTTTTACATAGCAATGAATAATTTAAATAGAATGGATGAGAACTAAATTACCATCTTTAAAACTGGAAAATATAAACAACTTCTGTCCCTTTGAAAAAACTGGGTAACTACAGAACTTGAAAAAAACTATTTGAATTATGCAAAATATTATATAAAAAAATACTTTGTGCTTCGGTTTTGTTTTTATTTCAACCATCTATATTGGTTAGTTTTATGATGTTCACATCAGCTAGCTAGAATATATGTGATTTATAACATGATTTTGCCACAGCTCATTTTGGCATTTTAATTTAAAAAACAAAACTCTGTACATATGGAAAACTTTCATTGTTACCATTGTGTAAGGATGAAGGGAAGCACAGCTTTCAAAGGATTAAATGTCATTTATCTGCACCATGGCATTATTTATAAACACTTTTTGTAAATGTTCTTTCCTTACTTGCTGATTATGATGTGATTCACATTATGAGGAGTTTGTTTCTTTTTATCTGTCTACTGAACAATCTTATAGAAGGGTTAGGTTGTTGTGATTGCTGATGTCCTGTGCTGCTGGGAAATGAAGTAATTTCACATCTTATGAAGTATTCGTACAGGATATGCTATGAAAAAAATCCATAAGATATCTTTTGGAAATACATGAAGCATTTGATGACCAATAACTCTATAACTGACTACCACAAATTATATTAAAGGAGAATGAAAAAAGTAATTCTTTTGCTGATGAAGCTTGGCAGCTGTATCACTCATTTTCTTAGTGAAATGGATTCAGTGGAATTAATGCTGGACATAAAACTTCCTTTGAGAGGTAAAACTGCTTAAATTACAACCTTATAAATATGATAGGTCTTCCATAGGAATAAGAATGAAGATTTCTAATGAGGTGCAGATTTAAGTGGAAAAGTGGCTTAAAAGCACATGAGAGAGTTGGTTTCCAAGAACCAAATCTGTGTCTCCTGCTGAGTCGCACAGCCTTGTTCACACAGGTCACGGGCATGAGAGCTGGGATTTGTGCCTGGCTCGCTTGTAGTGCAAATGCAACCATTGCTGTTGGAAGCCTTTCCAAGGTCTTCGATGTGCAGAATAGTGGACTTTTTTTTTTTTAATGCAATTTTCAGACTCTTAACAAATATGGTAACCACCCTGTAAACCATGCCACAAGTACTATTCCAGTGAATAGGAGTTCACTCTTCTGTTCTTCTCCAGTTTAAACAATGGTCTCATTTATATGAAGCAGCTGCTTGCCTTTAAAGGGTGCTTCTGACCATGTACTAAGCAGTTGCCCTGCTATTAATATTACAGTTTCTCTAACTAACATTTGACTGAAACATGTATTTCAGCCAAACATCTTATTTATTCTTCATTTCTTTGTGGAATATATTTATCTCTTTGGAAGCAGCACCTCGTAGGAGAGTAAGTGTGTGTTATGCAGGTCATGAAATGACTCTCTGGGTCAGTAATGATGCCTATATTGGAATAATTGTTTTAAGGAAACTGCCCATAGGCAGAGAGAATTGTATTAATTTATGTAAGATTGCTAGCATTTACATGAGAGTATGAGCATATTTTTTTCTGTCAAAGCTTTCTTTTTTCCTGTTGGAGTGGAGAGGGAAGCAAGACATGCAATCAATGTGATTGATAAGCAAGCTCCAATTTATTAGCAGGTTCAGCTAGGTTATATAGTTTTCAGACAGAGCAAAGGTGATTACTTAACATCAAACTTCTAATTGGCTACTTGCTTAAAGGTTGTTGTTCACATAACTGTGGAAAGTTTTTACACCCCCCCAGGTTCTTTCCCAGGAGAACAGACCCTTTCTTCTCAGGTTCGGTATCTCCTGTTTTGCAGCCTGTTCCATGCTTCAAGGGCACCCTGTTTTGGTGCTGTTACTGGTGGAGAGATACAAGGTTGCTAGACAGGGGAGTCTTTGATTAGCTGCTCCAGGGAGTTATGGTCTTGCGAAAGTAACCATTCCTCCACATATTCCCAAGATAATTTTATATTGTATTGTTCAATTAAACCCACTTTTTGCAAGCACTGTAGACATCACAAATTTGTCTTCCTCAAACAGACATTTCTGAGTTAGTTAAGTTGATTTTTTTTCTCCAGTTAATTCAAACTTTTTAAATGTAGTGGGAAACAGGGAAAACAGCTACACAATAATTTTGTGCAGATAATTTAAATGTAAGGAATCAAGTAAAACTGAAGTTCTATGCCAGTTTTCAAAGGTCTATGACATACTGTCCAAATCAGGATCTGGTTTTCCAAAATTCAGACAAAATTGGAACTTTGTTTCCTAGTTAAGTCATCAACCAGTCTTACCCATATGAAATTTCTCTTCCCCAACCTCCGTGCCCACTCATTCCATTTTTTCTGTTACTGCACTCACATGGCAGTTACTGCACTCTGCATTTTTTGAAACCCAATGGGCACTCCTAAAGTCAATGAATCTGACAGCTGGAGAGACATTAGTGATGAGTTTATTGGGACTTTTTTTCCTTTTTATTCCTGAAGAACCTTTTTAACCACTGCAACATGAACTCATCAGTAAAGTATTGAATACAGAATCCAGGTGACTGTATTTGCCTACGCTGGGATGCATCCCCATGCAGTACTTGAGAAAAGTGAAGTCAGTCCCCTGAGTGAAGTCAATATTGTCAAAAGTAGAAAATATTTGAATCTGTTTGTGGATGCTCTCATTCAGAAGTCAAGTAGGCTTCGACTGCTACGGCTTTTCTTTTTTTCAAAAGTGAAACGTGACCAAAACCCCACTTAGTCTTTGTTCCCTCAGGATATATTCTTTATTCGATGTGGTGTGAGGAGAGGAAGGATTTCAGTTAAACTGTGCTTAGCAATAGATCTGAAGAGCTTAACCAAATCAGACTGAGGATAAAGGAATTGACAGTAAAAGACAAACCAAATAAACAGTGCTACTTTCTGAACATCGCATTGGTGTTGTGTGTTTTCCTTTGTTTTGTGAAAGAAAAGATTTGGTCATATGTGAATGTCTGTTTATTAGGGCATTAAGGAGCCCCAGGCCCCCTCTCTCTAACAACCGAAAACCAAAACAAAAGATGGATGGGGGAAAAGTTAGAATACAAAAATGAGCGAGATGAATTTAAGAACCTGGAGTTTGGTAGTGGCTTCAAGGGAGAAGAAATGGGATCATCAAAATGAAAAGACACTCCTCCTCACCCCTAAAGAAACATATTCCTGCATAAACTGTTCAGATTTATGTAAGTCACACAAAATTGAAAAAATGAAAACCAAAAGTTGAGTTTTAATTTGAGGTAAAATTGTCTGTCTACCAATATGCATTGACATGTAAGGTAGAATTAAATACTTATTGTGGGTCTGGGCTGTACTTTTATGTAAAATTAAATTCATTTATTGTTATCTAAATTTTAAGAAATTATTATGTTTTAGCTACTAGGGTGGTTGAATTCAGGAGTTTTTAAGGACTCTCAGACAGGTCAGTATTTCTTATTTCATGCCTGGGCCTAGAGTATGGTCGTCATTAAAACATCAAGTTGGGAAAAGGAAATATCTTCATGAAACAACAGCCATCTGCATGTCATGCACTTAGAGTCTATATCAGTTTGCACAGTCTGCTTTCACTGAGTCTAACCTTGTTCACATCTGTTGCCTCTGGTGTCAGTTGATAAATCATATATAAATACATTGTGCTTTTCAATTCTTTATCAGATACCTACAAGATTATTTTGGTAATTTTAATTTTATTACAAGAATGTTGTATCTGGACCTTTTGTTGACTTTGTGCATTGCTTTCACAGCAAGGCTCTGCTTGAAAAATCATTAAAGACTCAATGAAACTTACAGGTACTATAATGTGAGTATGTTCTCATCTTTCTTCCTGTAGGTGTTAGCCCCTGCAGAATACATAAACAGACATGCAAGCAGGTGTTGGCTACATGAAATATGAAATAAATTGTTTAAACAATTCCACAAGTTTTTGTAAACCAGACCCTGTTCTGGTGTTGAGGTTCTCTTCGTGTTCTATAAAAGGAAAAAGCTACAGCATCCAGAACAAGAAATCTTTTTCCCTTTCTCATTTGATAACTAATAATCATCAACTTTAAAACTGGATATCTCAACTTGGATTCAAATTTATTACTTAAAATAAGAACCATTAGAATCTATACAGTTTTGCCAACAAGAAACAAGTCTGCCTGTTCCAGTAGCATTGAATGTCCTGGAACTGATAGACTTCTGTTTAAGTATAGAAAGCCTTCTCCTGCAGGAATCTATCAAGATGCTTGAGAATGTGGTAATCAGTGGGAGAGAGAGAGGTCTGGTGAGTAAGCTAGGTAAGGTATAGTTCTGTAGCCCAGTTCATTTGTGACATGGTTTAGTGATTGATAGGAATGGTTGGACTCTGTGGTCCTGTGGGTCTTTTCCAGCCTAGTGATTCTGTGATGGTACAAAAGAATCCCACCATCAAGTTCACTTCAATTAGCTATCAATGACAAAAATATGTAACTGGAATTACTGTTACTCTGATGCTTACTTCTCATCTGAAAGCATTGGAGGAATTACATTTCATGCATTAGCAGTGAAACTGATAGGAAAACTGAAGTGAGAAAAATTCAGCATCCTGTTCAACTACATAAATTTATTTGAGGCTTTTAATATCCTTCATTCTAGCACTGCTCTTGCTGCCCTTGCTTTTGTTTCAAGGGATGATCATTCAAGGCATTTATCTCAATCATATGAAGATCTTTCCTCTATAGTACTAAGATTTGTTCAAGCAATCATTGCAGTGGAAAAAAAAACCCTACATTTTTAAAATTCTATTATTTTTTAATTTATTTATTTATTTATTTTTAAAGAAAACCTTGAAAGATCTCACTTGGAATTTGTCAAAATGCTTGCTGTTCTACTGTGCCCCTAAGGGAGGGGAAAATTTTTGATATATTTAGGCCATCTCTCTTCAGTTTTGGGGGTGATTTCTTTATGAATTATCCCTCTCCATTTATGATGTGATCGATCTCATCCTAAATGTGATACAATTCTAGCAATAATTGAAGTGATTAGTGGTAGCCATCAGTTTTATTCTTCTGAATAAAATGTGGCGAGTGAATAAAGCCTGATGCTATGGTTGTACAAAATTTCATTTAACAGCTCATTGCTGACTGGCCAAGTTGAATTGCCAAATATATCAACTTACTTTTATAGATCTAAGCTGTCTATCTCCTGATTTTCTTAATCGTAAATGATATAACAGATATTGCTATAGTTTTCCCACGCATTGTAAAATGAAAGTGTTTTAAAAAAGGAGCAGCGTAAGTTGATTTGTTTGGTTAAGTTTACAGGTATAGGTTGTATGTACTCCAGGTGTTTGCATACATTCCCAGAGTGTGAGGGCCCTTTATTTCTCCTGCCTCCAGTTTGCATAATACAAACATGTAGGTGATTGCTGTCAGTGAGTTACTGAAAGGTTTCATCTGTTATATTTATGTACTTTTCATTCAAGAATGAATAGTTCTTACTGAGCTGTTTCCAATTCCAGATATGAGGAAATATGCCAGAATACAAGCCTCTTGTTTTGTTTGCAGCTACTTTCTTGGTTCTGACTCTTACTAGATAAAATAATACAAAAGAGAAATAGTGGAAACAAATGACATAATGTATCTATTCTTCTTTTCTTGTTGCTGAAGTTTTATCCAGATTCTTATTACAGGTATAATCTCAGTATATATCATATTTAGTGTAGTTTTTTTCATAGAATGATTTGGATTGGAAGAGCTTTGTCCTACCTGACCTTTAACGTTTCCGGGGATGGGGATTTAGCTCCAATCTGGGCAACCCATGCTGGTGTTTCACCACCCTCAGAGGCAAAATAAAATTCCTGATATGTAATTTGAACTTCTTCTCTTTTAGTTTAAAACCAATTACCCTTTGTCCTCATACTACAGGCCCTGCTAAAAAGTTTTTCCCCTCATGTAATCAGAAATTAGGTGAAGCTTCTCAGGCTGCCTTTGAATGTCACTTGCACTTGATGTAGCTCTGCTAACTGCTTGAGCCTGATCTTCAAATGGCTGCAGTAAGAACCTTGTCCTGTACAGGTACTGGTGAGCCTTCTACCCTTCAATACCTACTTCCTACCTGCTATAGTCACAAAGAAAGTAAAGAGCATTACCTAGTTTTCCTTTCAGCTTGGCTGAATAATTACCACTCAGATACACTGGAAAATAATTACCTCTAGATACCTGATAGGCAGTTTCTAGATGATACCTGACTAGTACCTCACTGTTCTCTGGCTTGGGCCTGGACTAATGCCAGTTTTGCTATTTTGAAGCTGAGAGATTACATACATGTAGAGAGTCAGCAACTGACTGTAGAGTAAGTCATGGGCTATTACTCACCATGCCTGTGACTGTGGAATATACAAAGACACTGAGACGTGCTCATAGTTCTGCTGTTCTTTTGGACATACTGATCTGTTTGATGTGTGGCACTTGAATTTATTGTATTTGTCAAATGTCACAGAAAGTACTTTTCTTTTTACCTAAATCTATAGATTTCTGTTGTCTAAATGGTGAGTAATTTTTCTAGATATCTGAGATTATTTGTTATATTAGCTCATGCTGCAGTTAGTGTTTGAATCCATGGTGCCTTGTACCCTGATACAGAATTCTGTGAGGTACTTCAAAGGTGCTTTAACCCCATATAAAGGGAACCTCTAACAAATGATAGAAGTGTGGTACAATTGCATATGCTTGCACTGATATGCTCAGTGATGTAATTTTGGACTTTTAACTAAATTAGAAGCCTTCAGTTTTTTTGGTTTCAACAGTCTGCAAGTTAAAGGATCTTTAGAGCTATGACATCAAACCTGGAACACGCTTATATGACCAAAGGAAAAAAGAAGCAAAAGACCCAGGAAACAGAAATTAGATCTCAAATACATTTTGACATTGTTCACTGTAAAAGAATTTCTGTGAACAACTATGCTATTTAAAACTACGGTTGTATTTGAAAATAAAAACACTTTTTGAGAAATCTATTCAAATTGTTTGCCTTCGTGTTGTTGGTGACTTCATTCTTATTGCTGTTACAGGAAGAAATCCTGGGATATGCTGGGAAAAGCTTTTTCTCATTAGATTTATGGGGCGAAATCTAGTAGACATTGAATTTTGTTAATGTGGCTATGATGTAGACTAGGAGACGAATTTGAATTTTAACTGAGTGAACCCATCCTCAGATGTCATAACCTTGAGTATAACAAAGCTTTATTCTCTCTGCAGCATTATTCTGGTCGTGTTTTCTCGCATTTTACATTGTGCAGTGGAGGGAGAGAAAAATAATTTTGGATAATGGAGAGCTATCTAAAGCAGCTATTAAATCTGTTTCCTGCCAACTTAGTAATGTGGAATTCTGAGAATACCTATCTTTGTTCTTGGTTTAACAAGAAAGTAAAAACCTACTTTGATATAATTTTAACCATAAGTATGTTCATGAATCACTGCAGTTGACTCTAGGTAGGGACTACATTTTAAATGAGAAAAGCGAGCATGTACAAAGACAATCAAAAGTAGTTAGGTATTTTGACTACATTGTTTTACTCATATTTTTTCAAATACTCATGATACTACTTTTGTTTTAACCTTTTCTTATCAGAGAAAAAATATTTTGTTGAACCAAAAGTTCTTCAAAATTTTTCTGCCTTAGAAAATGTGCAAAACATTTTGAGTTTTCATACTACAAATGACAGCTCACCTCTTCTCTGAAAATATTATGTAATGCACTAATCATTGGATATCAGTAATTTTGGATAGTATAATTCTTTGTAGGTTTTAAGCCAGAAGCTTCAATTCATATGAGGCTATTTCTGCTAGAGAGGATAAGTATAGCCTAAGATAGATGTACAAGGTGATTTTGAAATATTTCAGTGTTTCTCTCAAGGCTACTGGCCTTTATTACATTGATATGTGGAAACATGTCAGAGCAAAGTGGGTTATTTCTTATGGTTTTTTTTTTTTTTTCAAATTCTAGCTTTTAGAATGGGTAGAGTATTGTATGCATGAATAACATTGCATATTAGAAGAGTTCAGCTCAGTCAGCCCATGCTGCTTGACAAAAAATAATGTATTATATCATTGCTTTTCACTCAGATTGGTACATAAAGGCCAAAAAATGGACTGTGGTTCACATAAGTGACACACTTTTGCAAATGATAAATATAAGCAAATCATCATCCTTGTGGCAATTTTCCCAGGTAAATGAAGATTTATGACATTGTCCTATTTATGAATGTATGTGAGTTTCTATCCATGTGTCTTGGCTATTTTTGTCTTTCCTTAAGAACTGTTGCTCCTCTTTAGCTGAATCCAGACAATCTGGTCTCATAAGCTCAATATGTGTAATGGAATGAAAATATTTGGTACGGAGTGACATACTGTTTAGAAAAATTTAAGGATATGACATTAAGTCTTACTGGGCTTGAGACAACCTATACTGATGTCTAAATAATGGGAAAATATCTGTTGGAGCTTTTACCAATTAATTGTATGTCTTCGTAAAGTTAATCAATCTTCAGTTGTTTTACTTCTTGTAAAGCTACTTATTTCCCCTTGGATGTTATTTGAACACAAATATTCCATGTTCATCTTGAATTCCAGACAAATTTGTTGATAATAGTGTGTATCTCTCTTTGTGAATTTTGCTTTTAGAAGAAAAATGGGAAGATATAGTAAGAAAGGACATTAGATTTTCTGTACAATAATCAATATAGACACCTTGGTTATAAAGAAGCTCTTAAATAAGAGATAATGTAGACCTAAATAACCTTTAGTTTACAATGCTGATTGAATATCAACTTGTAGATGATTACTAACAAGCAGTGTGACTCTGATCTGAGCTATAAACAAGAAAGATCCTTTGGATGCTGCCCAATTTTTCCCCATCTATCTAATCAATAGTAAATGAAATTATGTGAGTCGAATGGTAGTTAGGAATGGACATTCTCATGTTTCCCTACTTAAAATTTGCTTGGATGTTGTGGGATTTATGGTTGATTCAGTTGTTACTGGATTTACATTCTTCTTACAAGGGGTCTGTTAGATACAGGAAATAGAGAGTAATGGAGGGGCACGGACCATAAATTCTTGGTTTTTGTCCATTTATAAATAAGTAAAACAAGGTAAGAAAACATTCTCCTGTTCCTTAAATTGTCTTAGGACAGCTTGAAATACATTTTATTCTTTTAAGTTTAGATCTACCACTAGAGGATTTTATGTACTTTTACCTTGCAAATAATTTTTGAGCAAATTATTCCTAAATATACCCGCAAAAATGAGCCCTATGAGGGAGAACTACACCTCACAATATTCTTGGGTATACTTGTTAGTATTTTAGAACCTCTGTTTGCTCAAATAGAAGGACATCAATCAAATACACCTTCAGAAACAGCTTAAAGGATTTTTCTTTCTGCCTCATTAAAACTGTAGTCTGCAACTGTGTAGAAAGTGTTACTTTAAGTGTAAAAGCAGAAGATATTGCCTTGAACTGTTCGTGATGCACTGGGTATTTTCTCAAAGTTGGTTAACAAGGGCTATCTCCTCCTTAAAGCCTGAATATTCTGACAGAGGTTTAGATTTGTTTTTGTCTGTTTCTTCCCTTCTCCAACTTTAATTTGCAGTATTCATAGAGTATGTTCATGTTCTTCTAAGTACCGCAGCAATTCTGGGCTACATTCTTCTGTGCCTTAGATAGCTGCTAGTAAAACAGGTACTTGTTTTTGTTAATGGGTCTGCTGAGCTAATCCCTGAATTGATCTGCAGCATATAGGATGTGGATGCCTTGGTGAAAGGATGAAGATGAGGAATACACAAGTAAGGAGATATTCACAGAGAACAGTCTTACCTTAGCAGCCCAACTGGTTGTGGATGGCAAGGAAGGATGTTAGTATCCCCACAGACTTCTTGTTCTTTGCTGTACAACAGAGGGCAGTTTGGCAGTATTAAGATTGGCAGCAGTCATTGATCTATCATAGAACAGCAAAAAAATGGATAGCAGAGGTATCTATTGAAAGGCACATTTCTTCAAAGAAGTCTGCAAATTGCAATTGATTCATAGAAAACAGTGTATTGAGGGCATAACATCAAGGTCTAGAAAGATTTAAATCTCTAGATACCTTGCTTAATAGAGAGGTATGTTGGAACAGGCTGCTCAGGGAGGTGGATGATTCACCTTCCCCAGAGGTGTTTAAGGCACTGGTGGACAGGGTGCTTAGGGGCATGGGTTAGTGTTTGATAGGAACAGTTGGACTTAAAGATCCGGTGGGTCTCTTCCAACCTGGTTGTTCTATGATTCTATTTACAGGAAAGTTGAAGGAGATTGAAAATATATTTTTTTCTGGTTTGAAGTATTTTAGACTAAAGAAACAATCTGCATTTTATTTGAGCCTATTTTTTCTAAGAAGAGTTTAACATTATGAAAATTTGTCCATCCTGTGTCCAAAAAAATTAAAACCAAGTTTGATAGTAGAATAATATTGTAAAGTAGTAGTTAAAAAGAGAACAAACAGACAGTAAAGGCAATACAATGATGTGAGCCATAACATGACTATGGCAATGTCATGGTGCTTCTGGTAGGCACATATGTAGTCAGTACCTAGGTCTGCTTGTCACAGAACAGGCCAGAGGGACCAGAAGAAAAAAAGCTGAGGATACAGGGAGGCTTTGGAGGACTTGGGGGTTGTTGAGATGGGAAGCTGATGAAGAGGGAAAGGCTGTGGATGTGGTCTTTCTGGACTTGAGTAAAGCCTTTGACACAGTTTCTCACAGCATTCTGCTACGGAAACTGTCAGCCTCTGGCCTGGACAGACGCACACTCTCCTGGGTAGAAAACTGGCTGGGTGGCTGGGCCCAGAGAGTGGTGGTAAATGGTGTTAAGTCCAGCTGGAGGCCAGTGACAAGTGGTGTTCCCCAGGGCTCAGTGCTAGGTCCAGTCCTGTTCAATGTCTTCATCAATGACCTGGATGAGGGCATTGAGTGTACCCTTAGCAAGTTTGCAGATGACACTAAGCTGTGTGGAAGTGTCGATCTGCTGGAGGGTAGGGAGGCTCTGTAAAGGGACCTAACCAGGCTGGACCGCTGGGTAGAGTCCAATGGCATGAGGTTTAACAAGACCACATGCCGGGTCCTGCACTTGGGGCACAACAACCCTATGCAGAACTACAGACTGGGAGAAGCCTGGCTGGAAAACTGCCAGGAGGAGAGGGACCTGGGGGTGTTGGTCAACAGCCGCCTGAACATGAGCCAGCAGTGTGCCCAGGTGGCCAAGAAGGCCAATGGCATCCTGGTTTGTATCAGAAACAGTGTGACCAGCAGGTCCAGGGTGGTGATTCTCCCTCTGTATTCAGCACTGGTGAGACCGCTCCTTGAATATTGTGTCCAGTTCTGGGCCCCTCACCACAAGAAGGATGTTGAGGTTCTGGAGCAAGTCCAGAGAAGAGCGACGAAGCTGGTGAAGGGACTGGAGAACGGACCCTATGAGGAGCGGCTGAGAGAGCTGGGGTTGTTTAGCCTGGAGAAGAGGAGGCTGAGAGGAGACCTCATTACTCTCTACAAGTATCTGAAAGGTGGTTGTGGAGAGGAGGGAGCTGGCCTCTTCTCCCAAGTGACAGGGGATGGGACAAGAGGGAATGGCCTCAAGCTCTGCCAGGGGAGATTTAGGCTGGAGATTAGGAGGAGGTTTTTCACACAGAGGGTCATTGGGCATTGGAATAGGCTGCCCAGGGAGGTGGTTGATTCACCTTCCCTGGAGGTGTTTAAGGCACGGGTGGATGAGGTCTTGAGGGACTTGGTTTAGTGTTTGATAGGAATGGTTGGACTAGAAGATCCGATGGGTCCCTTCCAACCTGGTTGTTCTGTTCTGTTCTGTTCTGTTCTGTTCTGTGAAAATGGAGAAGATGGATTCCCAGGTCTAAAACAGGGCATACTGTTAAAGTAGGGAAGTGTAGGGATTTAATACATAAATCTATCAAAGTGAGTTTTCAGTAGTTAAAAAGAAATAAATTCTTACATAAACACTGAGAAATAATACTTCTGGTTTTGAAGATAAACATTTTCAACCAACCTTTCAGTCCTGGAATTAGAACTGACTGATTGGTTATCTAAGAGAGGGAAAACAAAAACCACCAATGTAGTCAAATCCTCAAGGGGAAAAAAATGAATCCACTGCATCAATAATGTAATGAGTTATGACTAGAAATGTTATAGGGAAATCTGAACAAACATCTCATTTTCTTTGTCCATAATTTCAGCAGGACAGTGTCTCTTTAAAGAGTGGCTTTTCTAACAAGTCTGCAGAAAGCCTGCTGTGAGGAGAGAGGAGGGATCACATAAGAAAAGTTAGGCTCAATATATCCTTCTGTGTTACAGAAAGACAGATTTATGTTTTGGCATCTGTCCTTATCAGGTTGATTTGTTTTGTAGATTGAGTATTAAAATGACTAGCTCTGGAGAAATCCTTACCCTGCTGAGAACATTAAAATGCCATGCAGTTTAATATAGAGGAATTGAAGAAAGCTCTGCTTGAGAAGGAGATAAGGTGAAATTCTTCAAACAGGTTTTAAGACTGCCAATGACCCCTTTTTGTCTGTCTTGAATAAGTGTATTCCACTTTAATGAGATCATTCTGAGGTTCCCATCAGGTTTTATGCACAATTTTCTGCTGGTTTACTGACAAAGACTTCTTTCTGTTTCTCAGTAGAATTTCCTTTCTATTGAGTTAACAGTAATGTCTTTATAGCCAATCAAATGTCAACTGATGGGCAAATTATTATAAACAATTATTGTCCTAATTTATATATTTCAATTATATTGATATTTATTTTATTGTTTAGTTGCCTATTTGACTTTCTCCTTAGTAACTCTTACAATCCAGTAGCAAGAGCTTTTGCTTTCCCAACACCAAGGTAGTTGCAGTTTTATATTTCAGGTTTATTATTTTGCTGCTTCATCCAATCACTTAGTATGAGGAAAAAGTACTTAGAAACTATTCAGCTGGAAGGCAAATAGGAGAAGGGTAAAGGCAATCGATAGTCTAGCATTATTTGCATACACCATAAAACTCAATTTAACCAAGTCTACTCCTGGTTGTTATAAAAGAAAAATAATGCACATCTTAATTTTGTACTTCAGCCATCATTTCTCCTGAGAGAAAAGGGGTTATTATAATTCCAGCTTAGTGGAAATATGTAAAGCTTTTACTCATCTTGTGTGTAAAGGCGATAACCCATGTGGTTGAGACTGCTTATTTATTTCTTATTAATTCATTTCAGCCTTTATAAGTCAACTGAGCATTCTGTGTTTGTAAAGTGATTCTGGAAAATTATTTTGCATAAGTAATAGTAAACACTGGCATTGCTTCCTGGCAGGGAATGAAAATGATTCATGCAATTCTCAGTGGCCTAATGAGCAGAAACAGTGACTGGAACCATGAACAGCTCGTTGGCTGAAGTTTGGCAGCTGAAAAAGCCTTGCTCACCAGCTGTGTTTTCACTAGCAGGCATCTTTAGAATCTGTAGGAATCACTTATTGTGAGGCATACAGAGGCAGAGAGGGAAGATCTGACAGACAAATTCAAAGCAGGGGTAGATGGAGCAAGAAGAAAACCTCATACCTGGCAAACAAAATTAACTGTAAACAGTATTTCACTTTTCCTATTATCAAGATTTGTAACAGTGCCAAGAAATTTTATATTCTGTGAAACGTTCCAGCAAGCTTCCGAAGTACACCTAGGATTTTACAGCCTAGGCAAATTCAGTGCTGCTATGTCTGCCAAGTTCTTGGTATTTAAATGGGACCCTCTTACTTAAAATAATTTCACTGTCAGCCATTACAGAGGAAATTCTTCCTCCTTCTCTTGTTTGTTTTTAAGTAAATTCAGTTTCAACGTGTAATTTGGATTTTTATCTTCAAAAATCAGCAAGCAAACTAAAAAAACAACAGTGGTAATCAGATACCAAAAAAACCCTATATGAAACAAAATCTCATTGAATAATGGACTGACACAATTTTCTGATTTCTGTTTTTGTTTCGCAATAGCTAAATTGTCTGATGACTCATCTGCTTTGATTTGAAATACGTTGTTTGTCTGTAGATTTGCTTACTGCCTTTTGTCAACATGAATTGGAGAGGCTTTCAAAAAGCACAACTTGGAACAGTTTATGATTGCTATTATACTGTTGGGATATCTTGTTTTCTTCACATCTATAGTTATTGTTGAAATATCTGTCTGTGCTATGATCCTAAGACCATTGCAGGGAATGTTTGTTTATATATTCTATTTGGTGTGTCTACAGAATGCTCTTACTCCATACCTGAAACTAAATAAATGAATGATTAAATTTAAGCACCTGAGTAAGTGCATTCAAGTTGATGCTCTCAATCACGCTCAAAGGAATTGGATACTTCTACTTTCATGGAGGTATTGCATGAAGATTACTACTATGAGTAGGCTTGACAGGGGAGGACTGTGGGTACAGAAAGTATTTCTAACAACCTGAAGTGTATTCAGTTCCCTCTGATGCTCTATCCAAACCCACAAAATAATGTGGAAAAACAATTTCTGTGTGAATTCTTGCATGATTTCAAAGGGAAGCATCAGGGCCACTTAGGGTAATTTCAAGCATATTTGTCCAGTGAGTATTAATGAAATAAAGAAGGGAAACAAAAAAACTGAGCTGGATATTGTTAAGATAAAAATAATGAATAGACTGGAGGATGGGAACAATCAAAAAAAAAGAAAAAGGACAAATGAAATTCTATTATAGAGGTTTTTGCACTGCCCTGCAACCCAGGTGGTTGTTTCATGTAACTCTGTAGCTCTTTTTGCTAGTAATATTGAACAACTGTACAATATAACGTATATGGTTGTGCACATAACTATCATTAAACTATAGGAAAGCCTTTTAATAATTATTCTGAACATTTAAAAAAAGCTACTCTTTAGCTGTCTGCACATGGTAGTCATCCTAGCTCAGTGATCTCATTAGAAAAACAAAAAGGGTTTGTTTGATCATGATGTAAATGTTACTCTACAGAGCCAACACTGGTATGCGAAGCCCGTGTGGTACTCATGGGGCAGGAGAAAAACAATAAAAATCACAACACCCTGCACGCCACACAAGCACTCTCCATTTTGTCTCTTTTTATAATCACAGTCTGTGGAAACGCCTGCTAAGTGCAAATACAAGGCAACAGCAAATGTGATCATAAAGTTTTTACCTTGATTTTTAGGAAGACAATATATTTAGACGGGTCAATTAATAACAAAAGACTTCCGTTCGATTTCCAAACCATTGCCAAACAAATGTGGAGACTTTTAAGTTTTCTACCTTAAAGGATTGCTTTGTTGCTCCCAAAGGAGTTCTTTGCAGCTTTTGTGGACTCCTCAGCATCCCATCCTCAAAGCATTTTTTTCCCCCAGAACTACCTATTAGTTTATAATCAATAAAAACTTGAAAATTCTACAAATATGCAAACTAAACATTTGAGATCAGTAACATTCAAAGAAAGTTTGGGTAAATTATCTATGGGGGTCATGGAAAACTGCATAATTTACCAATATTAAAGCAGAAGGAACCGTTGCTAGGGATTTCCAATGGTAGATATTCTGCATATAGTATTATTTTTTAATATCACTAAAGGTGTGGATCAGAAAGTGATATGGATTATGTTTGCTAAATCTGTAAAGACACTGAGGAGGCAGAAAGTGGGGGGTGCTACGCTGTTGTAGGGAAAATGGATGGTGGATTGTTTAAGTCCCTTTTACTCCTTTGATTACTCTTTGAGGAGAAAAGCTCTGAATGCAATTTTAGGTCATATCCTACAGTGAGCTTTGTATTGAATACTCTCTGTGTAAAAATGAAGTAAAACCTAGCAATGAAACATGGCTCCAAATAAAAACCACAGTGGCTTCTTTCTTTTGTGAAGTAAAGCTGCTCAGGTGAGCAAGAAAGAGGAGTTCCCTCCCCTTACAAGAATATTGAAAATCTGGGTGATCTTCTTTGATTGCTGAGACTGCAAAAGTTATTACTAGCAGCTAGAGACTGCAAGTGAGGTCAGGGATGTTTATTTTAACCTTAACTTGTGGAGTGACTCAGTGCATCTTTAAAACAACAGTTTTGTCTGGATTATGTCTGTGTTACAGCACAGAACTCTCGGTTTTTAAAAAGCAGTGTTGAGCTGTCTGAACCGTATGGTAAATTCTAATGAAAAAACCCTTCAGATATTTGCCTTGTGAAGCTGATTTGAGTCACATTCAGTTTGTAAAATGTATTTAATCATAACAGCATAGAAATATCTGTAAGGATATCTACCATCAGACCAAACATTACTGTAACGGAACTAGTGTCGGTACCTCATCTAGGAAATATTTTTCTATTCCTTTGTTGATGTCTCTAAATGAATCCTCAGGAATATTTTGTGGGGAATAAAGATTATACAAACACACACACAAAGAAAAAAGAGTCTGAAATGATTCTGCAATATATAGCCACCAATACCTCTCTGAGATTCCTGCCATATAATCAGATCTTTTGCAGTGCCATTACTAAAAAAATGAAATTTTTTTTGTCTAATTCTTGTTCGGAAAAGCACCAGCATATAGATCAGACTTGATATTTGCTACTTATTTTCATCTCCATCCTTCAAGTTCAGTGGGTACTAACTATTCTCCTCTTTATTTAAACAAGCTTGAGGTTTTATTCCCTTTTATGAGACCTTTCTTTTTCATAAATATTATTCTGTTTATTAAATTGCTAAGCTAGTATAACAAGACTACACAAGGAGAGACAGCTGAAGAATTGCAAACACTGAATAATTAGGAGATCAATAAACAATTCAGTAATTTTGAGATGACTTTGAAGTGACCTTCCAGAACATAAAAGCCTTAAGCTGTGTAGGACATACAAATCTTAAATGATAGTTACTGTGCCAAGTGAATTTGAGCAGGTTGGTAATGTTGATTTAGCTGTTCTAATCGTGTTGAGCTCTGCAAGTCTCAGAATAAAAAAGCAGCAATGAGAACAAAAGGAGCACACACAGTAAAGAAATACTCATTAAAAAAAAATACCTATACATGAAAGAACCAGTCAAACTGAAATTATAAAATGAAGTAAGGAGACAGGTATTCAACTCAATAAACTAATGTTATGATAATATACAGTCTTCCCCCCTAATATTTCAGGTAAAGCATAATTCAGTTCGGAAGCATAGTATTTTAACTGCCTATATCAAGGCTAATAAGGCTAAAAGATAGGACTCTTGCATAACTGTGTGAGACATTACCCCTTCAGTCCCTCCAATACAGCCTTTGATAATGAAGGTATGCTTTTTAAATGTGTTTTATTGTATTCCTGAGATCAGTTACGTATAGAAGAAAATTCTTGTGTTTTTATGTATTTTCCTGTAACACTGAATATTTCCCTAAGACTGGCAGCACTATTCTTAGATTTCATTCAATTAGTAATTATTCAAGTGACTGTCTAACATCTGTAGAAAGGACTTTTGCACCATTTATGGTACATAATATGTAATGTTCCAAAAGGCACCAATTTATGGACATAAAAATATGACCCAAGATGCATGAAGGTGTAATTCCATGGAACAATGTTAATTCTTCTTGTTAGTTCATTTTAGTACTCTTTGAATGTCTAACTTTCTTCAGATCCTCCTACTCAGACAGGTACATGTCCCTTTACGCTCAACGGAGTTATTTTATGCATGACTTGGTGTTCTATTTTTTGACAATTAAACCATGGAGAAATAGAAATAAAAGGTAGCTTTTTGATAAGTCCAAGCTCTTCCAGAAAAATCCATATAATCTTTTCTATATCCATTGTTGGAATAGTGTGTTGCCTGTGCCACCAACAGTTTGTATAGGTGTTGTTTATGTATTTTACATCTTAGCTGGAGGAAGCTGAATACAAAACCGTAGCAGCATAATCTCCATGGGCTGTGCAAACCCAACAGGATCCCTACACTGCGATAAACTGTTGTGATATCATGTCTCTTGGTAGGGAGGAAGGGAATAAAAGGGATGAGGGATAGGAAATAGGAGGAGAAAACTAGGTAACCTGTGTTAAGAATTGTTTAGTGCAGAGATATGTAGGAAACTTTTGAACTATTTGGCAATGAATATAAACAATGAACAGTTATTAAACAATGGATTTATTCCAAACTCTTTGCCGTGATAAGTTTGAAGAAAAGCCCTCAGCAAAAATAAAAGACAATAGGAAGATGATGTCAACCTAGGAAAAATAAAAAGACATAGTAAATGTTTGCTTGATTTTCTTTCTATCTTAGGAAAATAATACCAGGTAACCACTACTGTGTTTCCAGTGTAAAACAACACATCCCTCCTCAGTTTAGATGACATTTCATGTTAAGGCTCTGATAGTTTAACCACTGTTAACGGTGCAAACATACAAAAAAGTAGACAGTCATGCAGTCATTGACTATATATGTAAATGAACTAATCCACTGTGTTGGATTGTGGGCTTAAAGATTCCAATATTTTGTGTATGCTGGGGCAAACGGCCAATGCTTCCTGCTTGCTGCTAATGTCACAGGTATACCAAGGCATCGGTCATTTGCCCCAGCATAAATGCAATACTGGAATCTTTATGCTCACATTGAGTCATTGTGGAGGACGCTGATTATTTAAAATTACAAAAATTAATCCCTTATCTTTCTGAAAATCTTTCTGCCTGACTGATGTTTACAAATAATTTTGTCTATAGTTATGCAAAACTACCTGTAATAAACCGAAATTTTAGAAGACTGAAATATTAAGTCACAATTTTGTTATTGTTAATTCACTGTTCCAAGTGTATGTCTGTTAACGAGTCTCTTTTGAAGTTATATTCATTCATTTTGTTCACTTTCAGACATGTCTTCGTTGTCTAAACACATTGTAGTTGTTTTCAGAAGTAGACAGTATGTTCTCTCTGGTACTAATTCAGTTAACTAGAGAAGCGGAGATTCTGGAACACAATATGATCCTGAAAATTCCATTGTGCCATAGTAATGATCCATTTTTTAATTACCACCTATCACTTTAAGTGCTTTGTCTAATATTCATCTTATACAAATATCAGTAACAGTCCCATCTACTAGTAGGGTCAAGCTCAGTTTCTTCCTGAAATCTTGGAATCGTTTGTGTTGGAAAAGGAACTTTAATATCATTGTAAGATCCCTTGTAACTTCTAAGAGACTTGTTGATCACAAATGACTGCCAAGACCTGTAATGATGTAACGCTGACTGTTTTCAAACACCAAAGAACATGTACAGGTTATTTCCACGAGTATCTGGAACTGCTATATGTTGAGTCCAAATTACATTTATTTTTTTCATAAGCACTCTTTAATTTATCCTCAGTGAAAAAAATTATAATATACAGTTTCTCTATAGGTTAATGTAGATTATGAATTTCTACTAGAAAAATTCATCACTTACAGAAAGTAAAAGTCTCCATGTGTAAAATTAAGAAAAAGAATGGTGAGTGAAGGAAAGGAACAAAGAAGATAAAAGACTACCTGAATGCCCTCCATCTTTACTAGCACTTGTTTTCACCATTGAGTTGAACAGAACATAACTGCATAGGTTTCATGAGACTGCACTTAGGAAGGGCAACAGAAGTGGGCTGCTTTAAGGAAAAACTTTTTTTTTTTCCTGCAGAATAAAATACCATTCTTTAGAACATAAAAAATCATCATATTTTCCTCAAAAGAACCCCTTCTGTCACTAATCCATTCTTGGCATCCTGTGCTGAAATCAGTCCTGTGGAATCAGTTATTAAAATCTGTGCAAAGGCTCTCATTAATTTTGCATTGTTCCCTACAAATGGGCCCCTTAAATGCATAGGCTGTTCAGCAAATGCTTAGCATATTAAAAATCACAGACTAGTCATTTAAAACATGCAATAATATTGTTATAACAATATGATTGTTGTAACGCAGATCATTTACTGGATGCTCTATACATATGAGAATTACATTTGTGTGGCATAATCAAAGTCAATGAGAGCCTTTGCCTTCATTTCAATAGGCTTTGGATCAGGCTTTTTGAGAAGTATCATTAACTGTTAGATGTGTTTTTGAGACTGCATGTATCAATCTGATTAATTAGCAGCAATCTAAAATGTTTTCATTAATGGTTTCTTCAAATTCAGGATCACATAAAGAACTCTATAATATCTCATTGTTTTGGTTCCTCCTACAGCCCTTTTAAATTTCTGTTAATACCCATTTGATAGTAAATTTAACCTTCCTACCAACATAAATGATTAAATAACAGGGATTGTAATGAAATTCCAGTAATGCTTTCTGCATGCAAACCTGAAAAGGGAATAATTACTATCATAGAATCTTCTGGATTCATCTTTGTCAAATTCTACTTCTTTTTTTAATAAAGTAAGAGTTCTTCTAATCTTTCAAGCTTACCTAAATTTTTTTCTATTGTGTAAGTACATATACTCCTTCATTATTTCCTTTTTACAGTGAGGTAGCACATATAGGTGACCCTCACTCACACCAGTGTGTTCCTATGCCAGCCTTTCTAAAAACACAATTTACACCTATGACAGGACTTGATTTTGATTCCAGCAGAGCATTTTGTGTGTTGTAGATTGACAACTGTGTTGTCTCTACAGCAGAGCTGAGAAGCAAGGACATTTTTAAGTTTACCTGATGCTGACATGGATGTGCACTGATGTCAGCATACATTGTGTCAATATTACTTAAGAGAAGCCAAAGGTTTGCACATTTAACTGATTGAACTGAAAGTTTGTAGAATTACTTATTTTATCACACACCCTTCCTTTTGAAACGTGATCTGAAAATTATCTAACAAGCAAAGCAAAAATCTGATCAAAGTTTCACCCTTAACTTATTGCTTATTAATTGGATCAGTGAATTCTGTAGCTTTCATTACCAGCCAATTCCAGCCTGCTAAGCTGCATGAAATTTTATCTTCCTCAGTAAGTTTTTCTTTAAAGAAGCTGTATAAAAATCTACTGCAATCAGTACTGTGTCTTTGCCTTTAAGAAATGTAAGTTTGTTTTCACAGTAAAAAAATAGCTGGTTTTTTGTTACCTGTTTTCTAAAATCCCTTTTAGTGATCATTTTTTTGCAATCATACAGATTCCAGGCTTTTATTTTTTAACTGCTGATTTAGTCTAATAGTCTTTGATTGTAAAGTCTATCTCTGAATAGTGACTATTATTTTTTTACCTGTTTTTAGACACACATAATATAGTGCTTATGTTTCCATGGATCTTTGTCTGAATTATTTTTGCATGAGTGAAGCTGTCACAAATATGCCCTCAAAGGACTTATTTTTGCTCTAGTGATGGTGTTTCAGCAAGCATGGTGAATTATGGAGGGTTTTGCAGAAGTTTATTCTAAAAACTTGACAAATATAAACATTAAATTTGCCTTTATATAATGAGTCTGAACTCAAGGTGTTTCACATGTCTTTAGATGAGCCAAAGGCACCGAGGCCTTTAAAAAATAAGATTAGGGTTGGGTTTTCCTAACTAATTTATTCCATGGAGAAATCACAGATTTGAATGTGAAAGAGTTTTGTAGAATGCCCTCACACAGTCTTCTACAATATAAATATTAACTTTGGTGTATAACAGAGCCTCATTTTTTTCAGGTTCTTGGAAAATATAGGAAAGCTGAAAGAAGGGAGATTTAGATTAGATACTAGGAAGAATTTTTTTACTGTGAGGGTGATGAGATTCTGTTAAAGGTTGTCCAGAGAAGTCATGGCTGCCCCATCCCTGGAGATGTTCAAGGCCAGGTTGGATGGGGCTTTGAGCAACCTGATACAGTGGGAGGGGATGTTGGAACTGGGTGGGCTTTAAGGCCGCTTCCAACCCAAACTATTACATGATAATGCAATTGTTTACTGTTACTCATAGTGCTTACTCCTGGAAGGATATGGTTCTATACTGTGGTTTCCCTCTTAATTTTTCCTTCCTTATCTCATATGACTTTGGGAGCTACTTGGATTATTTCTTCATACCATCCACCTCTTATCTTCATCTTCTTCTCCTCTCAATTCTGATAGGTTACAAACCTCTCAGAATCAGAAAATTACATAGAACAATAGTAATTTCAGTTAATCTTCCAGCATCCTTGTTATGCCACCTCTGCAGTCTCACCAAAATTCATTATGCATAAGGAGTAAGAGAGAGACTGTCTCTACTTAGCTCCATTTCACCAGGGAAGTGTCTCCTCTCTAATGCCAAAGCACACATCCATAGTCACATTGTGTAAAGGGGTATTTGGCCACTGGGGCGGAGGGGTAGACTGAGCTCTAAAAATAGATTTTCATCAAACTTTCTTTTGCAGCTATTCATACCCACTGTCACCTCAGAGAAATGTACATTTACAACTGCTTTCCATGTGAATATTAAAGGCCCTTACTTTTGAAAATCTGGTTTACAAAATAGCTTAATATTTTTGGTGCTTTGTGCCTCATCTTCTCAATTTCTTTTCATTACTCTTTCAGGTGATGGATAATGTTTTGGGCCTTTTTTGCTGATTTTGAGCAGTTGTGATTGTTGTACATATGTTCTTTTCCTTCTCAGTGAGTGCAGACTATGGCGTATCCTCACAAACCTTCAGTCTTCTCCGCTTTTCATTGTATCACAGGCAATAAATAGCTAGGCCCTGCAGTTTATTTATAGAAAGTTAAAAAGACTCTAAATGGGATGTCAGTTTTTCATGGAGTTTTCAGAATGTCATTTTCTTGGCATAAACTTTACTGTAATTAAGTATTCTTTGTGCAGCAAAATTGATTCTCCATTCTGCACTTTATAAACTTAAGCATTTTTTTGTGAATCCACAGCTCATCTGCAAAGCGCTGTGCCTGTTTCACCCAGCATGCTCCCTTTTCATGCTACTGAGAGAAGTTGTAAGTTTAAGAGGAAAAAAAAGGCTATTGAAATATAATCAGACACTATGTGTGTTGTTCTTGTATTAATTCTATTCTAATTATGTGGTTGTCATTGAGATAACTCACATTGAATCTAAAAGTAAACATGAAGGTTGCTGGTTACTTATGATATTTGTACTGGTTTTACATTTTTGTAAGGGACTTGGAAAAGAGAAAGAAGAGGAAAGAGTTTGTGTACGTACCTGTTCCACATATTTTACACAGTTCTGCATTTTCAGTGAGTTTCAGTGGTAAGAATAAAACATGGAATCACAGAATCATAGAATAGTTTGGGTTGGAGGGGACCTTAAAGATCATCCAGTTCCAACTCCCCTACCATGGGCAGGGGCACCTCCCATGGATCAGGCTGCCTGAGGTCCCATGCAACCTGGCCTTGAACAATTCAAGGGATGGAGCAGCCACAGCTTCCCCGGGAAACTTATTCCAAAACCTCACCACTCTCCTAGTGAAAAAGTTCTTGCTTATGTCTAGTCTAAATCTCTCCCTCTCCAGTTTATATCCATTATCCCTAGTCCTATTGCTACAAGCCTTTGTAAACAGTTCCTCTGTTGCTTTCTTGTAGCCCCCTTCGCCTCCCCCCTTGCCCTCCCCCTTCTTCTCCCCTTCCCTTCCCCAAAGGAAAAACAAGTTGAAGTATAAAGGCTTTTTAATTTGTCTGCTATTTCTTTGTTCATTTAATTATGGTTTTCTACCTCACAATTGCCTAGGTACCCAAGTCCTAAAAATCTCATTAATGCAATTTGTGGGAAGAGAGGAACCATTTCAAAGGTACCCTGTTGTTCCAGTTGAGTCAGGTGAAAAGGTTGTACGTATCAGCTGGCTGCTAAATTTTCAGACTGTTTCAATAGGTGAACCTTCCATTGTTGTTAGTCCTATTTACTTTTTTGACTTTTCTCATTAGAAAAAAATGCTTTCTTCTACTTGAGTTTTTCATGATATGTGAGTACTCAGTATTGATTAGTACCTTTCATAGAATCATAGAATCATAGCATCACCAGGTTGGAAGAGACCCACTGGATCATAGAGTCCAACCATTCCTATCAAACACTAACCCATGTCCCTTGGCACCTCGTCTACCTGTGCCTTAAACACCTCCAGAGAAGGTGAAATTGAAGTTTATTTCAAAGAAGATATGTTTGTCATCATTTTTATTCTGTGTAGCAGTCCAGTAAATGCATTTCTGCTCACTGTGTCATCCATCTAGGTTGTATCCCTTGGACAATGGAATATGCATGCCTTCATAGGCCAGAAGGGAAAAAAAAAAAGAGAAAATTACCCATAAATTTCTTATTTTTTAGGATCTTGTGAATGGCAATCATCAAAGGAAAGTCTTTATTATTAGTTTGGAGCTGCATTCTTCATGTGCTGTAAGAAATGAAAGACTAAAATTCTTACTGTTTTAGTAGATGTAAAAATAACAGCAGTTTCAAGTTCTTTTTACTGGATCAGACCAAAATAGATGGGACCTTGCAACAACCATCAACTTGCCTATTTACAAGAAGTTGGAATGCTAGGATTAAAGGAATGAAAAAAAAGAAGATGGTATTCTTGTGACCTAATGAGACCCAAATGCGGATCAGCAAACAGAGAAGTCAGTGGGGGGAAATTCTGCCCTCAGATAGAAAGTTTGCAGTAAATGCAAACCATCCATCATTGTTTGGTCTTGCCTGCTTGCCAATCAGTCAGTAGAACTGACTGCTAGTAAGGAATGATTTTAGCTTTAGTTCCGTGATTGTTCCTCTTTGCCAGAGAGTGTTCATTAGGGAGAACATTACTATTCCATTCCTACTTTTAGCACTGTAGGATGCTACTTAACTTTTTTTTAACTGTTGGGGAGGTGGAGGGAAACCTGAGAAATCATTCTAATGAGGTCTGTGTTAGTTGTTCTTTTTAATGAAATACTTTCAAAATGCCTTGTAGTCAACAAGATTCTTATTCTTCAATCTCCCTAACTTTTCTAGCAAACTATTAAAACTGATCTTGCTTCTAGGCCTGTGCAGCAATGTGAGTGGGAAAGCCAAGTACATCAATATTTTATTTTTAAAAATAGCATATATTTTTTCCCCCACTATCAAGACCTGCTACATTTCCAGCAGCATTCAATGCAATAGAGTACTGTTAAATATACCATTGGCATACAATCAACTACCATTTATTTTACTGTTGAGTGATTTGTTACAGAGATAGAAACTATTCAATACCATTGACAAACAACAGGCAGTCCATAGCTCTGAATTACTGCATGGATACTTAATTTCAGCTCTGTTTTCTAATGGATGCCAGACGGAATTGTGCAGAAGAGAACAACAGCTTTATTTATTAATCCTCACAATGCAGTTTTGTCTAATTACTGCTGACTTGTCAGACAATAGTCAATGACCTTCATCAGGGAAAGCAAAACAATCTGATATACCAGTGCACATTTGGCACACAAGTCTTGGTGCCTTTTTATTTGTCTGCTAACAACCAATGTTTACCTGAAACAGATGAGGAAAAAAATCAGGCAATAATATGCTTGGAGAGTTCTCATCTATGTACTACAAGCTATATGCTCGACTCTCATAAATCTATAAAACTGTACAGAATAGCATCAGTGTTTTTTCTACAATTCTTGTTTCAATCTCCAGACCTGAGAACATTCCATAGGAACTCAAATCTAGAGAAGTTCACTCCATCGCAATGCAGGCAGACAGCCTCTCAGCAAGGTCTGGATGTTCCTGCAGAATTGACTTTATTAGTAAGTGTCAATATAGCCTTGCAAAAATCCTTAGGGACTTCATAGAGTAAGTTTATGACACTACTGTTATCATTCAGCCTCAGTAATGGGAGTTTCTTTTGAGTTTGTTCATCTTGGGAAAATAATAGTCCTTCTCCTGCTAGGTCATGGGAAGAAAGATCCAAGATACTGTTGACAAAGGCCAGCTCTGAAGATATGGAGCTATTATTACCTTACTAAAATACCTAAAGGGAATAGCACATGGCTGTGAATAAGAAGGCTTTCCTTACAAAGAAAAGGTGTGCCAGGTGTTCATACATGAATACTTAGTTGAAAAATATTTTATGAATGTACTATTTTTACATGTAATGATTTCTTCCATGCTTTTTCTAGTCAATAAATGCAACAAGCATCTCTACTTGAAGTTAAATAAGACAGACAAATGTGCTCTGATATGCTGTAACAAGGAGAAGCAGAATAATATGACCAAGAACAGCGAAGGCCTTGACAAAGCCATGTTGTGAACAGAGAAAGCGTTGTGGGGGCTGTGGCAGTAGAAGGATGCCTAGGACTAGGTGATCACAAGATGATATGGTTTTCTGTTCTAGGGGAAGAGGGTGGTTAGCAGGACAGTAGTGTTAAATTTCCAGAGGGCAGACTTTGAACTCTTCAGAAGGCTGGTTGGCAAAGTCTCCTGGGAGACAGTACTTAAGGGCAAGGGAGCTCTTCAAAAAGGAAATCCTAGCAGCTCAGGAGAAAGCCATCCCCGTGTTCCGGGAAAAAAGCCGGAAGGGGAAAAAAACAGCCTGGATGAACAGATTGATCCTGAGTGACATCAAGAAGAAGAGGAATGTTTGTTGGCTCTGAAAGAGGGGACAGGCCTCTTGGGTTGACTACAGGAGGGAAGTGATGCAGAAGGAACAACAGCGACAGGGGATGAGGAAAAGGCTGAGGTACTTAATGCCTTCTTTGCTTCAGTATTTAATTGTAAAGAATGTTGTTCCTCCTCTGTACAAACCCTGGAACTAGAGGAGCAAAATGAGGCTCCCATGGTCCAAGAGGAGGTGGTCAGAACCTTGCTTGGCCAACTGGACACCCACAAGTCTATGGAGCCGGATGGGATCCACCCAAGGTTATTGAGGGAGCTGGCGGATGTACTGGTCAAACCCCTTTCCATCATCTTCCAGCAGACCTGGAAGACTGGGGAAGTTCCACTGGACTGGAGGCTGGCTCATGTTATGCCCATCTACAAGAAGGGTCATGGGGAGGATCCAGGGAACTACAAGCCTGTCAGTGTGACCTCAGTGCCAGGGAAAGTTATGGAATAGGTGATCTTGAGTGCTATCATGAAGCACATGCAAGAGAACCGGGTGATCAGGTCCAGTAAACATGGGTTTATGAAAAGCAGGTCTTGCCAAACTAACCTGATCGCCTTCTATGGCAAAGTGACTCGGCTGGTGAATGAGGGAAAGGCTGTGGATGTGGTCTTCCTGGACTTCAGTAAAGCCTTTGACACAGTTTCTCACAGCATTCTGCTACGGAAATTGTCAGCCTCTGGCCTGGACAGGCGCACACTCTCCTGGGTGGAAAACTGGTTGGATGGTCGGGCCCAGAGAGTTGCGGTAAATGGTGTTAAATACAACTGGAGGCCAGTTACAAGCGGTGTCCCTCAGGGCTCAGTGCTGGATCCAGCCCTCTTCAATGTCCTTATTAATGACCTGGATGAAGAAATTGAGTGTACCCTTAGAAAGTTTGCAGATGACACTAAGCTGTGTGGAAGTGTTGATCTGCTGTAGGGTAGGGAGGCTCTGCAAAGAGATCTGAACAGGCTGGACCGCTGGTCATAGTCCAATGGCATGAGGTTTAACAAGGCCAAATGCCAGGTCCTGCACTTGGGGCACAACAACCCTATGCAGTGCTACAGACTAGTAGAGGTCTGTCTAGAAAGGTGCCTGGTGGAGAACAACCTGGGGGTGTTGGTTGACAGCTGACTGAACATGAGCCAGCAGTGTGCCTAGGTGGCCAAGAAGGCCAGTGGCATCTTGGTTTGGATCAGAAGTGGCGTGACCAGCAGGTGCAGGGAGGTTTTTCTCCCTCTGTACTCTGCATCGGTGAGACCACACCTTGAATCCTGTATGCAGTTCTGGGCCCCTCACCACAAGAAGGATGCTGAGGCTCTGGAGCAAGTCCAGAGAAGAGCAACAAAGCTGGTGAAGGGGCTGGAGAACAGACCGTATGAGAAATGGCTGAGAGAACTGGGGTTGCGTAGCCTGGAGAAGAGGAGGCTGAGAGGAGACCTCATTGCTCTCTATAACTACGTGAAAGAAGGTTGTAGAGAAGATGTTGATGGCCTCTTCTCCCTAGTGACAGGGGACAGGGCAAGAGGGAATGGCCTCAAGCTCCACCAGGTGAGATTTAGGCTAGACATTAGGAAAAAGTTTTTCACAGAGAGGGTCATTGGGCATTGGAATAGGCTGTCCAGGGAGGTGGTTGATTCACCTTCCCTGGAGGTGTTTAAGGCATGGGTGGATGAGGTACTGATGGGCATGGTTTAGTGTTTGATAGGAATGGTTGGACTAGAAGATCCGATGGGTCCCTTCCAACCTGGTGATTCTATGATTCTGTGGCCACCCTGACGGGCATCCTAGCTTCACTGGAATGACATAGGTATCAAATTTTGGGGTTTATTTCAGTAAATTTGTGGCCTATGTGCATAGCCTGAGGCTCTGGGATAGGGTTAGTGGTCTCTTGAAAGCTTTGCCCCAAAATCTTCAACTACAAGACAAAAATAGCTAACCAAACAAGTAGAAAAAAGGAAACATTTTGTCTTTCAAATCAAAGAAATTTAAATTAATTTGTCCTTTAAACCACTGAACAAATGTAACTATGAATGCAACTGGACTTGTAAATGTTAAATGATCTTTGTTTAACTTCATACAATTTTAAAAATTTAACTACCTCATATGTCTATGCCTGAAGTCCAGCAGTCTTCAGGAACAGCAACTTCTCCAGCTGAAGCAGTAGGAGAGTCTTCTGAGGTGCACGATTGACATAGAATCTTCTGTTATTCAACTTTTCATTTAACAATATTCTGGAATAAGTAACTGAGAAAAAAATCTGACAAAGCATCAATAAAAAAAGACTATGTACATCTAGTCTATTTTATCCGAATGGGAATTTGTAACCAGCTCCATTTAGCACCTATCTACTCTTTCTTATTTGCTCCTGAAGTTTGTCTAAACTCTAACAGATATTTTGTTCATACTAATGCTTTGTCTAAAGTACTTTCCATGCCTCACATATATTACCAACTAGAGAGTTTAAGGATTTATTAAGATTTCACTTAAAATGCAGGTTTTATTCAAAAGTCTTTGGAAAACTAAATATTTAAATATAGCTTTTCCATGTGATATCTACAAATAGAGCCTTACAAAATGGCAATGAACCAGGAAAAAAAAAAAAAAACAAACTTCTGTGATTACAATCCTGTTTGTAAAACTACTGTAATATTTATTCCTCATGTATAGTTTTAGTTCTGGGGGTGAAAATTCTGTTTCAGAGAGACTGTGAAATTTTAAAATATATTTTAATTTCTTAAATGAAACTGAAAGCAAAGCTTTTTGGAAAAGAAGCACTAAAATATTTTGTTATAATATAGGGGAGAAATAGTTTTAAACCACTGTGATTTTTACTTCTCTCTTAAGCTAACCTTCAGCTAAATTGCAGTGCATGATCAATGTTTCCCTCTTTCAAATTTCTTACTGCCATTTCCAACTGATCTGCTCATTTTAAGGACAGGGAAGTATAGTTACTAAAATATAGTATAACTCCCTGGAGCCTCCAATCAATTAAAAAAATAGGAACAGAATCATCCTTCAAGATTAAATTAGAGCAAGAAAAGTCTCCTCAATTTAATTTGGCTTTCCTAGAAAAATTTCTTTACTGAGCCCCACAAAGAACCAGAATGCCTAGAGGGTCATACTGTGAGCTCATCATCTGACTGTATCCTCCCACAATTATTCAGATATCATCTTACTATACTAAAGAGCTTGACAAAAAGTTTTAAAAGTTTGGACCTAAATGAGGGGAAGGAAATGTTTGGTTAAATGTCTATATTGTTTTATTCTTTTAGTTACAGTTTTCTTCAGTCAGTCTAAACCCTCTCCTCCATTTATCAGTAAGATCACTGGCTTAAGCTGAGCAGAATCAGAAGCAAAAGGAACATTTTTGTTAAGAAATCTATTTAAATTGCCCCTGAAGCATGCTCCTTTTCTCCATTTGCCTTTCCTCTGTGTAAAATGGCCGACCCTTTACAGTACCATTGGTTGTATCTCAAAGCCTTGCAATCCTGAGGCAGCAAATCCCTTGTTAGAAGTACCATATTTATCTGGAAAAAGCCAGGCCTATTCCTAAAGCTATAGAAATTGTAATGTGGCCTATACTTAATAAGTTTAGTTAAGAAGTGAGTGGGAGCTTCTTTAAGGCCACGTCAGAACTTGTGGAACACTGAGAGTGGAGTTACTAAGCAATTTGGTGCACACAATTAAAGTGATCCCTCTCAGTTTACAGATTTACCAAACACATCTAGATTAACAGTTCAGTAATTTCAATGAGTTTTTAATAACCTTATTCTTTTTTCCTTTTTCCAGGACTCCTAATATTATGTGGTTAATAAATGGTTACTTACTTTGCATTCTATTTAGCCAACAAAGTTCCAACCTATACTGGTAACTGATGTCTGCTGATCAAACCACAACACATTCCATGAATCAATCAGCTGAATATATGCGACAACTACCTAGCAGCTATGAGCTATCTGCTGTTTTATTGATTTGTTCTTGAATATTTTCCTGATTTTAGGTAATCTGTATATTTGGTTGTTTACAGCATGGATCCATTGACAGAAGATTAGACTTCTGTGCCTTTTCATGTTTTCACATGTGAGTTCATATGCTTGGAGTACAAGACCTTATTACATGATGGTGTTTCTATCTGTGTGACTATGTGTGAGCATTAGTCAACACAATCTAAAACTGAAATTTCAAAGCTGATAATGCATTTAAGAATTTTTATAGTGAAAAGCAGTTTGAACAAGAGTTTGAACAAGAAAACTTGAACTTTTCTGAGGCTGAGGGACACTTTGGCAACAAAAGCCAACTTTTACTGCTTTATATCACCTGAAGATGTAAAATGATTAGAACAGGAAACAGCAAATCTGTCCAACAAGGTTAATGTCAACAAGTATAAGTCATTAAAAGTACTAACTGAGATTATAATGCAGTTAGTATTGTCAGATAAAAATCATGCTTTAAGAATGAATTTCCCCTCTGAGAATGAAAATGGTAGGTATAACAATTAAATGGGACACCTTTAGCAATATATAATCTCAAGTTCCATTGCACACGTTCATTATTTCACCTATAATTAGAATTTTAATCCTTGTATTTGTTCTTTTTAAAAGTATATCAGCATTGCATTGCTTTCTTACTCATTTATTGATTTATTATGTATAACATGAATGACTCCTGAGGAACATTAATAATGAAGGAGAATGTTATTTAATTCTATACATATATTTAGGGATGAGGCCAATATTGCATTGCTTTATTATGAGAAGCCCTGTTTCTTCTAATATCAGTGTCACCTTACAAAGCTCCTCATATACTATGAGGAAAGAATGATTATTAGAATTAAGAGAGTATTTGGCTTTCAAGGCCATATTTCGTGTAATTATTCGTTCTGAATTTCTACAGACAGTGCAACTTTCACTGAAAACCTGATCACCCTGTCCTGTTGGTCTGATAGAAATGTCTTCAATATTGAATTGTCAAAACAAAACTGCTGCTAGATATTTAAACAAGATGCCTGATAGGATTCTTTCAATTTCTTTTTTTTTTTTTATTTTGGGAACAGAAGACATTGGCAGATGCCTTCATGTGACCTTCTGTTAGCCATGAGTTTTAACAGATGTACTTAAATTTTACTCAAATTGAAAACCCAGTCTTTCTGTCTATGTATAAGGTCTTTTCCTAGTCATTGCCAAGGTTTTCACTGTTTGGGAAGAAGAGACTATTTTAAAGGAAAATAATATAGAAAATTAGAAAGGGAAAACTAGAGAGAGAAAAATCCAATGAGCTAACAACCCGTGTTATATTTTCCCTGTTCAATATATAATTTGGGATTTACTTTTTTTAAGAGATACTGCTGGTTTTAGCAAGCATAAATTGATTTCTCAGGGGCTTTCTATTAAAGGTAAGGACAGGGAATAGCATGAAAGCAGCATGTATGTTTTATAAATTATCTTCTTTTTTTCCTAAAGAGAGCTGTACTAATCTCCAGTCTCATATGACAAAGATACATTTTCCATATGTTTCATATATATGTGTATATTATGTGTACATATATTTTTCTATTTCACTTTGCCTTAGGTTATAATCACATCAAATGTCCAGAGCTTAGGTTGAGGATATTCTCTAAGGAAAATGCAGGATGCCACAGGAGCTGATTCAGTGAGTTGTACTCTTTCTTTTTCAGAGCTGAACTAATGCTTTGGCTTATGGTTTTGGAAGGAAATGTCTGAATGAGAGAGAAAATTGCAGTCTATCAGTAGGGAAGTTAGTGATGTTGTCATAACATGAACACCAATATATCTGTCGGCAATAGCAGTAGATTAATTTAATCTTGCATAAACCCCCACTTTAAGAGAGGTTTTTAATCCTGTGACTGGAGGGATTTCTTTGTTTTGCTCAAATGAGGCATTGAAAGGAATTAAAAAGTTTACAACCACATAAAAATGGCAATGAAAAGTTCTGTGTTTGAACTGGACTTTGGACTTAAAATTTCCATTTTAAAAAAGCTAGGAGTAGATGCCCAGGTGCAGAACTTGGCATGTTTATGGTAGAGGGCAGAGGGACCTGTGTTTCTCAGATCAACTACCTTTCCATCACTCTGATCCTAGAGACTCTCCTTGCCATGCAATTACTTGCCCAGGTCTTCCTGATTTCCTTAAAGAAACTCAAACTCTGCTTATCAGCAGTTGCTAAAAATAATTTTTGTGTAACAGTCATCAAGACAGTTTTTCCTGTCTTCACAGACGCAGACACAGTGATGGTGACCTGTGCATTCACAAGGTGCATGAGCTGGCAATGAAAATGCTGGCCTTGCAAAAAGTATCCAGACTTTTCACCTTGAAGCAATACCCAATAAGGCAAGTCAGATAATTGTAGATATGTATTATCTGGGGTCAAGAAGCTCTGTTGTAAAATAGATTAAAACTTTGAGGGTTCATGTACAAATGCCTTCTTTAGCTGGGTTTGCATAATTTTTAAAAGTAGTCTTAAGAAACCTTTATTTATCATATCAGGCACTATACATGTGAAGCGCAATCCATTAAAATATTATATGTATTTTCCTTCTATTCAAGCTGAACCTAGTTAAATTTCCTCTGGAGATATAATAATAATGAATTACTAGTAGGAAAATCATTCCCTGAGGATGAAAAGTTCAATTTGTGTCATTACCACAATGTTTGTTGGTAACAATTATTATGAGTTTTCTTGATCTCCATAGAGTCTATCTAGAATTCATGTAATGTTGTTAGATGCTCAGATACCATGGCAAAGAGTGCAGACGGCTGCCACACAGAATGACTGATCTGACAGAATCTCTGTGAACGATTGTATAAAGGAAAACAAGCATGCTTATCAAATGAAGCATTTACTTTCATGTAGCAGGCATTTTTCTAAAAAATATTACACTTGAGTGTAACTTCAGTGTTGTTCTTAATATGGTGAATCAAGGTCTCATAGCATAAGTTGGCAATGCTTCATGAAATCCAATGTACTGAAGTAAAAGAATCTATTGTATATGTGAATTGAGCAACTGTCTTCTGTTTAGTGTTTGTTACATCCTTGAAAGAAGAGGCAAAGCCAAAATGTTTTCGGGTAAACAGGCCTTCATTTTGTGTTACCGCAGTGTATTCAGTAATGAGACATTGAAATTTGGTCTACATTTCAAAACCTGAAAATTAATAAATCAGGCTCCTTAGGAAAATAGCTATACCAGCAAAACCTCCATGGCGGCATCAAAGGAGGCCTTTCTGACTCAACAGATAGGTAATTACTACAGATAGGTAATTACTACAACCAAATGTAGAGAAAAATAAGACCAAGGATGTGGTATAACCAGGTATATTTGTGTCACTGTTGCTTGAAATTGATCTTGACTTGTCGAAATGCCTTCTGATTTGCTTAGGAGCACAGATTACCTTAAAGATAATTGATTGCAACTGGTGTTATTTCAGCAAATAACTCAGCTAGAATTATTTGACATTTCTGTGTTGGTCTAAGAGAGGAAGATGTGGACAATCCTGCTTCTAAAGAACTCTGATGTATGCCAGTTGGCGTGGATTATTGTGTTGAATGGAAGATTAGCTTACTTGGTGTTGAACTCTTAAAACTGGGGCATAGACTATAGGTACAGTAACAACTACCTACAAACTCAGAGGGTTATATTATTGATCCAGAGCATAGGGCTTGCTATTTTCCTGCCCAGAGCACACATTGCAGACTCTGGACTGCACTAGCTTGCATCTGATGGTTCCTTTGAACTATATGAAACTGCATGAGGTTTCAGGAATTGCTTCTCTGCATCATTGACTTGACTCTGCAAACTTTCCGCCAACATCTGGGCTGCAATGCACCTTTGCTCAGTTTACTCTGTTCAATCTGTTGCCCAGTATGCTTTGTTCAAAGGAAAGGAAAGACACAATGGATTTAGCATGTTAGTTTTAGAAGGTTAAATGTGGTACAATGGATGGATGAGAGAAAAGAAACAGTGAGAATGTTTTTTTTCATACTAGCGTTTTGCTTCCAAATGGATCTCAGATATGTTTGTGAAAAGTGAAAAAGGTTGAGAAAGCAGCACATTGTGGATTCTCTAACTATAACTATATATTGCAGTATTAAAAATTCTACCAGTGTCCTGTAAGAACAGAATGGAATGGGTCATATTACATTGAGAATGGACAAACATTGCCACTTCTTTTTTTTTTTTTTTCTCTTAAGTCAGTTCTTACAAATGCTGTGCCTGAAAATTTGTGCAAGATTTCAATCAGTTCTTGTAATGGAGTCGTAACTAATCCAAATCCTCCTTTTTAAATAGCTCTATAAATTCTTAAACGGCAGTGGAAAGAGTGGTGATGGTAGAGGGTGGGCAGGAAACAGGAAAGTTGCTTAAATTAGCAGCTTCTGGACTTTATGGTATTTTTGTTATGCTTGATCACAGTGTAACCAGAGGCTACAACATGAAACCAGCGGACTTGAGTCTCACAAAAGAAAGGACTAAAATAAAGTCTAATTAGCTTTCATTTATAAAAAAAGGGGAGGGGGAAGAAAACGAAAGAAAATTAGCAGACATACTCCTGCAGGACATTGCCCACTGAAACGTTTACAGCCTGTAAACTAATAAAAATAGACAGCTGCACAGAAAGTCATCAATATAAGGCTTGATGGGTGGGAAGTGTAATCTTTATTTCCTTCACTCCAAAATGGATTGAACTTCTCTGTTGTATGTATTTGCCAGTCTTAGAGAGAAGATAGGTGCTTTCAGTGCTCAGACTAGGTTAGCACTAGGTTAGCTCATCTGGGTTACATGTGGGAGGGAGAATTGTCTCAGGAGGAGGAAAGAAAAGATTTGATCTGTTTCTCTTTAACTGACCTGCAAATTCATTTGAAATGTCCCGGGTTAGCTGACAAAAAGTTCTCCAAGGAGGTTATACTTCCTTACTCTGACTTCATGGAAAATGCTATTTACTCTATTCAGCTTGAGTTAAAAAAAATGACAGCTACAAAAAAACCTCTTACATGCCCCAAACGGCAGCTAGTCAGGCGCTAACAGTGTAGAAAGAGCCTGACCCTTTGAATGGAGAGGAAAAATGTACTAGGAGGTTGAAAAAGCATTTCTTTCTTGGATGTTCTGATATTCAGAAGCTAAATGTTATATCTGTTCCTCTAAACTGAGACCACTAATCCTGATATTTTAATTTTCCCTAACCTAAAGTAAAAGGATTCCAAAGGATTTTCACTCCCATACTTCTCATTTTACCAAAGGTGCTATTTCTTTTAATTTGCTACTTCCAGTCTTTTTTATTTGTTTCCAAGATCACAACCTTGAAATCTGACTTGAACCCCCACATTTTTATCAATTCCATATTACTTTAAAAAGATCTATCATGTCTATGAAAATTGTACTGAGAAAAATATGAATACCTCTTGTATCAATCTTCTGCAAGTAAATTACTTCAGGTGCAGATTACCCAACCAAAATCTTGGCTTGAAACTACTTTGTTTGTGCATTTCTTTAACTCCCTCTGACCATATTTGTAATCTGGAAGGTTCTGGTGTGGAGGAGTAACCAGAAGGTTTTGAAACAGAAGGTCTATTAGTGTGATTAGTGAATCTGTTGCAGATATACGTTAGTGAAATCATCTTTAAATACAGTGCCTGGGTATCTCCTCCACCAAACAAGACTAAGGTGGAAAAAGGAGTTTTGTTTTTTATCCCCCAAACATATGTGAGATTTTAACCCATTGTTGCCACACATTATTATTTATCTTTTGACTTCCTCTGTACAATTAGTTTTGATATCTAGTGTGCATTATCAACAAAGACTCTAAGTTAGCATCTTTGCTACAGAACATCTTTTGATCTGTGTTTAACAATAATTCATAAGTTGTAGGTGACTACTAGGTACTCCCACAACAGAGGAACTGATAGATTAGAATTCAGCTGGTGATGTGGCTCTGAAATACTGTATCAATGCAAAATTGTCTTTGCATTGTGTTTATTAAAAAAATACTGTTTCAGAAAATAAAGCTCTCATCTGCCTCCCACTGAGCAGGTTTGAAAAAAATGTTTTCTTCCTTTTCTCATAAGTCTTTTCGTACAAATCACATATTTCTCCCACTGAGATCTGTTTTGCAAAAGTAACCTATTAGTTGAGGATATTTTCTAGTATTGCCAAAAGGTCACTATAATCAATTATGGAGAATATTTGTAAAGAAGAAATCTTGCCCATAAAGCAATATATCCTGAGTTGTCTAATTTGTTCAGACTAATAAGGCCCTGCCCACTTTTTGATTAATCAGTCTTCGTTGCCTGTTTGCTGATTATATCTGGAAGTCTCTTAGTGTAATGGGATATCATATACAGAGTTGGCTCTGGGCAATGTATTGCAAAAATATTTATTTCTAATATTAAAGTGCATATGTTCAATTTCAGGAGATGATTTTTCTAGAAGAGGGCATTTTTATTTGTTATGATAAGCCTAGAATTGAAAATGTTTGGATTTGAGGCATGAATAGTAATATGACTGAGTAAGGTAATCAACTCCTGCATTGAAGATTGAAGTCTTGATGGATTGATAGATAGTTGGATGTAGATTGTATCTGTTTTGATCCAACTTGTAAATATTCCCTCTTGTATTCCATTCAAAAGTCTTACTATCATGCATTTATATTGCATCATGGATATACAATGCATGACTATAACTGAGTAAAATCAAACTTCTATTGTATGCCAAAAAACTGGCTGTGGATAGATTCAAAATTATTTTCAGGGTATATTTAAAAGTGTAAAATTTGGCTACTTTTTAGAATCATAAAAAGGAAATTGAGCTTACTAAAATTAATTCATCTTTGTATGCTTGATATGATCAAGGTTTATCTTGTCATATATATTAATGTGATTTGTAGGGCATAGATTAGTGGCAAGAGTTATGTATATAGAAGATGTTTTCAGTTACGGCATAATTATCATTATCTCTGTTGGCATGAGTGCCTTATTTCCACTAAATAATATGCCTTTTTTTCCTGTGACTCTGATTCATTTGTGTTCTTTTTTACTGTAGTTGATGTAAATTAAACTCATTAAACTACCCCCCTGCTCATTTTGTGCATACTTAAGCATTTAAAATGTCTCAAAAATCTGTTATGACTCTGCAACAGAATGATGAGAAAAATGCATGAAAAACACATAAACAGGTAAATTTAGAACATGACTACTAATTAACTCTTGACGGGCATAAGACATCTAAGCTCTAATTTGGAATTTGTGTTGGAATTCGAATAAAATAATGGTACATGTTAAATTTAAGAGAGATAATGAGCTCTTGATGCTAGTGCTTAGTGTTACTATTATAAAGGAATTTTTTTTTTAAATTCATGAATTTTCCAATAAATGAATATTTGATGATCGTATCATTTGCTGTTAAAATACTCAGTAGGACCAGATAATCAAAGAGAGAGACAAAACCACAAAAATAGTTTTTCATTAAACTTACTTCAGTATTTAAAGTGCTAAATTTTAAATGTCTCTTTTTTGCTGTATAAAATGGTCATAACATAATTTAGCATGATACAGATCTCACTGTGAATACTGGAAAAAAATAAAAAACTGAAAAGCCTTTTTATAAATAAGAAACTGGAAAGAATAAAAACAGGCCCTAATTCTACAAGCATTTATACACAAACAGATCCATTTGTATGACTTGTGTGCATTGCAATTTACTGTGATAAATAAGGAATGTTCAAAAGTAAAGAACTCCAATATCAGGTCAGTGGTTACAGAACAGTGGTACTATATAGTACCTGGTACCAGGCTTAACTCAACTACATGTGTCATGCCTACAGTGCTTTCAAATTAAAACATAATATTTTTGCCAGGAGGGTGCTTACATTTAAGCAAACACATTCATTGAAAATGAGAATGTAACAGTTCTCGCTATAAATTTTAGTAAGTATGCTGATTCTTATGCATTCTGGAATGTGGATTCAGGTTTTCCAGCTCTGGAAATCTAATACTTGACACATGGCCACCTGCAGTTTCTTTCTGCCATGGTAAAATTTTTGTGCTTTTCCCCAAGGAAAAATTGAGGTATCATAGATGTTTTCTAGTTCTCACATGCTGTGTAGATTACACTGTAAATACGTGACCTGAAATTTGAATCCAGATAGATTTTTGACACTAATATTGATGACTTGAAAGATAACATACCATAAATTTTAAATTTATTTATGTGGTAATTGTAGTTGTTAGAAATACAGCCTATTTCTTTCACTGCATCTTCAAATTGGTGCCAGAAAAAAAGACTCGGCTTCTCAGCTGAGAATTGTCCTTCTTTGGGAATGCTGAAAGGTAGTGACATTCCTTAATCCTAGGAAAACTGAAATGGTGAAAGGTTGTATAATTCTGATGTCATTACTGTCAAAACCAGGACAAAACATTAACATCTTCATAGAGGAAAGAAATACATTCTCTGATTCTTTATGTTAAGGATTGAAAAAAAAGAAGTGGTGTAGTGTTGTAGTGTCACTAAAATGCCCCATTTTTTGTTATTACCGCAAATTTCTTCCGGTGTTTAAATAGGGACATAAAATTTGCATAAGTAACATTATGGTTTGACTTTCAAAAAATGGTTTGCAAAACCACCGTCCTAGAATAATAAATTAAAATCTGCTTTCCATAGCTGAAATACTTTAATAGTTTCATGAGCATAAATAAAGGACAGAAAGATGATACATTGTAAGACATACATGGAGAAGTCCCTAGAATTTTCTAAGCAAAGAATTGGTCTTTTTTTATCTATCTAAACTATTTTTCTACATTACCTTAAATAAGAATAGAACTTAGTGCTGTGATATATTTAGTTTTTCTTAGTTTTTCTTTCAACTGTTATATTATACATGTCTCCGTTATGCCTTTTTATGTCACTGTCTTGACAACGAGGGCATGTTGTTCTATATTGGCAGCTGCATAATATTTCCCAGCAGTTACATGCAATAACACCTTTGACTTCAGCATCTACGGAGGCAAAGTACGCTGACACAAAACAGCATGTGGAAATTGATGTAGGGAACAGCCATCAGATTGTCAATGAAAGTTGGTTACTTATGCTTTTTAGTAAAGTTTAACTATATCATACTCTTGCATTCAGGCTCTCCTCGCATGGATTTCCATGCAAGTGTAACTTGGGGTAGTCGGGCTGTGGTTCTTATTGAACTCTGGTATAAACTGGTGGAAAATCAGGTTCAATCTGTGGACGCTTGTGTATTGACATAAACTCTAAATACAAGTATGCAGTTGTCAGCTTCAGTTACACTATTACAAGATGTTAGAGAATCCACGAGGCAAATGCCAAAAGTGTAAAATAATGTTCTGTGTGTCAGTATGCAAAAAAGAAAATATATTGCTTGTCTGAGAGAGGAAAGAAAACCATTCTAGATTTTAAAAGCGCATAACACTAAATTATAAAAAAGAAGGTCAAGAAAAGAAAAAAATACATGCTATGCTTTTAGGCTTCAGACTTATGACACAGGGCAGTGATTTAATAGAGTGAAATATTAATCAGCAGGTAATTAATTAAGAGGTATCATAAAAAGTGACTGCATTTTTAAAAAGTATTGGACAATCACTATTCTCCATGGCCTCAGGTCCATTTACAGAATGTGTGTAAACACTGAAGAGTTTATCAAAGATTCTCCTAATGTTTGACTGTTACAAACCTCAGGTTCTTTTGTGTCCTGCTGAAGGATCTAGTATAAAGTATTTATGGAGAGAGGTCATGAGTTTAAACAACATCTATTTTAAGTAAATATAGTAATTCTCTTGGGTTTTTTGCTTTTTCAGAAGAGTTAATTAAAGTTCAGTGGCACAAGATATTATTGACATCATAATTAAACTTGACAGGTTTTGATAAGACAACATCTTGGCTTGTCATATTTTTTTTCTCATTCTAGTTCATCCAGATATAGTCACTTCAAAGTAAATTGTGAATCAGACAGGAATCAACAGTAGCAGTAGATTGATCAATCTTGTTTGTCAATACCTTTGGGCAACTCCTGAAAGAACTGTAATTATCTTAGAAAACAAAGTCCTTGCAAATGGCAATTGCCTAATTGATTAGTTGCCACTCTTTTATCTTGCAGTCTGAAACATGAAGCTAAGGACTCTTAATTCTGAGGGTCAGTCCTTTGAAAGAGGTCTTTGAATATGGATTGTTGTTTCAGAACAACTCCTGAGCACCAAAAAACTTCTAGAAGGAGAGGAAATTTAGAATTTTCTCTTTACCATATAAAGAAATTAGTCTCAGAAGACTGCATTAACAAAGTGGTTGGCCTGTACTGCTGCACCCAGACATGGGCCTACAACACGTGACTTTGAACAAGAGAATACCTTATTTTGTCCACTAAATTTTTCTACACTCTCAGAATTTTCTGAATCAGTAGCAAAGATAGAAGGAAATCATTTGGTGGATTAAAAAAAAAAAATTCTTCAACAAGCACTTAGGGGCTAATAAGACAAAAGCAGGTTTCAGAATAACATTCATGTCAATAACCTTAGGAGAGCATCTACCACCTTTTGTTCCAAGGAGACTAAAATAAATGAAAATATAGTTGTTGACAGTCCACAGAGGTGATTTGGCACTTGTACATGTCCCGGCATAAAAGCTCACCAAAGTCTTGAGGAGTTCCAATGGCTTGATCAATTAAAATGTTACTGTACCAGACTGCCTTTTTCTAGAACTGCGTACAGAGCTGGAATGTTTACAGACAGTGCAACAATTTTCTGACGAACCCATTAGCTCTCTCAGTCTCTAGTGAGAAAAGGATGCACTGTAGACTGCTTGCAAGACTTATTCCAAGAACTTGGGTAGGTTGGAAGATAAAGATAGAAATTAAAATTTGAGTTTTCACTGGTATGGTAGAAGGTTAGAACAAACCACTGATGAATGGGGTAAAAGTGGAATTTTCAACTGGTCTTGCTATTAGCAAGTAATTTTTGTGCTGTTGACGTGATAAATATAGGAATGAGATAGCAAGGCAGAATTATTAAACAACTATGGGTGATGGACTAGATTTCATCTCTGATTTTGGAACATAGTTGAGTTCTATTGGAGAAAAGAATAGTCAAGAGCAACCTCAGGGTATCCACTAAAATAGGAAATAGAGTAGAAGTTAAACCAGGAAATACAGTAGAGGTTAAAACAGATATTTTTTTCTTAATTTACTGCACATATTAACATGTTTTAAAAGATTCACTCTGCTTTCATAAGAGTTACAGTGGAATATAAAAGAATTGTCTGTTTAATCAGAATCCATTCTTGGCATAGTAGCTGCTTTCTATGTCTGTCAAAACATAATAGGAGTCACCTTCTCTTTGAGAGAAATTGAGAAAATTGTATGCGTGCAATTATAGAGATTCTGAATTTTCATCTCTCCTAGTGAAAGAGTGAACTACTATCTCCCATCCTGCAAGAGAGATTCTTATCACCCTACAACAAATTATTCCAATGTGGGTTTTCGTGTTACCTGTCTGAATTTGCATATGGAGGACTAACATCATGCTGGATGGTGGGATGCTCCCCGTTGAGAGTAGGGTGCCAAAGCCAGTGTTAGAACGATTAAGTCAGTCCCCAAGTATTTGTGGTGAGCTCAGAACAACTGCAGACCCTTGAAATGCAGTGCTGTCAAGCTCAAAGTCACACAGATACTTCTGTAAATGCTACAGTAGAATCAGGTGGTTGTTAATTCTAGCTATATTTCAATGCATAGCTCAGAAATCCTGATCTCTAATGTTGATTGCTTCATAAAATCTATAACTGTCAAGCTGGGTTTTATGGAAAATGTATTTTACTGAAAGCAACAGGGCACTTATCACCACAAAATAAAGGTTTATGTGTGAAGGAGGGATATACTTAATTGATAAAGATTTGCATTCTAATTATACTCAGCAATATTATAGACAAATTATTAATGAAAAAAGTGAGATACATACAGTTAACAGTTATAAAATGGACATTTGTGGCTTATACATTTCATCTCTAGAATGGATAGCTCTGGATACCTCCATGTCTCTCAGATTACTGGTAAAAAAACTGTGTAATATCTATATAGTCCTTATTATAATTAAAATTTATCCATCTTTTGCTGCACAGAGAAACATTTCTCACTATTGACTATTTTTAACAAGAATTTTTGTCTGTTGCTAATTGTGTTAATGTCTTTAAAGTGTCCCACTTAATTCTAAAATTAACTGAAAAAAAAGCTTAATGCAAATGGATCCAATCAATTTTTATTTATTTTAATTTAAAAAATCTTAAGATAGTTTCTTCACTTATTTTTGTGCTGTGGACCCTGCAGATCAGAAGTTTCTTCCTCATTGTGTGTGGCTCACAGTGTTGGGTTTCCACGGATGCTGGATCAAGGTGGGGAGGAAGGTTGGTAGTGTTCTAGATCTGTAATGCAACAATTCTAAGAGTGAGTGCTAATCATTTCTGCAAGTGCTGTACAACTTTAGTTTTTATTTTGCTGGTGTAAACCATAGTTTTCTTTGATGTAAAGCCCGAATGTAGAAAAAGAAATTAGGCATAAATTGGTAAACTCTATGAAATCTGATTTTGACTCCCTGGCTTGATCTCAGCACTAATCCTGTCAGTGGCACAACCAGCTGTAATTTAGCTGCATGTAATCTGTATACAAACAGCAATACTACAATTTGTGTGTCCTTTTAATATTTCCCTTCCCACTGTGCCCCCCTAAGCTGCAACAGACTGTTAGGATTATAAACCTCCTCCTGTTTATTGGCCTGGGATTAGCAGTGGTTTATATGTGAGGAGCCGGCATCATGTAACGGTGTAGTAGGTTTTAGTCCAAAACCTGTGCATTTTCCTTTAAAATTCAGAGCTTGTCCTAATCCTTAGAGTTAGAAACTTGCTTAAATACTGAGTGTAGAGTTTAAATGATCCATAATGGCAACCCTAGTCTGTGCTTGTTGTCAAATGAATGGGTATGTTGATGATAAATGGGTTGAGGGGGCTGCTTGGGCTCCAAAGGGCTGTCTCTTCCTCCGTTCCTGCGCAAAGTATGTCTGGGTATGCATGTGGCAGGTTTTTTCCCCCTCAGCCCCTGGAAAGAGTGGTAACACACAACTGAGGTTCACAGTCAGCCTCCTCCCTGCTCTGGCCCTGAGCTGGGTGGGTGCTCCACAAAAGTCTGGAGACTTCCCCAGGATTCCCACCCTATTCCCTCACAGGGCAGCCCCCAGATGAACCCAAAGCTGCGTGGGGTTGTCCAAGGCGGGATATCCATGCATATAGATCTAGTGAATAGGGTTGAAGCAGCTCTGGCCAGCAGGACCTTACCAGCACAGGGCCTGCGATTGCTGCTGTCCAGAAAAGTTAGTGAGGCATCATCCCACGTGATTGTAAAATGTTTTTTCCCTCTGATTCACTTGGTGCTCTTGAATGGTATTAGATGCTATCATCCTCCACCTGTTTTCCTTCTTTAGCCTTTATCAGCATAACGGGAGGCATGAGAACTCTGCTGTTCATCGTGTTGTAACACCTTTTCTTACCCTGGGAAAGAAAAGAGTAACAGAAAAAGGTAACAGTATGACAGTCAGGCTGTGCTGAAGTAGAAGCATCAAAACCCTTGCTTTGGTCTTGAGCTACCCATGAAGGATGCTTAATCCCAGGTACTACCTGTGAAGGATACTTCAACCTGCCTCTTCTGTCGTTAAGGGCTTGTCCTCTGTGCAGGCTCGTCAACATGCTTGTGTGAACTTCTAGCCAGAAGATCTGTAAGAGCCAGGCAATGGTCAGGCATACCAGCTGACTTCAAACCTGGAAGTGTTGAAAGCATGTGGAGAGGGAGAGAAAGAAAAACACTGACCACCCCAGAATGCTGGTAAGGAAATTAAAAAACAGAGGGCTGTTGAAATATTCACAAAGGATTAGCACAAAGTTACTGTGTTTAGCACAGGTGTTTCTGTAACTGTGATACATTAGGAAAATTTACAATGTTCTATGACTCACACATTCTCTCATGTAGTGTGTTAGTTTATTTTACTGGGCTAGAGTACAAAGTGCGTAGGAGCACCTGCTGGTATTTGGTTTTCCTGTAATGTCTAAGCTTTGTGGGGTTTTGCTTAATCTATGTACACTATTTTTCCCCCCGGAATGCAATAAAATAAAACATTTTAACATGTAACATTTAAAGGGAAACAGATTTTACCAGAAGCAAGTAGAAATATTCTGTTCCCTCCTTTGCAACTGCATACCAGGGAAATGATGGACCTAGCTCTCAGTACATCTAAAAGCTCTATTTCCTGATGGTGATGCTATTTTATTCAATGAGGAATCTGAAAAGTGGGGAGAACTACTTATTGAGTGCTGATGCCTGTCTTCTGCTTTTTGTCTCTCTAAGTTTGTCAAGTATTAAATAATAAAGCTTAGGAAATGTGTTTGTGTTTTAAATGTGATGATTAACTATACTAATATTAGCTCAATTTATATTAAAATAATATAGATTTGAGGAGGGAAGTAAGGAAAATAAAATAAGTTGTCTTAATGGTTTTAGATGGAAGAAGCATGCATTTAATTCCTCAGGAGGAACCTGATAGGGCAGTGCATAGACACAGTGGAATGGACTTGAGGATATGAAGCTTTTATGCTCAGCCTTAAGGAAGATGTTAGATTTTGAACAGGTTGATTTTATGTTCTTGACTGTAGAGTGGAAGGAGTAAGATCTACAGATGACCATAGATATTACAACAGATCTAAAACTGTGTCCTTTTGTGGACATATTCACAGGTATACTATTTCTACCATACCATAAATCCAAGAAGGTTTCCTTGAAAAGCAAAAGCTAAGATTTTGGAAGGATTGTGCACCGAGAACTGAGGTTAGTTTTTTAAAAGTCTTTTGCTTTACTGTTAGGAGTCTAGTTAAACAGCTGAATTTTAAAACAGATTTGTATACTGAGTATTGCAGTTCTTTTAAAATTTCATCAGAAATTTCTGTTCTAGTGTCCAATAAAGTTGATATGGTCCAAACAAGTTCCACTGTAGAAGCAGGGCTGAAAAAGATCCTCCAGATTGTTATGAATTCAATATTGATATTAAATGATTATTTAACTTTCCTATGATAAAATTCTTAGAAAAATATTAAGGAGAAATATGAAACTCCATGGAATATATACAGAGGCTTAAGACTGTTCATCTTGTTATTTAAGAATACCCTTAGAGGAGTAGAGCTGGATTTCTACCCTTTAATGAAATTAATTATTGATTTCTACGAAGGCAGTTATGAAGTTTTTCCCAAATGTGTACAAGATGGTACACAAGTAACTAGAGGGCTTTGTTGCTATTTGAAGGAATGAAAAATATATAAAAGGGACCCCCCACACATTGATACGCTGTTCCAGTGAAATATTCAGGGCTCATATTTAAGGAAAAAATCAACCAGTATTATTAGAACTTGTGAACTGGAAAATTTGATCTGAAAATCTCTGAATCTCCACAATGTCCTTCTTAAGAATAAAACTAATTTAATGGGCCTCTACCAATTGTAACTTAATGCCTCAGTATTTGCAGTTTTCGCTCCTACTTCCCTTGTTAAAAGTCTTCCTTATTAAATTACTGCTTATGTTGTAGAATGAACATAATAAAAATATAAAATATATAGCAACATTGTCTTTGGAATGCCCAAATGTCTTTGGAATTGTGTGCTTAGCATTCTACTTTTTCTATCTGATGCACAATATAAAATACATGTTGCACATTTATTTTTAATTGTTTATTTGAAAATAAGTATTTCATGATGAGTTTTAAAACATACCACCTTCAAAGAAAGGGAGAAGCTTGAAGTAACCTTTATGTTTAGCCGTACTTGGATTGCATGTACTTATTTTTCAAGGAAGATTTTCATTCAGGCAAGAGTTGTCTGCAGTTACAAGTTCTGCGACCTGCAAAATGGAAATTCCACTACAGCAAATGATTTCATGGGAGACATGTTCTAAAGTTACCAGAATGATCTGTAATATGTAGTCTACATTCAAAGGTGTATTTCTCCTGCAGTCAAAGGTGAGATGGCAGGTGCCATATCTAGCCTAATTTCAAATTAATTACTTTGTAAGTACAATAGTGCTTTACATGAGGTAAAAGCTACATTAAGTAAATACACATGGTGAAGTCTTAAATCTAACTTGATGGTTTCAAGGTGCATCTGTTGCTGAAGGATAGTCTTACTTTTATATTTTTGAGAACCTAAGAGATCTCTAGTTCTGATAAGAAAGGTAGCTATGGACTTGCAGAAGTATGTTTTTGATGGGATTAGGAGCTTTTATGGTAAATTAAACATCCATGTATTTCCTGTGTCTTAATTTTCCAAAATGAGTAATTTTCTTTTAATTTTCATTTTCTTGAAACTGTTAAGGATGTTCAGTGCCTTATTTTATTAAACTACAGATTTGCTGATTCAGTTGGTTTTGATTCATAAAGATCTACGAGCACTTTGTATATTGATAGGGCCGGGTACCTAGAGGGGTTGTTTATCCTTAAGTGCATATATAGCTATAAAGGACAGGCAGGCACTTGCATTCACATGCATTCCAAATATGTGCAGTAATCTTATTTATATGAATAATGCCTTTTACTGGGAAAATGTAAATGGGGAGAATTTTGTCTGTTAAGAAAAAGAAGATTTCCCTGGGCTTTTTTTGTTTAAGGGGGAACAGACATGTATTAAATTCCTTTAATGATGCAATTGTGAATGATAACCTTGTTGCATTTGTAATTAGGGGGCGTAAAAGATGGCAAAGGATTTTTCTAAAGTAATGTGTCTATTAAAATTATACGTGTTGCTAAAATAATATAAGAGGGCTTCTTAGACATTGAAATACTTAGTGTACTGATATGTACTTGATTATTACAGCTCATTACACAGAGAGACTACATATAGATATGAATCTATACCTATATTAGTTATATGCTATATATGCCTTTAAATACCACTTACAACGGTTGTGAGGAAAATGAAGCCTGATTCTGTAAAAAGCTTTCCATGTGAGTAGACAAGACTTGCAGTTGTATGGTCATGTATTGTATTCTTTTCTTTACCTCCACATTAACCTAGAGCTAAAGAGCAAAGATTAATTTATTAGATAAGGTGCTATGATTCAACGCAAACAAGTACAGTGTTGTTTTCATGACCCTGCAGAAGCCTTCTTTATTTCTAGTCAGTATATTTGACCTAACTTCCCTTGTCATGAGAGGCATGAGAGGAGATGATGCTAGTTTTTGCAGCTTTTATTTATAAGCTCTTTGATATTTAAAACAAAATTATTCTCACAACTTTGTATTGATTAAAATGGATTCCATGAAACATTCCCAAATGTATTCTAGGGATGATGGTTCTTCTCTGACCTCTTTACATCGAAAATATCCAGTTTCGATTGCTTTTTTTCATCTGAAAGCCTAATAATGGGTATAAAGGAAGCTCCTTAGGATGCTTTGTTTCAAACACTAAATTTCAGTGAATTTCTATAGCAGAGTATGATGGTGTAGTTCTGAAAATAGGGCGTTTGCATGTACATGGTTGCATGTTCTTGAGATCATCATGATTACATACAGAAGTACAGTAGCTGGTATCCCCATCACGCTGCCAATCCAGACAGATGTGGAAGACAGGAAGGCCACAATAAATGTCAAGCCCAGACACTCAGTGAAAGAAATCAGCTCATAGAATTTTTTAAAAACAGGATTTGACAAGTAAATGAGTAAAACTATTTCTTTAGTGATCCAACATTTCTTCTTAATGAGGCAAGCTGTCATTGACTTTGCTTGTTGTCCATAAATTCTGACTGACTCAATCTTCATAATGTCAGACTGGTCAAAGACATTAGTAAATTGCATGAATAAAACATAGTACTTGGTGATTGTCCTTATTTGGTAACATACTTTAATTTTCACTTGTTCAATAGCCTTTATTCAAAATTGCATTTCCTGAGTTGGCTATTATTTTCACTTTCCTAAAATGGATACCATAACCTTTGTGAACACCCAAGCTACTCAAGGTTTATGCATTATGACGTGCTAAAGGCATACCTTGTGAAAGTAAAGCAGGGACATTGACTATATGCATATATAGAACTGGACTGTCTTTCAATGATATTCATTTTTATCTAGGTTAATTATAGTTTCTTTCTTAAATTTAGCATAGCAAGTGGAATCTACCACCAATATATCACCTTTGCTAATGTGACAGAGAAAGATTTACTTGGGAACTAATAAGAAGTAGCATGTATCAACATGTTCTCTTTCAAGAAATCAAATTAAGCACTTTTCCATATTTCTGGAGGCTTCAAAACACGATTAGCAAGCATCTGGCAAATAAAACAATAAGCACAGTTTGCTGTAAGGAAGGTTGACTCTTGGCTCAGTTTGAGTTACTGTAGTGCCACATTTTCTTTGCAGGTGAAACACCCTATTACATCCTACTCTTAGAAAAGCCAGAGGTGGAAGACCAATACTCCTGACAATGCCTTCTGGCTCTTTATATATATATGGAATGATATGAGCAAGTCCTTTATAAAAGTTAATTTCTGTGTTTTGGATTCTGCTTTATTAAAACCTACCACAAACATTATTGTCAATCTGGCACTAAGATGATTGATAGCATGTAGTAACGCAGATGCAGAGATCAATCTGATCAGTCAGCAAGCACCTTTATTCAGCTTAGCTGTCTCTCTATATACCCCTTTCGGTTACATAACTGTGAGCCCACGAGAGTGACTACAGTGTACTATTGGCTAAAGGTAGCTGTCCATAAGGCTATTGCCAACATATTATTGGCTAAGCTGCCGTGCATGCCAAGAAACCAAGTTATACTAAAGTTAGCTATGTTGACAGTTCATGTCCATTGTTTTCCTTTCAGGTGGTACTCGTTCCCACCGAACTAGCTGCTGGGTTCCTCCCAGCTGGCCTGTGTTTATCTTTCAGCTCTCTGCTTCAAGGTCTCGTTAGAGTTGTTCAGTATCAAGCAGTCTCACAGCATCCAGGCCTTGTTCTCTGTAAAATCTTCCCACAATAGCATTTCTTTATATCCTTAGACTAAGTCTCTCACATATAAATATTTTGAATAACCTCTGCCAAACAAACTTGTTGTGAAGTAGACCTTTTATTAAAGTTTCTTTTGAGAATACATCCTAACATGCCCTCTGACAAACTGCTGGGAGGATAATTTTTAAAATCAATGGTGAAGAAAAAAGAAATCATCCTGTAAGATCTACTCGTAGCTACTTCCTACTGTGCTCTTTATTCTGGCCCTGGAATGTTCTTGCTTGCTACGTACTTAAGTGCTTTACTACAATGTACGTATCCTCTGATTTTAGAAATATGCCTCAATGCACCCCTTTCCAGTCAGGCAGAAAAAAAATATCAGTTCAACTCCAAAGTGAAGAAATCAAAGCTAAAACAAGCCACACTTTCTAGTTAAAAGGTCTTTGAGCAATGAAAATTTAAACCAAAAGAGAGTTCTGTGTTGATTATGTTCAACTCAACTTCCTAGGCCAAAAAATACATCAAACATCTTATCAAATTCATCCAACAGTTCATGCAATATTTGGGAAAGAAAACACATAATCAGTGCACAACCTGCAGTGAGAAGGAAATGTGAAACTACTACTGAAAACACAACTCCATTAGAGAAATCTGTTCATCCAGATGGAATAACTATCACTTTCTTTTTAAGTGTGTATTTCACACCACTGTAAATTTACCTATGCTGATTCACAGTCACCATCTCAGAGTCTTGAGTTGGATTCTTATGGGGTGTAAATCAATCTAATTTTATTAATTTGTGTGAGCTCCGTACTAAGGATCTGATTCTATTCCTTAGGTTGAGTCGATCTTTACTTTTTTATTTCCATTCAAAATATTGCATGTTTTGTCCCATTAGATCCCAGAAATTAGACATACTCAGGGACAAATCTGGAAGTAGCCCCTAAGGTAGGCCCTTGCAGTAAACAAAATAATTTGACTCAGATTCACGTGAATGGTATCAATGAAGTTTTCTTGCACATGGAGAGTAGACTTGCAGATAATTCATCATGGTTGACCCAATGTGTAGTCACATGCTATATCATAGAAGCTTGACTGGGGGTCATCATACTCAACTATGTTTTCTGAAGGGTTTCTGTCAATTGTTTCCATCTAAGAAGAGAGCAAGAGGTCCTACATTGAACACTTTCTCCATGCAGCTGCAAAGGAGACAAAATACTAGTTGGTTGCTCTGTGAAATTGTTTCTATACATATAGCAATGCATAGAGGCTTTCAAGATGTATCCATGATTAGCCAACAGTTTTCTAGCAGGATTTAGGAATAACCCAGGTATTAATATATTGTCCCTTACTAGCTGGCTAAGCACCTTGAAGAGGGTGACTAGTACAAGGTTACTGTTTCTCCTGAAAAGATCGCCCCAAGTTTATGTATTTTCCAAACATATTGCTTGGTTTGTGACCTGTCATGCAGTGTCAGTGACAAGATACGGAACACACCAACTTTTCTTCCTTTCTTTGGTTCCACTGTTTCAAATAAAGAAATTTGTGAGAGGTATATAATAAAAATAAAAAAAAAAATAATCAGACCAAGATAAATTTATCTTTTTTTCTTGCTGAACAACCACATCCAACAGTGTAGTGCAATATGTGTCTTGAGTTTTTGTTACCAGTAGCTTTTGTATTGTATAGTAATTGTGATTCTTTTGAATACTCATTTTAAGTTATGATTATATTAATGGAAATTAATGTGGTTCTGCCCCTGAAAAGTAAGTAAGTAGTTAACCTTTGGAGTGCTTTTGAAAAATTATTACACGACAAATTTTCTGAAGATTCTTAATATACACTTAGTTCCTGAAAGATCGATAATGTTCACTTCCTTCCCCTCAATGGAAAATGCATAATTCCTCACTCAGGGTGAACTCACTTAGAAAGACTTGGTGTAGAGACTTTTCCATATCAAATCAGTAGTGTTAATTATTTCAAGTTATCTTGTGAATGATGCCATTAGAAAACACAAAAGTATCCTAAGACAAATAAGTGTAAATTGTTACTCAATTTTCTCAGCAAATCAAATGGACTGAATAATATATGTAATAAACTGGATAACTTTCCATTCATTTGTTCAAGACTTTTAGAGACAGGAACCTTGGATGTGAACTACTAGCATGTACTTAGACACAACAAGAATTCTGTGTAAGACAGTCCCAGTATAGAAACAAATCATTTAGTAACATGGCAGTTATTTGGTTAGTTTCCAAATAATTATTACTATGTTTACTAAAATCTCCAAGTAATGTAGTTGCAATTCTAGATGCTTAAAATTGAAGAAAAACACCATTGCTAATATATTCCCAACATTCTGAAAGAATTTCTGAAATAGCTTTAAAGAACATAATGAGGTAATTAGTTTTATATTAAAAATGTGTGATTCAGTGTAAATTTGTGGTCAGTCATTGGTCCAAAGCTGTCTGCATCTTTTGAGCTTCTGACCAGTAACATTAAGGAAAAAAACAATCTCTTTTTGGCAGGTGGAGAGGCAGGACAAAAAAAAAAAAAAGCAAAATGTGATTTTTCTGTTTTACTTTCACAAGGTTTCCCTTGAAACTACTCAGATTTCAAATGATATCTGGGGAATGAATTGGAAAGCAAAATTTGGACTAAGTGGTCACATGATAGGAAGAAAAGTCAAAGGTCCACGACAAATGTAATTTATAACAATGTTTTACAATTTCCCCTGTCACAGCTGATCTAACCTGTCAGTAATTCACACTGTATTATGTGGGAATGAACACTACATGGTTAAAGTTGGATTCTACTTTCTTTTCACAGCAGGAATTACATCTATTGTCATGTATAGAAAAGCAGTGTAACTACCAAATTAATGTACATGCTCTAACTGCTTGAAAATTGATTTAAAAATAAACAGCTTTGAGTTTTGATTAGTTTTGCCCCTTTCTCAGTAACGCTTCACAATGCTTTCCATTGCACTGTCAATGTGCTGAGTATTGTCTCCAGAGAATATTTGGGTAAAAAAACAATTGTATTACTTTGATAGGTACAAATAAAGTACTGTCATAAGCACTTCCATTTCTTAAAAACCAATTCCAGACTAACGTGGATTTTGATTTTAGCTATTTTTTTCTGTTTTTCTTAAGTGTGAGAAAGCATGAGTGAGGCACACAAGCAATAACTATGCTCTTTAGAGATCCCAGCAGCCCAGGCAGCTTGTAAGGTCTGGGATGCCTAATGTTTACTCTTCTCCAGTTCATCTTCCAGGACAGTGGGAATCAAAGTCTCTTCAGTACTCTTACATATCTTTCAAAAATAAAAGCCTGTATATTGCTGTGCTACTTGGTGCAAATGTGGTAATGTCATGAGTCAGTGTAGGAGTTGCCTTGTATCTCTACAGACTGTAGAAAGCTAGTATTTAGTGCACATTTGACAGTGTTTATGGTACATTTTTTGGAAAGTGTAATTTTTCTTTTAATTTACCATGTCAATTTCATATAATGTTTTCAGGCATGATCAACTATGAGTGGTTGAAAAATCTTATTAACTACACCATGTTCAACAAGGTACATTTAAAATATGCTCAGAGCTTAAGAAAATTAGAGATGGTTTAAAATTTTGTATTAAAAATATTTTAATTTGAAAGCTATTGTATGTGACTTGAAAACCACTTAGCACCGTTTTTCCTACCAAAAATATTTTCTTGAACAGTGAAGGTTAGACAATAATACACAGAGTCGGAGCAGATACCAGAAAGCTGGACCTCATGGTGGATGAAATTCAGTAAACCAGAAATCTCTGCACGTCTGAAGATAATTAGCTGGCACTGGTAGACTTCCTTTCAAACAACAAATAAAAACATGTATTTTCAAGGGAAGCTGAGAGACAATATATGAGGTAAAAAACTTTTTTTCCTGATGGAAAAGCAATCATTAGGAATTATTGATTATTTCCTATAAATGCTATATATACTAAAGTTAACTCATTATAAACTTAAATTTAGTGCAATTTTCATCAGCAATACTGAACTCTGAGCTATTTGATCCCTAGATTCTAGGACTCAAGGGGAGTCGGGGGATGTCTTTCCTTGTATAGTTGTGTCTCTGTCAGTGTTTGGTGTTTCCTACCCTGCTTTCAAGTCTTAAATCATTGCTATCAGAGCAGTTGGGTGATACAGAAAGAGAATATCATCACTATTGCCTTCTAATATAAAATCCTTACAGAAATCACCTAGAAAATCTAAATAATCAGAAAAAGGAAAGGTAAAAACATATGCATTAATAGATAAGTGTTATCCTGGCTCCTAGATCAAAGTACAGAATGTTGAATGTCAATTTGATACACAGTACACTTTTGTGTAGTTATTACATTTTGGTAATAAAGATAGAGAACTTTCTTGATGTGACCTTTGTGATATAACCTCAGCAATAAATCTCTGTTGTTGAATTTGTTTTCCCTTTCTATGCTTTTATTCTCTCTTAGACTCACCACATTAAAGTTACATCTTTATTTAGTGCAGGATGTAAACAGCTGTGTAAAAAAAAAATGCACTTACGTTAACTAAAAATCCCAAACACTAGAGATTATTTACTGCATGGCCAACACATGCTACACATTTTTCCATGATGGTAATTAAATAATTAGTTATCACTGACTGAGTCATACAGTACAATATGTCTTAGACATAACTGGTTGCAAGCTCTCAAGAGCAATACGTAGATGAGATTTTTACTGATAACACAGCTGTAACATTCTATGTGTTTCACCTAATTTAATCTACTTGATTTCTGAGAAACCATACAACTTCCTTACTGGATATTAAAAAAGGGAGAGTAGTTGGTGGCCATCATCCTAATAAATCAGTTGGGAAGGGGATTTACTTTATTTTGCAATTGTCTATCTAGATCTGTTCTGGGCTAAGCCAACACATTGAAGACTGAGGTAGAAAGATACTAGAAAGTGGATGGATTTGTGATTGAAAAAATGTGGAGACCCTCACATATTGTAGGCAAAGGCAGCTTTGAAGTGCTTCCAGCTATAATAGTAAAAATAGTGGCTAATGGGTCTACAGTAGGTGGTCCCTCAGAAGCTGAGGGAGGTTTGACTTTCAGCTTCCTCAGCTCAGTGGATTGGGTAGGCTAAGGGTAGAGAGAATAGATGGCTTTCTGCAAGTTAGAAGAGCAATGGAAGAAAGCAGTCTGTACTTGTTTTGTATAAAGTCCAGGGGGTGGAGTCTGTGGAATATCAGATACAGGAAGAGGGAAAGAAAATGCATGGAAAGAAAATTATTTCTGCGAGAACGAATAGGGCCACAAGAGGGCATTACTGGGAGAAAACAGCCTGGTAAAGTTTTCCATACATGGAAGTATAGGCAGAAATCCATTCTCATGATTCTTTTCTGAAACCAAGACAAATGAAATCTCTGCTGATTTCATTACTCGAAACAATCCATTTTTCAAAGGAGTACAATTCTGTGACTTTTCTTGTTTTGCTTTATGTATCACATTACCATTGCAGATGATTTTTTTTCATATGCTGAGTACTAATGAGGATTGAATAGAGCCAAGAGCATGGATCATGCTGCTATTAATCACAGCATTCAGACAGATGACAGAGTTTGTTGGAGGTTTTCACTTTTAAGAGCAGAGGATAATGTTCTAGTGAAGAACTTGCCCTTTCAGTTTAAATCTTCTATCACAAAATTTGTGAAGTCTTACTATTGTTATTATTGTGAGTTCCTAAAGAAATGCATGAATTTATGTTTCCTGGTATAAAATTCTTTGTCTGCTTCCTAAACCACTCTGTAACTGCACAGTAGATTAAAACCATTGCCAAGAACTATTTAGTGTTGAAGACTGTGATTGAACAAAACTGGAGCTTTCTGAGAAGTACGTGTTGCCTATCTCTTACCAGCCCAGCAAAGGCAAATGAGCTGTATTTGGCTTCTTGAGGACCGACCTATAATCAAAAGTGATAGTGGCTTCACCTATCGTGTGTTTAAAAGCATCCTATCAAGTTGCTTTGAGTGCCCACAGGCATTTTCGAGGATCTTTCCAAGTCCTGCCAACTATACTCACCATGATCTGTGCTTCTTAAACATCCCATCCATTTGACTTTGAGTATATTTGGAAAATATATAGGAATATGAAGTCCTATGGCCGTATTTTCACAGAGCTAATTTAGTTGTTTTTGCCTTACAATCACTGTTAAATTTATTGTTGACTTATACAGAAAGACTTATAAGTAAGAGTTCAGTGAATTAGGTGTACCTTGTCTTGCTGGACATATTTACTTGGAACTGAAAGTTTAGCTTCTGAACTGGCCCTTAGCAGCAAGATAAATCTTAAGTACTGATGCTAAGGGGATTAGTCACAACTGGGAGTTGAAGATCCTTTGTGAGAGCTAGAGGTTCTTTCCTAGAGATGTTCAGAGGCCTTACTGACCTGGGCAAGTCATGGGAGTGGTTTAGAATAAACAGGCCACTGGGGTACTATTTACAGTCAAATTATTAGATATGTCACACAGTGAGTTAATGTGACTACTGAAGGGGGAGTGAATTTTTTTTACATTACAAGTCATGTAGATTTTGTGTTTAATTTGTGATAATGCTTCTTAGCTGAATAGGATGCTGTTGAACTTAGCGGAGTGGACTGAGGAACAGTGTCATCACAGGAACAGCAGACACTTGGGTTCTTAGAGTAGCATAATTATATTCCTGTTGCTTAAGATGTCTCTAGGTGGTGTTTAGTGTTTTAGATTAAATTCTGAAGCTCCTTATGGTGTTTATACAGTTATTCCATCAATTTGCACTATGACTGCAATTATATCAGAATATGAAGATCGTCAGTTCAGGTGAAAGATGAATCTAGGGATTAGAAGAGTCTTTGATTAAAGTGTCCAACACTCCATCTATTATTTCTACAGGGAATATCAATTAAAATCACTTGCCACTCCTGAAGACTGGCATATGTTAAAATACTGTGATCTCTTTGGAGTCTTTGTAAGCAGTTGGGATTTGTTTTCTGTCTCTGGTTTCTCCTATGCAAGTTTGTATTCATTTCATAATTACAAACATTTATTTTGACTAACTGACAAATTTAGCTGGAATTTTGTTCCCAAAGCTATCATTCACCAAGACACACAGAAAAAAAAAGATCTGTATTCAGCCTAGTTTCTTTGAATTTTCTTCTTTGAAATTACACAACATCTTTTTAATTTACATTCACTTGTCTTCCTCCAGTGCTATGTAAATTAAATATTTAGTGATAATTTTTATAGTTTTTTTCATACTATAATAGTTACCTTCAAAGTAGATGGAAAGAGTTTTTTAAGATTTCTACTAAGCCTCACCTCAACACAGGAGTTCTGTCATTACAGACAGTTTCATTACCCCTGCAGGGGAATTCAGCTCAAGTGAACTGAGTAGAAGCAAGATGGTGTTTACAGAGAACAGCTATGTACATAGTTGTCTGGTGTTTGGGTCATGTCCTCTACTTCGATTTCCTTTACTATACAAATGTGAGCAGGAAAAACATATGTAAAAATCTATCACCTCCAGACAATGAGGAAAATATTAATAGAGGAGAAATTGTAAGAATATTGTTTGTGCCAGCAGTTGGTGGTGAGCATCCTGAAACAACCATCTTTTCTGATGGGTTGAACTGTTAATTCTCATCTTCTGCTGGTAACAGCCAATGTGGAAGGGATATACCTCATACCTCACACCAAGGCTCCTGAATCTCCTCTGTCTCCTATATCCTCACATTGGTTAGGAAGGACTTCATTTTGAAATACCGGTCCCATTCCCACTGAAGCGTTTTAATCTCCTGTTTTCTTTGGGTGCTGCTAACTACAGATTTGCCTCTCATTCCTATCCTGATAAGGGAACTGAAGTTCCAGCTTTCCCAAAAGATCCCTATCTCCTTGAAAAGTTCAAGAGAATATTTTAGTCAGGGAGAGTACAAAAGAAACAGCATGAACTGAGGATGAGTTGGAAAGGAAATATGCTTGGCTGACATTCTGAAATGTTATTTGAATATCCTTTATTTTGCATGCAGGGTATGCATCTGAAATATGTGAATTTGGCATTCAGGACAGTAGGAACAGAGGGATTAGAAGAATGTAGGAAAACCACAGATTGTAGTTTAAATTGAGAATATAGAAAAATGAACTGTAGAAAGTTAGGTGAATAGGAGGAATATTTGAGATTTACAGGCTAAATTTATAATACCTGATGTAATATACATTTATATTCACTATATTTTTAGCACTTGTGCACAGCAATCAGGTCTAAGCCAGTTGCATATCAAAGCAATTCCAATTCATTAAGACTTAGGGATCGTCTGTGAGTGGGTTTTCTTGAATGATAGGCTTGAAATCTTAAGGAACAGAGAATTAAATTCAAAGCACAAACAGACATAACCATGACAAACATCATAAATAGTCCTGGGGATTTAGAATGGCATGGGCTACATTATGTCCTTATGTGAATGAATTAAGAAAAAATTCTGTTCTGAAGTCTGGTGGTGGAAATCTTCGAACAGTGGATGAAATGTTACAGATCATTGGAATACATTAACTTGATGGGGAATATTTTTATTTAATTGGTTTAATTCCCTTTTTCAAACTTTATATTTCCATGAGTCAGGTTGTTACTTATTTTTCTCTGCTTTCCTTCTCTTTTGCATAAAGGACATAGATGAAGATCTTTAAGTTAATCTTATTTAAAGAGTATATGTAGAGCTGTTTTCTTAGAAAGAATTACATGTTTCAGCTGTGGAATTTGAAGAGAACTGGCAAAATCTGTGTTCCAGAGAGGCTTTGTGAGACAATAAGATAGAAATTTGAGCTTATATTTAACCATGTTCAACAGCTATTCAACCCAAATGAAAAAAAGTCTGTATTTAACTGACATACTGTCTGAGTACTAACTCTGCTTCCTTTAGCCTGGGCATTCCCTCTTCCCTGAAAATAGTGGTTGCCTCCTCTATTTTTCTTGTTGGCTTACTCCACTTGCTTGTGAATGTTTAATATTGATCAGCTCTGTCCTTCACTCTGGGATTTCTGCCAAATACCTCATGCTAGCTATTATAGGATTAGATAGATTTGGTCTATCTGCAAGAAGATTCTTCAGTCTCTCGTGTTCCTTGGTATCTGGCTTACATGGGTTTAAACATCTTGCTAGGGACCAAATCACCCCTGCTAATAACAAAACCTACAAGAAGGCCACCAGTAGGGCAAGAATTTTTCATGTGGTTTAGAGGGATGAATATTTTAAATATCATCTGCCCAAGAAATAGTGACTTGGAGTGTAGGCTGCCAGCCTTACAGTGCTGGAATAGCAAGCATCCTATTAACACTCACCCTTAGCTTCTTCGCTGCCTCGCCATATACTTTTCATATGCTATGCTGATATACATAACAGTTGCTCAGCCTCTCAATTACATTCCTGTGTCCTTCCAGGAAGGATGGTTCTATACAAGTACCAGATGCCATACTACCATTAGGCCAATCACCCTGGTATTTCTCAGCCATGCCTCAATCAATATCAATGACATCTGGGACACCTGCTCACATCTATACCTTCCCATGCTTACCTGAAACCTTTCTCATGAGCCCCTGATCTGATGTGTTCATCCTAGTGGAAAAAATGTGGCAAGGATATTGTTCTACTTTGTCAGCCTCATAGGAGTTTTATACACTCTTCAATTTTCACAGAGTAGTTGCTGCATAGTCAACCTGTTTGAGTTACAGCTAGACCTTCCAGTCTGCACTCTGCTCCTACCCTTTGACATAAGAGCATTGGCATTCAGCCAGCATCTAGAAGACAACCGTACAGCTTTGCCTAAGCACTCAGATGCTGCTCTGACCTACAGAAGTTGAATTTAAAGCATGGACAGGTCACACTAATTAAAGGTCTTGATGTGCAATTGTCTATTCTATGCTGTACCTTGCTTCTTGAAGGCAATAAGTTCTATTTCTGTATGCTGGCACAGAGCTGTCATAAACACTTTTTATTTATAGTCAGAAAATCACTGCAATGGCTTGAAGGCATCTTCCCTTCTAAGAACACTGGCTCATTGAACATGAGGATTGAAATACAAATGTTAGAGTACTTTTAAATACTGAATTGAGCAAATAGCTGCAAACCATTCAGTCAATAAATGAACTAATATGTGATGGCACCTAATCCTGAACTCGTGTTGCAGGTCTGGTTGGCTTACTTCCTTGCAGCCAGATGAACCCTAGAGCAAAATCATACCTGGCATCCTAGTCAAACCCTTGTGCAGGAGAGTTTTTCAGGAAGCAAAATCTGTCTCCACTGTTGGTGTTGCATACCTTTATTAAAGGAGTCAGCAGTGGTGCATGAGCCCAAGTTTTATCTTGACATTTTGTAATTTTTCTTGTGGCCCTTTTTATTTTTGCTTATGTCTTTTATGACCCTTGTAATGTTTCAGCAACGAGGATCTCAGTGCAGGCTAGCCAACTGAAAACACGCTTGTGGTCACAGGCAGCAGAAGCTGAAGGCAATGCTGTGACAGCACCGTTCTTCTGAGGTGCTCCCTTCTCAAGGATGGCTAGAGCTTGCTTTCAGGCAAAGTGGTAATGACACCTGAGGTAGAGGTGCAGGCACATCCAGAAAGCCTTGAATGAATGTGTGCCTGATTCCTTTTCCTGTCTCCATTCCCTCCTACTGCCTGCCTCCCACAACTTCATCATTTCTAGGCTCAAACATAATATAATACATTTGTCTTCATAGGTCCCCAGAGAACCAGTCAAGAAAAAAGAAATCAATGTGTTTCTGGAAGCTAAGTGTTACAAAATCTCCATCACCTTTTTCCAGCCCAGTATAAATTGATATTGTATCACTGAAGTTTTAGCATCTGAAAATCCAATACAAATTAGATTTTCTCGCTATTATTTTTTCTTTCTTAGCCACTTGCCTTCAAGAATTATGTAAAACATCGCAGTCCTACTGAAATAGTCTGAGCCTGAAGGTACTCTCAGTGACTCACAAATGCTTCAAACTCACTGTGTTCGGGCTTTGGAAAATAAAAATAATCAGACAAAAAGGTCTTTCTGGAAGGTCGTTACTGCAGGCTGTAATAAAAGGGATTGTTTTAGTGTTTTGGGGGACTTTTTTTTAAATAGTATTTGACTTCTTTTAAAGAACTTAATGTTCAAAAAGAAATTAAAAAAACCTATTCTGTGTAAATGTTCATCAATAGAAATTATTTTTTTCTTTCTTTCTTTTGTGTGTTGTCTGGGTCATCTTTTTCTATTCCTAATAATTTATTCTACCTTTCTGATATCTTATTTTAGTTATCTATTATAACATATAATAATTTTTATCTTTTTTAGGTCAAAATTGAAGTTCTGTTTTTTAAATTTCTTCTTTATTTTTAAAGTTTCACTTCTTTTATCTTTCTTTTAATCTGTAGACACATCCTTTTAAAGTTTTGTATCAATTTAATTTTTTTTTCATTTCATTGCTTGTGGAACTCTGTATCTCTAGGCCATGACTTCAGATAAGTATCTAAATATTTATACATTGTTGTTTCAGTAAACATTCACAACCAGGAATAAATTACATCTTCCAATTTCTTTCTGGAAGGAATGGCCTTATTCATTGGATGCAAGTGATAAAGCACAGTGTTTTGATCAAGACTACAAAAAAAGTTGTTTATAATAATAAGAATTAAATCCAGACTATATGCAGAGTCTGTAAAAGAATAAGTTTCTTGGGGATAAGAGTGCATGAACTTTATCTTTCCTTCATTAACTACTCAGTGTTATTGCCTACGTGCATATACTTCTGTTTCAGTACAGGATTGTAAATATCAAGGGTATTACTCTTTTTAATTTCTCTCATCTTGGGCAGTTACTAGGGAATAGCAGGAATTTTAGAAGGTCACTAAGTATCTTACCTCATGACAACTGTTCAAGTGCATGTTTAAATGTACCTTTAAATCAGCTCCATTGTGAGTTCATCTTCAGAAAAGAAACTCTTTTAAAGTCCTCGTGTTTTTAAACTGAGCTAAACAACTTGCACACACCTTTGCTCTATGCTTCAGTTCTGAAAATGAATGCTTAAACATATTTATCTCAATTTCCTTGTATTTATTAATATGTGCATGTGTGTATATACTCTACGTACTCTAATGTGTATACTCTCCTGTCTGTAATAAAAAGAACCTGAAAAGAGGATCAAACAAACATATCAGCCTCTCTACTTGCAAAGTTTTCCTAGAAGTGCTTAAATTCAGGTGGGTATAATAGAACTGTGGAAAAGAACAGTAGAATATAGTGTCATGTATGTATATTACTAGCTTTTGTTAGGTACCATTTGGAAGATGAGACTGTGCTGTCCGTAAGAGTGTACACTTCTTTTTTTGAGTCCTGTGGTGCTAAGAAATGAGAGTATCGACTTCAGATTCTCTCTATGTAGAAAATTTTACTTTGGTTCACAACTGAATAATTATTATTGCTGGGTACTAGCAGATGCACCTTGAAGGATAAAGTTCTCCACTGGAGGTGAGAAAATAACAGAAATATTTCATGTCTGTTTCACATTAAGAAAGCTTAAATATGATGACCTTGTGAAGCTGATACATGAGTTGGAAGTTTAAACATTTATGGAGTCCACTTATCGTGTAAGAAATTTTTCTAAGCCTATTGCATTCAACAGGGACAAAATCTGATTTAATTGGCCTAGAACTAGTCCCAGAGCAAAGGAAGAATAAACTCTTTTGTATTGTTAGCTACAGTGAGAATCAATTGCTTCCATGTAGGATCAAAATACATAGCAAAATTAACTAGATAAAATCTGTGCTGTTAAACTCAATATGGAAGAGTTAGACAAGACATGCACACATCCCATGAATGCTGGAGAGTTGTAGTCCATGTTTACATTATCAAGAACTATGGACCAGGAGAAATGAATTTGTAGAATGAAATGGTTTGTTCAATTTGTAGAGCAAAATTGTTTGTGAGAAGGCCTACGGCTTGTGATGTAATCTTGGCTGGCCACAATGCACTTGCATGACTTTGTTTGACTGTCTCAGTAATGTGGTGATGTAGCCGAGAGCAATATAACCCTAGAAATCATAGAGTAGATTGGTATTTTTGACAGATGTAGAGAGAGTAAAGTGATCTTAGCTCTGTCATACTTGCTTTACGCACAGGCTGGCCACTACTCTTGCCCAAGCATGTGAGTGTAATTGAGCATTTAATAAAACACTAATTAAAGTAAATACTGTGGAAGCATTAACCTCCATAAGGTGTTTAAATTGAATTCCTGGGTACTTTGGCATAATTCCAGCTTTCAATAAATTCCAGTCTAACTGTATCAAATCACCAATTCAAAGGCTCTGTTTTTAGTTTATGGAATATTCCCGTTAATAATGATACCTTAGACATCCATTAAGTCTGGAACATTAATTTTATGGAAAAGTTCCAATACAACCCCATTAGATTTTTTTTTTCAAGTTAAATTAGCAGTATAGGCTTTTAATAAATGTCATAAATAGCTATATTTAATGGAAAGACTATCCAAATTAAAACCAGACCAAAATAGAAAATACAGCTTCCTCTGTTTAAGTCATGACCTTCAGAATCCACTTAAAAGTTATAGACTAAATAAAACCATGAATGGTTCAAACTCCTTGTTGTTTCATTGTTGCGTGTGCTAAGAAAATAGAGGAAGACTTATGAAACACCAATATGGTTTCCCTTTTTCTTTTCTGATAGGTGAAATCCCTTAGTTACACAGATTGATATGATACTTTTGATCATGCAATTGTCATGTTAATTTGTAGTGTGTGACAGCAGCCATCTAAAATATCATGGAAATCTATAGGGCATCCAGATATGGTCTGTCATCTTCAGTTTTCATATTTAGATCATGTATAGGATGATTTTGCAAATAGGAAGATTTCCTAAAGGAATAAAGGCAAACAATTGAGCTTACCTGTATCTTCATCAGTTTCTGACCTGTAATTTAGCCAGTTATAATAGACAAGGCAGAGGAGAATTCAAATTCCATGAGAATCAGCTACTGGGTAACAGGAAAAAGATACACTTCAAGGTTCACAGAGGAGGAAAAGCGTAAGGGAGCTCAGACCTTATGGGCTCTGTCTAGCATAATCTAACTGACCCAACAGCAAACACATAACCATCAGCCTGCTGGTAGCAGACCTTCAGATTATATGAGCTTCTCCTGCTCAATATGAATTTTATGAGATATGGACGATACTGGAGTTACCCCAGCGGGGGACTTAACAAGGCCAAGGACACAAATCCACAGGAAATCAGGTTCCAATTGCTTCACTTCTCTCATCTTCACTTATTATGCCATCTGAAGCACTTGGCATTTTTCTGTTAAAGGCTCTTCTAGAACAAAGTATTCTAAAGAAAGCAATTTTTTCAATCCTGCCAGGTAGAGCCAGTGTTAAGTTTCTGCCAGCTAATGTCAAACATCTATAGAACTAATGTTACTGAATCAAATTCCTTCAACCAGTAATTCTTTATTAAATCTCACCAAGTTTGAAATTTTGAGCCAAAAATGGAATATGTTCATCTCATATATGTGCGTCTGACTGTGAATAATTTTAGTTAGAATTTTTCTTATTACCTGAATAAATTAAGAAATGTAAAAAACCGCAAATTATGTGATTTATTTTAATGTACAGAGTAGATGATTCAGAATTAACATGGAACTTGAGGCTATAACTCTGAATATACTAGCTTCCACAAACTAGCTTTTAGTGATGATATGTTCTTAGGTGTTTTGTGTTCATTTTTCAGTCATAAGCTTCTAATAATGCTCATCATTGAATCATAGAATAGTTTGAGTTGGAAGAAAACTTAAAGATCACCTAGTTCCAGCCCCCTTGTGATGGGCAGGGACACCTCCCACTATATAAGACTGCCCAGGGCCTCATCCAACCTACCTTTGAATCAGGTATATATTATTTCTTTTCGCATAAGGAGACCTGTTAGTATATGTCACATTATGCTCTTGGTTGGGGTACTGAAGCCACCACAGCCATGCAGTTTTGGAGATATTTGTCATTGTTTTAGGAGTTATAAAGAGGAACCAGAGTCCTCAACTGTTGTTGGGTACAAAGCAAAAGTAAGAATAACATTGACTGGATTATAGTTCCTCATTAATCAAATAACAATTAAAGCACAGTGACTATTCCTGTGTTTTGTCTTAATGGTCTTGTATTATTTTAACTGTAGTCGTATTTCCCAATATTGGGAAAAAAATCTCCATGGAAATATGTCCTCCCTGTTTTGAAATACTGCAGTAAAATAAGTGTTGTTTTCTTTGAAGAAAGGGTTCTTTACAGAAGTATCCACACCATGTATGAGTTTGTTTTCAAGTAAGCAATTAAATTGATCTACTTAAATTTATAAGCCACAGACTCTGAATATCATAGAATCATAGAAAAACCAGGTTGCAAGAGACCAACCGGATCATTGAGTCCAACCATTCCTATCAAACACTAAACCATGCCCCTAAGCACCTCATCCAACCATATATTAAACACCTCCAGGGAAGGTGAATCAACCACCTCCCTGGGCAGTCTCTGGCAGTGCCCAGTGCCCCTTTCTGTGATTTTATTTTTCCTAATGCCCAACCTAAATCTCTCCTGGTGGAGCTTGAGGCCATTCCCTCTTGTCCTGTGCCCTGTAACTTGGGAGAAGAAACCATTACCCTCCTCTCTACAACCTTCCCTCGGGTAGTTGTAGAGAGCAATGAGGTCTCCTCTCAACCTCCTCCTCTCCAGGATAAACAATCCCAGCTCTCTCAGCCATTCCTCATACGGCCTGTTCTCCAGCCCCTTCACCAGCTTTGTTGCTCTTCTCTGGACTTGCTCTAGAGCCTCAACAACCTTCTTTTGGTGAGAGGCCCAGAACAGAACACAGTATTGAAGGAGCTATGAGCTGGTTAAGTAGAGAAATCTTGAGTCAAATTAGGGAAAAAAGGAATATTTATAAGCTCTGGAAGAGGGGACAGGCCTCTTGGGGGGACTACAGGAGGGAAGCGAGGCTATGTAGGGAAAAAATCAGAGGGGCTAAAACTGAGCTAGAGATCAGATTAGCTAAGTCTGCAAAAGACAATAAAAAATCTTTTTATAAGTATATTAACAGTAAAAGGAGGACAAGGGAGACCATACAGTCCCTTTTGGACACAGAAGGAACAACAGTGACAGGGGATGAGGAGAAGGCTGAGGTACTTAATGCCTTCTTTGCCTCAGTCTTTAATTGTAAAGAAAGTTGTTCCCTCTTTGTAGAAAACCCTAAAATAGAGGAGCAATATGAGGCTCCCATGGTCCAAGAGGAGGTGGTCAGAGCCCTACTTGACCAGCTGGACACCCACAAGTCTATGGGGCCAGATGGGATACATCCTAGGGTATTGAAGGAGCTGGTGGACGTATTGGCCAAACCCCTTTCCATCATCTTCCAACAGTCCTGGAAGACTGGGGAGGTACCTCTGGACTGGAGGCTGGCTGATGTAGTGCCCATTTACAAGAAGGGTAGCAGGGAGGATCCGGGGAACTACAGGCCTGTCAGTCTGACCTCACTGCCAGGGAAAGTCATGGAACAGGTGATCCTGAGTGCTATCATGAAGCACATGCAAGAGAACCGAGTGATCAGGCCCAGTAAACATGGGTTTACAAAAGGCAGGTCTTGCCAAACCAACCTGATCACCTTCTATGACAAAGTGACTCGGCTGCTGGATGAGGGAAAGACTGTGGATGTGGCCTTTCTGGACTTCAGTAAAGCCTTTGACACAGTTTCTCACAGCATTCTGCTACGGAAACTGTCAGCCTCTGGCCTGGACAGACGCACACTCTCCTGGGTAGAAAACTGGCTGGATGGTGGGGCCCAGAGAGTGGTGGTAAATGGAGTTAAATCCAGTTGGAGGTCAGCGACAAGTGGTGTTCCCCAGGGTTCAATGCTAGGTCCAGCCCTGTTCAATGTCTTCATCAATGACCTGGATGAGGGCATTGAGAGTACCCTTAGCAAGTTTGCAGATGACACAAAGCTGGGTGGAAGTGTCGATCTACTGGAGGGTAGGGAGGCTCTGTAAAGGGACCTAAACAGGCTGGACAGCTGGGCAATGTCCAACGGCATGAGGTTTAACACGGCCAAATGCTGGGTCCTGCACTTGGGGCAAAACAACCCTATGCAGAGCTACAGACTGGGAGAAGCCTGGCTGGAAAACTACCTGGAGGAGAGGGACCTGGGGGTGTTGGTCGACAGCCGACTGAACATGAGCCAGCAGTGTGCCCAGGTGGCCAAGAAGGCCAATGGCATCCTGGCTTGTATCAGAAATGGTGTGACCAGCAGGTCCAGGGTGGTGATTCTCCCTCTTTACTCAGCACTGGTGAGGCCACTCCTTGAATCCTGTGTTCAGTTCTGGGTCCCTCAGCACAAGAAGGATGTTGAGGCTCTGGAGCAAGTCCAGAGAAGAGCGACGAGGCTGGTGAAGGGGCTGGAGAACAGAACCTATGAGGAACGGCTGAGAGAGCTGGGGTTGTTTAGCCTGGAGAAGAGGAGGTTGAGAGGAGACCTCATTACTCTCTACAACTACCTGAAGGGAGGTTGTAGAGAGGAGGGAGCTGACCTCTTCTCCCAAGTGACAGGACAAGAGGGAATGGCCTCAAGCTCCACCAGGGGAGATTTAGGCTGGAGATTAGGAGGAGGTTTTTCACAGAAAGGGTCATTGGGCATCGGAACAAGCTGCCCAGGGGGGTGGTTGATTCACCTTCCCTGGAGGTGTTTAAGGTACGGGTGGATGAGGTCTTGAGGGACTTGGTTTAGTGTTAGATGAGAATGGTTGGACTAGAAGATCCGATGGGTCCCTTCTAACCTGGTTGTTCTATGATTCTATGAAACTGTGTCAAAGGCTTTATTAAAGTCCAAGAAGACTACATCCAGAGCCTTTCCCTTGTCCAGCAGCCGAGTCACTTTGTCACAGAAGGAGATCAGGTTAGTTTGGCAAAACCTACTTTTTGCAAACCCGTGTTGACTGGACCTGATCACCTGGTTCTCTTGCATGTGCTTCATGATAACACTCAGGATCACCTGTTCCATGACTTTCCCTGGCACTGAGGTCAGACCAACAGACCTGTAGTTCCCTGAATCCTCCATGTGACTGTTCTTGTAGATGGGCACATCATCAGCTAGCCTCCAGTCCAGTGGAACTTCCCCAGTCTTCCAGGACTGCTGGAAGATGATGGAAAGGGGTTTGACCAGCACATCTGCCAGCTCCCTCACTACCCTTGGGTGAATCCTGTCCAGCCCCATAGACTTGTGGGTGCCTAGCTGGGCTAGCAAACCTAGTCAAATCTACTGAAAATTAAATAAGAAATTGGTTTGTTCTATCTAAATGTCATGATCATATCTATACTTTGTGCTTTGCATTGCTGGATAATCAAGACAGATGAATTCAAGAATCCACTCCCTCAGGAACTTTCAATGTTTAGCAATGTTTCTCTCTTTGTAGGAGGGGCAATTTAATTTTGTCATACTGTGAGTCCTTTCCTTCACTCAGATTGCAAACACAAGATAACACCTACACAGCCATAGTTCTTGAAATCAGAAAAGAGTTGACAGTGTCGCTTGTCTCTCGTACAAACATAGACTGAGCAGAAGGCTCTTTACAGGTTTAGAGTCTTCAGTGTGGTAAACCCCCCAAGTTTTAGCAGGCAACATGAGTTAACATTAAATAAAATATATATTGTTTTGAACTCCTTAAGCAAGCTTTGTAAGCAAGCAGGGAATATATTACCTTTATTAGTATAAAAATCTCTAAGGTGTAAATGCTAGCTTGAATAAATATATCAATTTATAATAGTGACATTGGGTGACTATGGTTTTGACCCCGCTCCTATGTACCGTAGTGTAGATAAGCCTTCCATGGCTTAAACAAACTGTTCAGGAATATGGCATTATACCTTTAAACTTCACTAGAACAAAAAAGGAGATTTCTCATAGGCATTGGAAAAAATTCCTAGCTAATCCTTCAGCTCATAAGAAAGGTACATGTGCTGTCCAGGGAGCTGACTTACCATATTTAATGGTTTTAAAAAATGGGTAGAAATATTTCTACAGAATTCACCTTATCTGTTCAGACTGCCATGCCTATTAGGATTTTTCTTTATAATTAATTTTCAGTTGATCTACCTCAATTGCCTATTATTTCTCAGTTGCTTTGAAGTTTATTGAAAGGAATATACAAACCAGAGTTATGAACTGAGCAAGTTTATAGAAAAGAAAATAAATCCAACAAATACAGTGAGCTTTCCTGCTGGTAGGGTTGAAACCTTTCATGAATAAATATTACAGTCATATTTGGCCTTGGATTTGTATTTAGCACAGGAAACTTAGAAATTTTACATTTTAAGTATATTTGGTGTCACAGTATTTATGAGGAAGTAACAGTTATTCTTGTTGAAACAGGAAACCCCCCTGAAGATCAGTGAAATGCAGACATGTATGTTACTTGGAGGTTATGATACTAAAAGGTATATCCCAGTTTACACAGAATGGAGGAGTCATCTGACTCCCTATGATCTGCCTAGGACAATAAGACATTCTGTGTATGCATTTCTGCATACCTAAATGCGTGGATCTACTTTTCATCTAAAAAAGTAATTTATAAACCTTCTCTAAGGCATTGCACAGTTAGCCAAGGTTCCAGTGCATGCACAGGTTTTTCTGGTCAATAAAAGAAACATTCAACCTGCATGAGACAATAACTTTAATATTAGGACATCATATTGTATCCTAGTAATCCTAGCATTGCCTAAAATTTCTCTGACCTAAAGCTTTCAATTTTCTTCAGCAGGAAGCTTGATCCAGGTCTCAATGGAATTAACAGGAGTATTTCTGTTAACTTAAACAGGCACAGAAACAGGGCCAAGGTCAACAACACTATTTTGCTTTTAGCTTCAGGCTTCTTCTTTTTCAAGAGCAAATCTTCACTCCACATTTCATGAAATTTAACAACCATGGATAAAGCTTGAAAAGTTACTGTTTCTCCAATGGACCCAGGAGCATCTTAATTGGACGGGTTTGTGCATGTCCTGTTAGCAAGCTGATGACAGGTATTATTTCCCAGTGCCTTAGATTTTAAGGGCCTGGTTCAAATCACTTTGTGATTTTTTTCTTGTACTTCATGTGTCTCTTCGGTTGCTAGTACAGAAACTTACTAGTACACAGCTTTTTGATATTACCAGAACTTGTAAAAATAATCTTTTAAGGCAGGACCAACCAGTCTAAGATACGTGTGGTCACAATGTTTAAATAGGGATAAAGGTAGTAATTATTCTCTAAGTCAGTAAATACAAGGAACATATTTTAGGGTCATGGAAGATTCCTAAAGTTAACAGACTACAAAGGAGCAGAGACAACCCATTCATCTTTCAGAAGCAGCCATGTGTTTATCTTGTTAGAATGATGGATTTTATCTCAATTGTTCTTTTCAGTGAATTTTCTCAGTGAACAAAGCAATCAGGAGTTGAGAAAATTCCAGTTATTTGGAACATCCATTTTTCAATCTGTCAATGAGTCAGGGTAAGAGAATCAAGATATTCATATATGTGTGGATATTAGGGATGGGCTTGCGTATAGGAGAAGATATTTGTAGCTGCAACAAATGCAATTTTTTCTTTGCATTAATTATCCTAATAAAAGCATTGCTTTGTTTCTACACTATGCAAGAATTTTTGTTAAAATATTTAAAAGATACTCCTTAAGAGTCAAACATGATGCTATATTACACATTCAATATGTGGCCGTATGTACTTTTATAATTGTAAGTTTAAAATACTATTATCACAGTCTATGTGAGCCTACAACTATGTCATAGCGATGTGCGGGCATATTAGTCAGTTAGAAAAACTGCAGAAATGTTAGGAAAACTTAGACAGCTTAGCTTACTGAAATATGCACTGTCTGCTAGTAAAGGCCTTGAAGACTCTGGATGTTGATAAAAGAGAAGCTCATTCACAGGCATTCACTGATAAGGAAGAAGTACAACAGTAGAAAGCTGACTGCAGCTCAACCAGGATGAGACTGTGCCTGTGCACAGATTGAATTCAGTGACAGTTCATGAGGAAAATGAAGACTACTTCAGCCCTGAGCCCCAGACCACAACACTGCACCTGCGCAAGTATAGAAGAAGCTTCTTGAATCTAATTATAATAAGAAGTAGAGGAAAGGTAATGAATATGTAATAGGTGCATATGAATAGGCATGTCTTCACACTATAACTATCTGCTTGTTAGACTGTTCAGTGTTTGAGTTAGGAGGATTGCACCCACCGACGAATAAACGCATATTCATTTTATAACCCTTAATGGAGTTATAGAGTTTGATTCCGCAAAACAATAGAGTCATAGAATATTTTGGGTTTCAAGGGACCTTAAAGATTATCTAGTTCCAACACCTCTGCCATGGACAGGTACGCATTCCACTATATCAGGCTGCCTAAGGTCCATCCAACCTAGTCTGTCACAGTTACCTGATAAGAAGTCATAGGGTCATTTGGTTGGAAAAGACCTTTGAGATCATCAAGTCCAACCATACCGGTCCACTACTTTACCATACACCTGAGCACCTCACCTTCCTCCTTCTTCTACTAAAAGACAGGCGGATGAAATACTTGGGTCTATGGTTTAGTAGTGGTCAAGTACATTTGGACTTGATGATCTTGAAGATATTTTCAAACCTAGTGATTCTACAATTCTACCTGTCTGTTAAATACCTCGAGGGATGATGACTCAGTCAGTTCGCTGGACAGACTGTTCCAGTGCTCAATAACACTTTCAATGAAGAAATCTGAATCTCCCCTGACACAACTTGAGGCCATTTCCTCTCATCCTATCACTGTTACTTGGTCAGTGAAATTGAAGTTCCTAAGTAATTTAGATGCTTCTGAAGTTTTTTGCACTTTATAGTGTATTATTAGGAATAACATTTAAAAGGTATGGCTGGAAAGATCTGTAATGCCACAGTTGTTAGGTAAAGATAATGAGACCTGAAGTAGTTATGAAAAAAGCTAAAAAGCAAAAAAAAAAACCTCAAAATACAACAGTAAGATGGCCAAGAGAAAATGCAGACACCACATGAAATGTCTGGCACTGTGCCCAGGAAAAATTTTCCATACATATCAAGGTCAGGCATCACATGTTTTTCTGAGGATAAATCCTGTATATGAAACAGGATTCTTACTTTCTAAAGTAAGACTCATTCCTTGAAAAATGACACAAAATGGACCTTTTCTAATACGTACTAATTCTTTCCATCTCATCTCAAAATTTGTGGCATGCTTCAGAACTTCTTTCTATCAAGTACTTCTACAAAGGGTCACTTCAAAGGTTGGAACCAGTACATGAAGTACAGATGAAGTCCAAATAAGCTTGGGAATAAGCCAAATGGTGGCTTATGCTGTCAGTCAGCAGTAACTGTAAGGGCTGGGAAGTACAGAAATTATTGCAAGCTTGGGAACAAGTCAAATGGTGGCTTATGCTGTCAGTCAGCAGTAACTGTAAGGGCTGGGAAGCACAGAAATTATTGCAAGAGTGGTTCATCTTAACATTTATAGCATAGCAACCAGTAGACAGAGACCTGATTTCCTGATTTGATTCTAGTTTACCTGAAGTAAGCAATCATTCAGTAGGATTAAACTAGATTATTGAATTTAAAAAGTATACATACTGCTCTCCTCTTTGGTCTCCTTCATTATCGCCTTGAATCCTCCATGAGTTCTCTCTGATGTTCTCCAGTGTGCTTTGCTTTTTTATTCCTGCCTTTCTCTGGCATAATTTAATTCATGTAAATAATTTCTGTTCTACTTTTCTGAGCCTGAATATTTGGGAAAGTCTCTTCAAATGCTGACTTAAACCACCTAGAACTTAAGTTATCACATAGCATTTTAATACCATCTTTCCTTAAGGCCTCAGAAGACAAATGTACTTCAGTGTTAAAAACACACACGTAAAAAAGAATATTTAAAAGTATCTCTCAATCTCTGATTAGGGATTTCATTCTTTCAGGTGCAAACCTGAACCTGTTAGCTATGTTAGCTATGGCATGAGGTTTGCAGAGGCAGCTTCACACATGGCAAATAAGTAAACAATATATATAATAGAGAATCTGAGTTTATATATGTTGATATTTAAAGTATCTCATACATGCCTAGTGAAGTTAGGAGGCATTTAAGGTTGTGAAATATCCCCTCTGAAGTTTGCTAGGGGAATGAGTGGCTTCTTGCAGTGGTGAAGAGCAGAATGAAGGTATGGCGAGCACTGTCAATTAAACCACACAAATTCTAATGGTGGTAAAGACTGAATTACACAAGTGATAGGAAAGTGTGAAAATCTGCACTGAATTACAACTGATGCCAACTTTTAAAGTATCAGTCATCATTTTGTGACCTGCTGGCAAAACTATTTTGTTAGATGCAGTCCTTTACTTTATGGTCTCTTTTTCAGCCCTTAAAATAATGTGAAATATTGAATCACAGTATAGAAATCATAAGCAGAGCTACAGTACTAGCCTTCTCTGATTTATACAGATATTGATGCATAAAGGAACAGCCGCAAATAGATCTGCAACCTGAAGTATTTTAGGACATTAATCTAGTATTTACCCTTATTTTCTTATGTATTACCTGTGTTCATTAACTCTTTCCAGCAATGAAGGAGTTAACCCAAGTTTCAGTTAAAGAGAATGGTAGAGAATTGGCCCAGCTGTAGCAGATAAAAATCCAGAAGGAGAGGCAGGTAGGTTTTTCTTAGAGAAACAAGGCTAGGAAAAATGGAAGCACTGTGGTCTGGTTTTAGGAAAAACAGATGAACTTTTGGCTTCTGAAGGACACTCATAGGCTGGAGTTATGCTTGGTTCTTGGAAAAGATTGGATATCTGCTTTGAGGGCAAGGGTTTCTATTTATGAGGCCTTCAGAAGAGAGTTTTGGAAGGCATTTTCTAAAATAAGTTGATTTGTTTGCAGTTTGAGTCTATGTTGCTTTTCAGGACAGGGTAAAGACAAAATTGCCCTTGTAGACTTTTGTTGGGGCACATGTAGGCTCTGGAAGAGTAGTTAATTGTATGGGTACAAAACTACATGGATACCACACGTATGTAAATAATCTGATGTTTAACATGTTGTATTTAGTATCATTGCAGAAATAGAATTTTGCTGAGTTATCTAAGAGTGCCTTGTTTTTCAAAAAATAAACTTGCTTGTTCCAACTATTTATGGTGTAAGTAGAGACGTGTTGGGCTGAGCATCCTGTGGAAAGAGTAGGTACTTTAGAAATCCTTAAAATCTGTGTAGAATCCCTAAAGGATCAGAATCAAACTATAAGCTGAACTTCAGAAGCAAAGGCTTGAGGGTAGCTGGTTAGCATTTTTTGCTTCATGAAGAAGACCTCTTTTTTTTCAGGTGTAATTTTTTGAAGAAACAGGGAACTTGTAACTGTTGTGTTCACTGTTTGTTGTAGTCAGATAGTCCTGTTTTGCTCATGTGAGACCTTCCTGGACCCATCAGCTCTTGACTCCACATCTGATAACTGTTGACTTTGTATTATCACAGAATCACAGAATAACCAGGTTGGAAGGGACCCATCAGATCTTCTAGTCCAACCATTCCTATCTAACACTAAACCAAGTCCCTCAAGACCTCATCCACCCGTGTCTTAAACACCTCCAGGGAAGGTGACTCAACCACCCCCCTGGGCAGCCTGTTCCAATGCCCAATGACCCTCTGTGTGAAAAACCTCCTCCTAATCTCCAACCTAAATCTCCCCTGGAGGAGCTTGAGGCCATTCCCTCTTGTCCTGTGCCCTGTCACTTGGGAGAAGAGGCCAGCTCCCTCCTCTCCACAACCACCTTTCAGGTACTTGTAGAGAGTAATGAGGTCTCCTCTCAGCCTCCTCTTCTCCAGGCTAAACAACCCCAGCTCTCTCAGCCGCACCTCATAGGGTCTGTACTCTAGCCCCTTCACCAACCTCGTTGCTCTTCTCTGGACTTGCTCCAGAGCCTCAACATCCTTCTTGTGGTAAGGGGTCCAGAACTGGACACAATATTCAAGGAGCGGCCTCACCAGTGCTGAATACAGAGGGAGAATCACCTCCCTGCACCTGCTGGTGACACCATTTCTGATACAAGCCAGGATGCCATTGTCCTTCTTGGCCACCTGGGCACACTGCTGGCTCATGTTCAGTCGGCTGTCGACCAACACCCCCAGGTCCCTCTCCTCCAGGTAGTTTTCCAGCCAGGCTTCTCCCAGTCTGTAGCTCTGCATAGGGTTGTTGTGCCCCAAGTGCAGGACCCGGCATTTGGCCGTGTTAAACCTCATGCCGTTGGACATTGCCCAGCGGTCCAGCCTGTTTAGGTCCCTTTACAGAGCCTCCCTACCCTCCAGTAGATCGACACTTCCACCCAGCTTTGTGTCATCTGCAAACTTGCTAAGGGTACCCTCAATGCCCTCATCCAGGTCATTGATGAAGACATTGAACAGGGCTGGACCTAGCACTGAGCCCTGGGGAACACCACTTGTCACTGACCTCCAGCTGGACTTAGCACCATTTACCACCACTCTCTCGGCCCGGTCATCCAGCCAGTTTTCTACCCAGGAGAGTGTGCGTCTGTCCAGGCCAGAGGCTGACAGTTTCCGTAGCAGAATGCTGTGAGAAACTGTGTCAAAGGCTTTACTGAAGTCCAGAAAGACCACATCCACAGCCTTTCCTTCATCCAGCAGCTGAGTCACTTTGTCATAGAAGGCGATCAGGTTGGTTTGGCAGGACCTGCCTTTTGTAAACCCATGTTGACTGGGCCTTATCACCCGCTTCTCTTGTAAGTGCTTCATGATAGCACTCAGGATCACCTGTTCCATGACTTTCCCTGGCACTGAGGTCACACCGACAGGCCTGTAGTTCCCCGGATCCTCCCTGCTACCCTTCTTGTAAATGGGAACTACATCAGCCAGCCTCCAGTCCAGAGGTACCTCCCCAGTCTTCCAGGACTGTTGGAAGATGATGGAAAGGGGTTTGGCCAATACATCCGCCAGCTCCCTCAACACCCTAGGATGTATCCCATCTGGCCCCATGGACTTGTGGGTGTCCAGTTGGCCAAGCAGGGCTCTGACCTCCTCCTCATGGACTATGGGAGCCTCGTATTGCTCCTCTGTTTCCCGGGTGTCCACACAGAGGGAACAGCTTTCTTTACAATTAAAGACTGAGGCAAAGAAGGCATTAAGTACCTCAGCCTTCTCCTTGTCCCCTGTCACTGCTGTTTCCTCTGAGTCCAAAAGGGACTGTATGGTCTCCCTTGTCCTCCTTTTACTGTTAATATACTTATAAAAAGATTTTTTATTGTCTTTTGCAGACTTAGCTAATCTGATCTCTAGCTCAGTTTTAGCCCCTCTGATTTTTCCCTACATAGCCTCGCTTCCCTCCTGTAGTCCCTCCAAGAGGCCTGTCCCCCCTTCCAGAGCCCATAAATCTTCCTTTTTTTTCTAATTTGACTCAAGATTTCCCTACTCAACCAAGCTGGTTTTTTCCCCTGCCGGCCTTTTTTCCAGAACACGGGGATGGCTTTCTCCTGAGCTGCCAGGATCTCCTTTTTGAAGAACTCCCAGCCCTCTTGGGCTCCCTTGCCCTCAAGTACTGTCTCCCAGGAGACTTTGCCAACCAGCCTTCTAAACAGTTCAAAGTCTGCCCTCTGAAAATTTAGTGCTACCGTCCTGCTTAGCACCCTCTTCACTTTACCTAGGACAGAAAACCCTATCATCTCATGATCACTAAGACCTAGGCGACCCCCTACTCTCACATCCCCCACAAGCCCCTCTCTGTTGACAAACAGCAAGGCCAGGAGGGCACCTTCCCTCGTTGGTTCGTTGACCAGCTGTGCAAGGAAGTTGTCTTCCACGCACTCCAGGAACCTCCTAGACTGCTTCCTTTCTGCTGTGTTGCACTTCCAGCAGATATCAGGGAGATTGAAGTCTCCCACAAGGACAAGAGGCACTGCCTTGGAGATTGACCCCAGCTGTTTAAAGAAGAGCTCATCAGCTGCTTCTCCTTGGCTGGGTGGCCTGTAACAGACTCCCATCACAAAGTCTCCCTTGTTATGGGCTCCCTTGATCTTAACCCACAGGCACTCAATCTCCTCATTGCCACAGTCCAAGTCCTCCCTTACAAAGAGGGCTACTCCACCCCCTCTCCTACCCTTTCTATCCCTCCTGAAGAGTTTATACCCCACCATACCCGAACTCCAGTTATAAGAGTCATCCCACCACTTTTCCGTGATGGCAACGACATCAAAGGCACCTTGCCCTACAACGGCTTCCAGCTCTTCCATCTTGTTCCCCATGCTGCGTGCATTGGTGTAAATGCACTTCAGCTGAGTAGCTGAGCCTTCAGCCCTCCTAGAGGGGACTACTCCTCCTGGAGTAGTTGATGCCAGAATATCTATATCTCCCTTGTTGAACGAGGCTGCATTCTCCCCCACTACCTGTATGGTGACGCGCTAGTGGTCCTCACCAGCACGCCCCCTCCTAAACTCCAGTGGCCTACATCCAGGCACGCAGTTGTCTAGCCTGGACTGGATCCCCTCCCCCTTCACACCTAGTTTAAAGCTCGATTTATGAGCTTAGCTAGGTTTTTAGCAAGGGCCTTAGCCCCACTAGGAGACCCAAGTGCCCCAACCTTTGCACCCATGTCAGGGGGTGCACGAACCACTCCGTGGTCAAAGAACCCAAAGCCCTTTTCCTCGCACCAGGTTCAGAGCCAGGCATTAATTGAGTCCTTCTTCTTCTTCTTTTCCCCTTTACTTTGGCAGTGGTTGTTTTCAAAGTTAAAAATTTGTATAAATCGTTGAAACATAAAACACATTTTGTCATAAAATTTCAAACTAGTTACAGATTTGTTTCTGCATGCTTCAGGATCTTATCCTGTATCTTGAAAAACACAAGGACTCCTAATTAAAAGCAATTGAATGAATTATTAAAAGATTAACACTTCCTTTCTAAATCTTTTACATGGCTACAATTGGTCTCTTCGTGATCATGATTCTCATGCTTGCATTTAGAACACTATGCTTGTGTGTTGGATCTGAGGACTGGATTGCTTCATGACTCAGTAGAGATCACTAAGTTAGTGAGGCACTGCCAAAAGCATCTGCACCTGTGCAGTATCTCACCTTTACTACTGAGCTGTGTTACAGGTGGTTATTCCTAATAACAACCTGTTCAAAACTGTTGTTCAACTTTGTTACTAATCAAACATCTAACCTTACCATCTAAAGCTTAAAATCCAAATTCTGACCTGTTGCTATCTTCTGTTACTTCACTAGTGTTTGTTCTTTTATGTATGTATGAAATGGGAAAGGCAGAATGTAGGCATAGTAACAGTAGGGTTTTCTAGGATGGTTATATTTTTATAGAGAAAATACTTTTCAGAAATTACTCTTGAATATATGTACTGACTTTTAACTTTTCAAGTGAGAATACTAGAAGTAGGAATGTCCTGTATTTTTGGTTCAAACTAAATACATATTTTCTCTGTGATCTTGGAAAAGTCACTTGACCTACTTGTGCTTCATTCAAACCAACTAGAAAATTTAATAAAACCCAGGGCTTGAAAAAGCCAAAATGCTGTAGTGAAGTTCACTCCAAGTGAGTACCGTGACATGGTGTACAGGTGGCAGTTTTAAATGACCAGCAGATCTGCTGAGCAAACACGTCATTGCAGGTAAAGCAAATACATTAAAACTTATTTTGTTGCAATAGTTTTATATAACACTTGAGTATTTCAGCTTCCTTGCTGGTACCTGGCAGCAGGACAATGACTTCTGTGGTGGGGTGGATACTTTGAGGTGGTGGGGGCTCACCTGAGCCAGGAAAATCCCAGAAAAACCCAGGAATGGTCTTCCTGGATTTCAGTAAACTTTGGCACGGTTTATCACAGCATTCTGCTTCAGAAACTGTAAGCCTCTGGACTGGAGAGGTGCACACTCTCCTGGGCGGAAAACTGATAGGATGAGGTGCTAAGGGGCATGGTTAGGAATGGTTGGACTTAATGATCATAGAATCATAGAACAACCAGGTTGGAAGGGACCCATCGGATCTTCTAGTCCAAAAATTCCTATCAAACACTAAACCAAGTCCCTCAAGACCTCATCCACCCGTGCCTTAAACACCTCCAGGGAAGGTGAATCAACCACCTCCCTGGGCAGCCTATTCCAATGCCCAATGACCCTTTCTGTGAAAAACTTCCTCCTAATCTCCAGCCTAAATCTCCCCTGGTGGAGCTTGAGGCCATTCCCTCTTGTCACTGTTGTTCCCTCTGTGTCCAAAAGGGACTGTATGGTCTCCCTTGTCCTCCTTTTATTGTTTACATATTTATAGAAAGATTTTTGTTGTCTTTTACAGACTTAGCCAATCTGATCTCTAGTTGAGCCTTAGCCCCCCTGATTTTTTCCCTACAGAGCCTCACTTCCCTCCTGTAGTCCACCCAAGAGGCCTGTCCCCTCTTCCAGAGCCTATAAATATTCCTTTTTTTCCTAATGTCATTCAAGATTTCGCTACTTAACCAAGCTGTTTCTTTCCCCTGCTGGCCTTTTTTCCGGAACACGGGGATGGCTTTCTCCTGAGCTGCTAGGATCTCCTTTTTGAGGAGCTCCCAGCCCTCTTGGGCTCCCTTGGCCTCAAGTACTGTCTCCCAGGAGACTTTGCCAACCAGCCTTCTAAACAGTTCAAAGTCTGCCCTCTGGAAATTTAGTGCTACTGTCCTGCTTAGCACCCTCTTCGCTTGGCTTAGAACAGAAAACCCTATCACCTCATGATCACTAAGTCCTAGGTGTCCTGCTACTGTCACATCCCCCACAAGGCCCTCTCTGTTAACAAACAGCAAGTCCAGGAGGGCACCTTCCCTCGTTGGTTCATGATCCTGTGGGTCTCTTCCAACCTGGTTATTCTATGATTATTTAAAAAATATATCTAACATCTTAGGAGCCAGTCCTTTATGCTTGTTCTCCCTATAAAATCTCTTTCATCTTTCACATAGCAACAGCAACTTTGCACATGTTATCCCAAGGTGAGATCATGTTTTCACAGGTATAGTGCCAACTTTCTTTTCTAGGGAAATACTTTCATAGACAGTAGTGGAAATGTGGGACACCTGTTCCTGAGTGTTTCTCTATCTAAGCAGTTATATGCAGCAGTAAGACAACAGCACTGAGGTTTTGTTGGATGAGAGTAGCATATTTGCAGGGAGGGAGACAGCAGAAAGTAGAAGAGATATTTGTTTTTACCAAAGGTTGGGAAGAGGAATTAAAGCTGTCCACTTGAGTCAAGCAGCATGTTATGAGTGCTTAATATTAGGGTGGGACCTAGCTGAAGTCTCCTCAGCTGCTAGAGGTATGCAGCTCAATGGGCTGCCTGCAGGAGAGTCAGCGTCAAGTGTTTGGCAATCCAGTCATTACAGGCCAGGACCACTAACAGCTTCAGGTGAGTGACTTTTGTTACTAGTAACTCCTGTGTAGCTTCTGCAGAGGAGCATAATTGTATGGAGCGTTGATATTTTCACTTACAGAAGAGAAGACAACGGAATATGGGCAGATCTTCAGCTGTGTATTTTGTCAGTACCCAATCAGTTTACGCCAGCTAAGCGACTGCCCATGTATTACTCAAAGCAAGACTTAGATTTCCATATGTTTGGGCTATCATTCAAGTGGTTCCATTGCTTCTGTGTTTCTAATGGCTGATGGATGGGATAGTTTTCTTTTTCATTCTCACAGAATGTGTCATATGAAGTCAACAACTTGTCACAGCCTTGAAAACCTTTGGGATACCAAAGACCTTGCTCTGTTCCAGTAACTTACTCTACTTGCTCTTGCTGTTTAGGAACCTGATGAAACAGTATAAAAATGAGAATCTTTATGTGCCTACAAAATGATGAAGGTGAAACCTTCCTGTGGGCCTTAACATTTGTGCTGCAAAATCCCGTATGTAATTCTTATGTTAACCCAACTCTGTCTAACAGTGTGACTGTTTTCAACAGAAGTAGTACAGATGGTGACTCCTGGCAGACAGTGTTATGGTAAGACGTTACGCTGTGTGTGCAGGTTGTTATGCTGACACTTTTTATGCGGCATAGAGACTGTTGAGACTTTTTAAGTCAGAGAATTACCATTTGCAATTCAGTGGTCAGCTAGTTCTCTAGAAGAATTAAATAGCCCAGTCCTGTAGCAATGGTACTGTATGTTTCTCTCTGCTTGTTGCCTTGAAATCATAGTTGTGAGAATCAAAAGCCAGTTGTCTGTTGTAATCACATTGTAGTGAAATATAAATGCAATGCCTGTGACCCTGTTAGATATACAGGATATAATGCAGTATGAAAACAGCCAAACTCTGATCCATACTGGGAAAGTCAAAGGAGCTTTCTGTCTGTGAATGATCTATCTCTATACAAAAATATGGAATTTGATGTGCCTGCTCACAGTCCATAATGGAAAAGGACCTCTGTCAGGGGTTAGGTATTCCAGAGGGGTATGGCTGATACTGGGGTTAAATCCATTTTTGTGATTTAAAAAAGAGGAACCAACATACTAACGACACTTTCAATTGAAGAAATGGCTCATAGACCTTTGGACAGGGTAAACTAATATAGAAGAGCTTAATAAAATTAAGAATGTGAACACAAAACAACAAAATTACATTTATGAGAAAGGAGAAGATGACCCGCATTTAGGGGAAAATTATCTTTCATGTGGAAATTCCATTGGAAGAAGGAAGTTAACCACTAATAAAGCCAAAACTCAGGTCTGTTAGTGGACAATTGTGTGATATATGCTAGACCTTTAGACAGCAGAGAATACCATCAAGAATGTCAACAACTTTTCCTTCTATTTCATCTTGCAGAGTGCCAGTCTGTGGCTCAGTGCACTGAATGTGAAAGAACACTGTTATTGTGGCTCTCCTTTCTTTGAGAGGAAGAATACAGGTGGGGAATAACACTGCTCATCTTTCTCATGCCACAAGAAAAGGAGAGTGCCTGCCTCATGTCCTGCTTAGGCTGAAGTGACGTGTCATGGAACCTCGATTTTAATAAACAGAGTGCTGTAGCCCTTAAATAAAATAAAAAAGAAACTAGACCAGATTAGTTTAATCTTTTCTAAACTGTTACTTATGTTGTAGATAGGAGGGAACATGAATTTTACACTATTTGGAAGGTATAAATCTTAAAGAACCACAAAGGGATAGAAATTGAAAGATAAAAGGAAATCTGAAATGGATACCAGAAGATGATTAATATGTAAAATCTATTAAGAATGTGAAACAGCTGCTTGAGGAATAGGATGGGAGAATTCTCTTCTGAAGATTTTGGAAAAAAGGAAATAACACTGGCACAAAACCTAATTCTATGTACACAAGTGCATGAGGAAAAAAGTAGATGGATTAAAACTTCATAATTCTGATGATATTTAACCTCTCTGGTATAGTTAGGGGATTCTGTAACTCTAATTTTGAAATTATTCTTTTAAATTAATTTAATAATATTTATCTTCACTATAAAGATGAGAACTACTATCTGATATAGAAATCAAGTACATCTCCTGAGGCATAATATTGTGAACATTTTATTTTTCCTCTGACCTAATACTGAAATGAGAAGGTAAAATTCATGTTCTTCCACCCAAATATCTTTATTTAGCTTGTGAAGAGAAGGCAAAGATGTTTCTGTCCTGCAGTGGCTAAGGGTGTGTTCAGTCAGGAAATTCACAAATCAGTGACGCTTTGATAACAGGCTTATGTCAAGCGAACCAGGTATGGACAAAGTTGGTTGATTAAGCAATATCTGAGTGATCAGTGTGATTAGCTCTAAAATAAAGTGGCTATTACTTGGAACAAGAATTAGTTTCTAATGAATAGTATTGTTTTTTTGTAATTGTATTTCAAGCAAAAGATCTAATGGACAAATTGGGGGATTTTTTCGAGGCTAACTGATTGAAAGTTGTCTATGGCCATGTGACGGGTCACAGTGACAGTTAGAAAGGGTTCTAGCCATTCAGAATTTCCATTCTAATTGCTACCAGTCAAAAGGCTTTTCTTTCATATGGAAAGTATTTTTTAGTAAAACTTTTTGATAAACCCCAAAGGCCTTTAGGCAATACATTTAGTCTACTTTGCTCATGATCCTAGCAACTTCTAACTATGACTCAACCTCCTATGTTTGGCTTAGTCCTTCAAAATTTTGAGTTGAAATTCCAAAGATAGATTTCATATTAAGTGGAATACAATAGGAGAAAGTTTTAGTAGAACTTGAAATATGTGCAATAAGAACCCTGTAATGTTCCTGGAGAATCTATTCTAGCATTCAGTTGTTGGCACATAGTGCTTCTAATATATGAACTTCAAGCAAGATATCGATTATGCCTATCACTTGCTGACCTTTTGAGCATGCATATGGAGAACTACTTTTATTCTGCAAAAGACATTTATATTTGAAGATTATTCTTCTTTAGTCCTTCCTTTTCTTAGCTTAAACAAGTCCACTTGCTAGTTTTTCATTTATTGGTGGCATCTTCTGAAGCAGACACAATTTGTGGGGTTGTCCTCTGTACTCTTTGCTGTTGGACCACATCTCTCCTGACAGACAATGTTTCAGTGGAAGCCTTATCCTAAGGGGAGAACAAAATGATATTGTGCACCTGGCAGGCTGTATTCGTGTTTGTATATTGCACTATGATAACTGCCCTTTTGCTACAGCATGGTAGTTGCTGTTATTCCCTGATGCAGCTATTCAAATGTTCTTCAGTGAAATATTTGGATCACAGCTAATAGAAAAGTATGATTACCTGCTCTCTGTTTACTGTGTCCATGGACACCGGACTTTCAGATTTTCAACATTTTTGGTTTTCTTTTCTTTAATGTACAAGTTGTTATCTAAATAACTTGAGACTTTATATACTCTTATTTCTTCCCTCTTAATGACAAATATTTTTGTACGTTGCATACTGTCTCTGACTTACATATTGAAAACAGGTTTAAAGTGATGTTAGCCTAAGTCACGGTGTCTAATTGACAGTAGTAAATGTGTTTATTTAAACTACAGTAATCTAAATGAAGATCTTGCCTTATGGAGTAGAGAAATGAGAAAGGGCAGACCAATGATAAACTGAAGTCTCTGTCTGGTGAAAGAACTTATGTTTCAGGAAACCATTAGGAACTAGTACAGACTGTGTAACATTATACCTGTTTTCTCATCATGTTGAAGAGGGGTTGAGAGTGAAGAAAAAAATGATAGTACATTTTTACTACTGTGAAATTGTGGAGCTACTGAAGAATTCCATATAACCTGCTCCAGTGGGTTGAAGTTTGAAGCTAGTTCTCTGCAGGTGTGTGCTGCTGCCACATTCTAGCTAGAGACAAATGTTACATTTTGGTATATATTGTCATTTTTATAAGAGTAGCTCAGGCAGCAGTCGTTAGTAAAGAATTGGTGTGCTTCATAAATTCTTTACATGTATGATTCCCTCCCTGCCCTCGTACCTCTAAAAGATCTTTTCCCTTTCCCCTCCAGCCTCTCTTGGTAGTGTCAGCTTGGCTCTTCTTAAGTTTGTTTGGAATGGGAGTTGAGAGACTTCAATGTCTAGTCATTGAAGTAAGATGCAGAGTTACTGAACCATCTAGCAACGTGTTATCTGAGTAACATGCATTGTATCTGAAAGCAGGTGATGTAAAATCTATTTCCTCTGTGTAGTCAAAGTGCAGAAATAGACATAACTCAATATTTCCCTGGCAGTTACCGATCTAGTTTACTTGTAGAACTGAGTGCAGGACAGAGTTCTTGATGTATTTGTTTTTGTATTTGGGGATAAAAACAGCTTGGTTGAGTAGAGAGATCTCAAGTGACATTAGGAAGAAGAGGAATGTTTATAGGCTCTGGAAGAGGGGACTGGCCTCTTGGGTGGACTACAGGAGGGAAGTGAGGTTGTGTAGGTTAAAAATCACAGGGGCTAAGGCTCAACTAGAAATCAGGTTAGCAAAGTCCGCGAAAGATAATAAAAAACCTTTCTATAGATATATAAATAACAAAAGGAGAACTAGGGAGACCATACAGTCCCTTTTGGACACAGAGGGAACAACAGTTACAAGGAATGAGGAGAAGGCTGAGGTACTTAATGCCTTCTTTGCCTCAGTCTTTAATTGTAAAGAAAGCTGTTCCCTCTGTGGACAAACCCCGGAACCAGAGGAGCAACACAAGGCTCCCGTGATCCAAGAGGAGGTGGTCAGAGCCTTGCTTGCCTGACTGGACACACGCAAGTCAATGGGGCCAGATGGGATTCACCCAAGGTTATTGAAGGAGCTGGCGGATGTATTGGTCAAACACCTTTCCATCATCTTCCAACAGTCCTGGAAGACTGGGGAGGTACCACTGGACTGGAGGCTGGCTGATATTGTGCCCATCTACAAGAAGGGTAGCAGGGAGGACCCGGTGAACTACATGCCAGTCAGTCTGACCTCACTGCCAGGGAAAGTCATGGAACAGGTGATCTTGAGTGCTATCATGAAGCACATGCAAAAGAACCGGGTGATCACGCTCAGTCAACATGGGTTTGCCAAAGGCAGGTCCTGCCAAACCAACCTGATCACCTTCTATGACAAAGTCACTCAGCTGCTGGATGAGGGAAAGGCTGTGGATGTGGTCTTCCTGGACTTCAGTAAAGCCTTTGACACAGTTTATTACAGCATTCTGCTACGGAAACTGTCAGCCTCTGGCCTGGACAGACGCACACTCTCCTGGGTAGAAAACTGGCTGGATGGCCGGGCCCAGAGAGTGGTGGTAAATGGAGTTAAATCCAGCTGGAGGCCAGTGACAAGTGGAGTCCCCCAGGGCTCAATGCTGGGTTCAGTCCTGTTCAATGTCTTCATCAATGACCTGGATGAAGGCATTGAGTGTACCCTTAGCAAGTCTGCAGGTGACACTAAGCTGGGTTTAAGTGTGGATCTGCTGGAGGGTAGGGAGGCTTTGCAAAGGGACCTAAACAGGCTGGACCTCTGGGCTGAGTCTAATGGCATAAGGTTTAACATGGCCAAATGCCGGGTCCTGCACTTGGGGCACAACAACCCTATGCAGAGCTACAGACAGAAGTTACAGGAGAAGCCTGGCTGGAAAACTGCCAGGAGGAGAGGGACCTGGGGGTGTTGGTCAACAGCCAACTGAATATGAGCCAACTGTGTGCCCAGGAAGCCAAAAGGCCAATTGCATCTTGGCTTGTATCAGAAATGGTGTCACCAGCAGGTGCAGGGAGGTGATTCTCCCTCTGTACTCAGCACTGGTGAGACCGCTCCTTGAATCCTGTGTTCAGTTCTGGGCCCCCCACCATAAGAAGGATGTTGAGGCTCTGGAGCAAGTCCAGAGAAGAGCAATGAAGCTGGTGAAGGGACTGGAGAACAGGCCTTATGAGGAGCAGCTGAGAGAGCAGGGGTTGTTTAGTCTGGAGAAGAGGAGGTCGAGAGGAGACCTCATTGCTCTCTACAACTACCTGAAGGGAGGTTGTGGAGAGCAGGGAGCTGGCCTCTTCTCCCAAGTGTCAGGGCACAGGACAGAGGGAATGGCCTCAAGCTCCTCCAGGGGAGATTTAGGCTAGAGATTAGGAGGAAGTTTTTCACGGAAAGTGTCATTGGTCATTGGAATAGGCTATCCAGGGAGGTGGTTGATTCACCTTCCTTGGAGGTGTTTAAGGCACGAGTGGACAAGGTCCTGAGGGCCATAGTTTAGTGTTTGATAGGAATGGTTGGACTCGATGATCCGGTGGGTCTCTTCCAACTTGGTGATTCTATGATTCGTCTTCTTTGACCTTGACTGGCAGATTATGGGATTTTTATATTGTCAAGTGATGAGCTCTAGCAATAAAACTGAGGGTAGTCTGAATCTGGTGCTGCATTTCTACACTGAGTTATAGACAAGCTTCATTGAAATCTGATCACATAAATGAGTTAATGATTTTCTCGACTTATTCGAGCAAAGATATGCCTCTGGTACATTTAAAGTATTCATTATATGACTATTAGCATCCCTTGTTTCCAACCAATTTTCTATGCATTTAGGACACAATTTATCTAGTAAAGCAGTTTCTCCTTTACTGTATTTCTCATAAGTTAAAAAGAAGAGGAAAAACACTCCAAAAACCTCCAAACCATTGCTATCATAAACCATTTAATATGCTTTATGATAGTAATAATCCTCTTGAAATTGATTATATTACTGCGGCTTGTTATAGTGTTAACTGCCCTTGTCTTCAGCTTGGCTCGTTAACTGAAAACCCAGCCATTAACTTATAATGGGGTGATTTCTTCAGGATTATTACCTGATTCATAGTTTGGACATTAATATTTTTGAAAGAGAGTAACGTGGTAACAAAATGTAACAAAAAGTTCCCAGTTTGCTTGTTATGTAGTAGAGATATATTTTGACAGAATGTTTGTCAGGCTTGCATTTAGTTTATTTCCGTATCTGTGTCATCAAAGATGGAAGCAAGAAAGCAGCACCTTTCTTTTCCTTGAAGGACACTTGTTGGTTCAGATAATCGGTGGCAGACATCATACAAGAAAAATGACATTAAATATGGCAGTCTGACAATGGAGACTTAAAACTGGATCCTCGTTGTGGGGATTTTGCCTATGGCTTCAGTGGAAAAATATTGAAGGCCAAAGACAAGTAGCAGATTTTGGATGTCTTCAAAAAGGTATAACATCATTAGATATAAAGGGGTAGAGGAGGGGAAGTCTTAAGCAAAAATCTATTCCAACTAGTGTAGTCTTCATCTTTATAACCAAAAAAATATATTATTCAATGAATTTGTAGTGCTAATCACATCAGAGGGTGCAAATCCTACAAGAGCTCCCTAAAGTATATCCTTAGCATATTTCTGTGACCTACATTTTCAGTTCCTCTTTTTCTTTGAGTAATACAATGCCAAATCTGAGAGAGATTAATTATTAGTTATACAGCATTATTAATTAATCCTGCAATCAACTCCAACTAAATGTAGAGTTATTAATACAGTTTTGATGGGAGAGCTGGAATTACTTTAATACTTGTTCCAGATACATCAGACTTCTGGGTTTTCTTTTCATATCTTTCTTAGATTTTGTCATTTCATCTGCTATGAATTGTCAGCCAGAATGCAAAGTTCTACTGTATCATGGAATTGTGGAATGGTTTGGGTTGGAAGAGACCTTAAAGCCCATCCAAACTCCTGTCACAGGCAGAGACAGCTTCCATCGGATCGGGTTGCTCAGAGCCATGTCCAACCTGGCCTGGAACACCTCCAGAACTGGGGCATCCGTAACTTCTCTGAGCAACCTGGGCCAATGCCTCACAATAGTATCAATAGGCTATATAAACAACCTTTAAAATATACTCAAAATAACTTCTAGTAGTGATTATTTGAGCTGAGGCATGCCTTTCCTAGTATCATACTTTCCTAGTATAGGAAGTGCAGAAAAATCCCTTTTCCTACTTTGTAGAAGCTATTTGTATGTTGACTACCACTTCTCTGTGACTAAAGAGAGAAATCTGGCAACACAGGTCTCCTTTCAAGAAGGACACCTGTGTTCTTTCTGTCATGCCCATAGAACAACCATTCCATAGGCGTGGAAGCGTGGTGTCAGGAAATATACTTTATGTATCTGTCTTTGCGACATCTTTGTGGCTGTATCTCTCCTGATTCGGAGACTATCAGAACTGGGGACGTAAAATGAACTGGATATAGTTCTTTGAAAGGCTAGAGAGGTCTACACCTTGCTGAAATCAACAAGGTTGGTGTTGGTTATCAATGGTTTGTTAAGGTGTTTGAATGAGGCTTCACCGTATTCTATGAGAGGTACACCCTTTGGCTCCTTTGTAGGAGGACCAAATAGTCATTTAATTTGACTATGTGCACAGATGCATAGGAAGTCGTGGTGGTCAATATCACAAGGATAGCAAAAGCACATGTGGATGTTAAGACAAAATAATATTGAAACTATTAACCTCAGTCAGATCTAGTGATGTTCTGTGAAGCAGGGGTGGGGAGGGCAGAATCTTTGAGAAGAGGTTTGTTTGGGTTTTCTTTCTGGCTTTTTAACCTTCTCAGACCTTCATCTTGAACAGCTTAGCCAAATACTTATTATCATAAATTCTGATCGTTATTACTTAAACTATGTTGATACTAATCCATGAAATGCGAACATAAAATAAATAAGGGGTTACCAAGGAAAAACATCACTTACTTGGTTTATCAGCTTGGACAATAACAGTCAGAAATAAGATCATAAACTTTCTTTGTTTCAAAAAAGAAAAGGCTAAAATAAACTCCTCTACATTTTTTTTTAATTACTGTCTCCAAAGGCCCCTACATATGTTGTGGTTTAACCCCAGCCAGCAGCTAGGCGTCATGCAGCTGCTCACTTGCCTCCCTACCCACCTCCAGCAGTGGGACAGGGTGGAGAATGAAAGAAAGTAAAGCTCTGGGTTTGACATAAAGACACTTTAATAAGAGAGAAAAAATAATAGTAGTCTTTGTTAATTAACTGTCCCATGTGAAACCAGGACAATGTATCAATGACACTAGTGACAAAGGAAGGGTAGTATCTTGACTGTTTTTCTTCCAGCATCTCATCAAATTATATAAAGAGATTGCCCTAGAAAATAATCATTGTAATCTAATACTACATCAACCAGTTTATTTTTATGGGCTCTCACACGATGATAGGATGAGTTTTGTTTCACTGTTTGAAAAAAATTTTCAGACACTAAAATGATATAAAACTGAGCAACTGTATAGAAATAGAGCTGTATTTTGCAAGTTGCCTTGGGACCTTTAACTGTAATTACTTCTGAAGTTGTAAAACAAGTTGTTTGTGAGTGGTGTTAATAGGAGTAAAACTCTTCCTCCTTTCAGTACAGCAATGTAATGTTTCATAGAATTTAGGATGGTTTGGGTTGGAAAGGACCTTAAAGGTCATCTAGATCCAACCCCACTGCCATGAGCAGGGACACTTCCAACCTCCCAATTCCCATTCACCCTGTCCTTGAACACTTGCTATAATGTAGGTTAAAATTGCACTTTCATGACCAAGAAATCTGAAGTTTCCTGAGTGGATGCAGTGATTGGAACAAAGTAAGTAATTTTGAAATAATATAAAGGTATGTGTGCCTGTTTTCTTTTTGCACATTTAACCTGACAGATAATCTGAAATATACTAGTATCAATAAAGACCACTGAAAGGCAGCACTATAGGATATTTTTCCCCTCCTACTTGCTTGTGCTTGTTTCTGCTACATAATTTTACTCTGAAGGCAAGAAGTGGCACCAAGATTATATTTATCTACTCCAAAATGTTATATTTGACTGCCACACATAGTGAAAATGAGATAAGGAGAGAATCTATGTATTTATATCCTGTACCATGAAGTGTATGCATTATGAATTTAACATTAGCAGAACTAGTAATGAATATTCATGCTTATCAGTCTCGTTCTAATTAAAACTACTTAGTGTTAGACATTGACATGAAAGGCCAAACTAGCTCTTTATAGCTGTTAAAATAAGTTGTTTTAACATTCCATGGATTGTGTGGGTTTTTCATGCTGAGAACTTGTGTGCTAAAAATAATTGATAGCAACAAACCCAAAGGAAATTAATGTCAAATGTCCCAAAAGGAGAATGTTTTAAGACTAGAGCCTTATATGATGACTAAGAATGGTGTTCAATTTATTTAGACTCACAAAGCTATTGTGAGGATAAACACTTTTGAGTCTTTTTTTTTCAGAGAAGGTTTTAACATGTAGAGGAATTAAGATCTGGATTTCATAAACAACTTGATTCCCAAACACTGTAGTAGTGTAGGTCCTGCAAACAACCTTAAGTGATGCTATCTGGCCTGTAATTCCATGATACGACAGAAAAGATTTTTTGCTATGGAGTTATAAACAAAGTTTGGCTCTTATAATCCTACTGACTGCAGGGGTTGAATAAAAGAGAGTAGATCCTTAAAGGCAATTCTCAAATAGGGTCAGCTGAATCACCTGGAGTCCAGGTGCCCAGCCTGTACCCACAAGCTAACCTACTGCCCATGTAAAGAGGAAATTGATTGTAGTATGCATGATACTTCGGGGTTTTTTAGCATCCAAGATTTTCTCCTCAGTCTTAAGGACTTTCTCTAATGATCATAGAGTTATGTGAAATTTAGAAAGCTGTTCAACTCTTTCCCCCTCTCAACTCCTCATTTCCAGCTTCTACTTACTGGCCAGGACTGGTTTGTACCATTGACCAATTGAACTGCTTTATTTTTCCTAATGGATAACAATATTGCAACATTTTTCCCTCCCAAAGTAAGTTTACTCTGGAAGAAGTTTAGATTCGCTTTAGTCCATATCAATGTAAATTGTCTCAGACTTTTCTCAAACCGCTGCTCATCATCATTCTGCCTGTTTGGAGAGCAGAATCTTTACTTCCCCCCTGCCTCTGTACAGAAGATCATTTAAAAAAATTGCTTTAGGCGTTTTCTGAAGATTATGATTTAAAGTCTTATAATCTCCTGAGGTCCTTTGCGAAATAGGTCAGTCTCTCATAACTCTTGAGGAGTTGCCAACTTGCCAGAAATATTAAGAGAAGGATAGGATGTGTCTGCTTTTCTAATTAGATTTCTTCATAAAGTAACTTATGTAACCCTCTTTTTAAGTGATGAAAAATTAGGCTGCTCAAACAATGTATATTTTCCACTGGGTTTTATATCACTGCTTTGAATGATTTCAAAATTATAGTTAAACTATATTGGTGTAAACTACAATTTAAATTATATGTCTTTTCAGGAATTACTTTTTTCCTCCTATCAGATTTTAAAGGTAATTATGAAGTCCTGAATCACCTACTGTCAGCAGGCAGTTGTGAATATACTTGGACGATGACAGTGCATAAAAGAATGCTTCTTTTCCCATTATTTACTTAAACGGGCTGTGGCTTTGCCTTGTCGCAGGAAATTGTTATTCCTTGCTTATCATGCACAAATAAATCATAAGAGAGTTTTGTGAAGAATTGTTTCATATGGCAAATAGATGAGAAACATTTGTGGATTGACAAATACTTCTGAAATGGAACCATACAATTTTTGACTGATTTTAGAGAGTACCAAATGGTGTGTATTTTTGCAGATGCCATTCCTTTTATCCCACTTTAACTTGGACATTTCTGAATATAGAAATTCATATGGGCACATATTGGGAAATAAGTGATCATGGACTGATGCTGTCATTCTTCAGAGCGACTCAAGTCTTTATGCTTCAATAATTGAGAGAACTCACCCGTCCCTAAATGGCTGTAGGCTCTGCAAATTGCTATAGAATTTACACTAAATAGATTAATGGAATACAGAATTCCCTTTAAGAATATTTGAAATTGGGAAATTTGCAACCACAGGGTTAGTCTCTTGGGCAGGTATTAAAGTCTTAACTGTGCAGTGCCAACTTGAAGTTTTTGGGTAAAGTTTTCTGGTTCAAATTTTCAGGTAAGAAGAGTTAATGGGCTATTGTGGGGTCATTTTTATTCTTGTAGTTTTAATATAGTATAACTTCATTAACTTTCAATTTAGGTAAAAAGCTGTAATATATTAAAGTGATGAAAACTATGCGTGTAAGCTGAGATTTTAGGACTTTAGGAAAAGATCTGCCTCTGTTTAGCATTTCACTAATAAATTCTACCCTGTGGATTATTTTTAGACAGGACTTCTGTTTCTTTGTCTAAATCTTTAGCCACTTGTTAAATTGTTTTAATAAATTTTCGATGTTTGGATTAGCTTAATTAGTTCACACAAACCTTTGATTTGTTCAAATGTGTTATAGCATTCCCACTCTGGTTTTGACACTCGGTTTGAGCACTTTCAGCTTCTAGATGCAAGTAATTTGCACAGATAATACATTAAGAACTGAAATTGATATGCAGCCTGGAAAAATACCTGTTCCACAACCCAGCGTGCAAAAGTGTGAGAAGAACATCAATATTTGATGAAAGCAGAAAATAGGCAGCATTTTGAGGGAACAATGGTTAAGCCAACAAACACTGCCCAGTTTGAAAACCGGGGCAGTTCCTAAATGAGAGTAATTGGGCTCTATGTCTGACTATGTCAGGCAGCATAAACTTAAGCGCTGCTACCGACTCTAGAATAAGATCAATTAGAATTGCATTCAGTGATGGATCTGAATATCCCACTGTCAGAGTCATGGGAGGCTGCTGCCTCCTGCCACCTTCACAAGAGCTGTAGTTATGGAGAGACAGAGTAAAGGGAATTGGAGTTCTCATTTGTCATTAGCCTTAATGTAGTCATATATTTATTCTTCTTTCAGTACAGAATCATACTATTGTCACTATGCATTCTGTGCCTTCCCTAATAGTACCTCATGTCTCAGTTGAGGCTATCAAATGGCTGCTCCTGAAAAGAATGCTGTTTGCATATTTCTTCTATTTAGACCCTTCTTTCAGCAGCCTGCTAAACAAAGTAGTACATGGATCTTAAAATCACTTATTATTATAAGCCTCAGTACTGGTTGTATTATACTGATATTTTAATCTTTATTTTCATGATCTGCTTGTAAATGCCACAGAATTGCAGGTTTTATACTCTAAAACAGCGCTTTTCTTAATGTGTGTAGTTTCTCTACAGCTACAGAAAGAACATCCTATCCTGTGTATTCCTGGCTTCCTATTGTGCTGGATAACATCTCATCCAATTGCAGTGGATTGATAATATGTGTTGTTCTTCTCTAAGCCCATTCATGGGCTTAGCTCTTACCTCATAATTATGGCATGTGTGTGGGTTTGTTAATTTATGCCAGCTTTATCAAATGTAGGTGTTTGTATCTACAGCTCTGAAATAGCAAATTGTGAAGGATTGATTTTTAGGTACTCTGAACATCTCTGGAGAGAAGGGGTTATAAAAAAAACAAAAAAGAGGTCACTGACAAGCATTTGACTTCCCTGGGATGGAACTACTCAAGTCTTAAAATTCTGTTGAGAATTTTTGTTTCCTGTTGTTCTAATAACGTGCATGTCAGTGATGTCAACATAATGTGCTGAGGAAATGTCACATGTGCCTGCAATTGGCTACTTTTGACTAGCCAAGCACAGCTTGAAACCTGAAAAACAGATGTTGCTTCCCATCAAGCAAGGGTCAAAGCAGACTCGGCAGAATGTCTATGTTTCTCCATCCAAAAACTAATCCTCAGGTAGTTTAAATTGAACGGTAATTATTTTAGCAGCTTCTCTCTCTATTTTTTTTTAAATGTGCAACATTATGCTTATAGTCCAGAGCAACAAAATAATGGGCATGTACCCAGGCAACACTGGACAGTTACTGAGAAAAGGTTCCAAACTTTGACCAAAGTCAATGGTGAAGTTCAGAGAGTCATGCCTTGTAACTCTGTAATCATAGAATCACCAGGTTGGAAGAGACCCGTCGGATCATTGAGTCCAACCATTCCTATCAAACACTAAACCATGTCCCTCAGGACCTCATTTACCTGTGCAGAAGCCTTCTGAGCAATCTAGTAGCAAAGCTCCTGGTGGGTAAAACTTGTGTATTACCTCTACAGCTGAGAAAAATAGGGAATGAGAGAAGAGCTAAAATATTTACACCTGAAGTAGCTGATGTCCCTTCCACCTGATCCCCCCCTTTATATGATGCTTTAGTCTGATAAATTAATACTTTAATTCTCTTTTCATTTTACTTTAGGTTGTGACCTTCTATTTCAATACTTTTTCTCCTTCTTCCACTCTACGTTTTTTTTCATTTTGCCAATGGGTGATACTAAAGCCACTGCTATCTTGATACAGGAGTCCTGTTTCAGAAGATCACTTAAGCAAGCATTTTAATCCATCTTGTTAATGTTCATGTTCCCTTACAGCTTGAATTGGAGTTTCTGTGCACTGCTGGAATCAACAGATATAGCAATAGCACAGTGAAGGAAAGATAGCAGAACTAATGTTCATAAGAGAATTTTGGAGAGGCCATATAGTTTGGACTCCCACTCAAAGCAAGATAGTCTCCAATGCTCAATTACAGTTTTGCCTAAGTCTGGAAGGCTTCCAAGGATGGAGATTACCTGGCCACTCTATGTAACCTGTTGCAGTGCTGCACTATCATCCTGGAGATATTTCACAGAATCACAGAATTACAGAACAACCAGGTTGGAAGAGACCCATTGGATCTTCTAGTCCAACCATAAAAGTCTTTGAATTCTGCCCTGAAGCAATACAATCTAACTTAGGGTATGTGTTCAGCCAGAGAGAAATATGTAGACATTTTTTTTAAATAAAGAAAAATATTTATTTAGAAAATCCATTTTTTTCCAGCAGAAAATGCAGTGTAGCCTCAAGTATACAAATGTCATAAGAAACAGATTGTGTTGTACTCAAACAGTCAAGGGAATTTTCACTGTAATTAATAAATGCCAAGGGACGTAACCCTATTTCAGATGACTGACGTCATACTCTCACATAAGAAAAGGATCTTGTTTCTTCATTATAATGTACTGACACGTGAAACTTGTGACAGATAAAGAGGTTCTCTGTGCTGAAGTTCCTCCTTCAAAGCATTTTTGTTTTATGAGACAAGTAAATGAAAATTTATTAGGGAAGCAAGAGATTGATTATGTTTCATCAAACATACAAAATAAAAGTGTAAAGAATTATATCTTCTAAAAGTTTTGATAGAATTTCTTTAGAGATCTGCACAATAATGACTTTATTTTAAAAGGTGCTATACTGATAGAATTAGAGAACAAAACTGCTGAGTCTAAAATGGAATTATTCCCCTATTGTAATTTAATAGGTTTTGATGGAGCTAGACCATTTATAAGGTTTCTGTTCAGTTTCCACACTTATTCAGTCTTGTTACCAGAAAGATGCCAATGCATTCATTAAGCCTCACGTCATTTTTTAAATATATACGGTCTTCTAGAAGCTGGCCAGATTGCCTACTCGTTTTACATATATTACAGCAATAAGTGGAAGTGACTTGCATTTATTATTGACCAGTCTGGAATTCTAGCCAATAACCCAGCAGCAAAATCTCCGTATGCCACACTAATTTTTGGAGCTACTCATCTCTAGAGGTAAAATATTTTTAAACAGTCATTCAAGAAATAATTTGATTGATTTTTCAGCTTTTATTATTCCCTCTTTGTGGGAGCCAGTGACCGAAATTGACTCTACTCCCACTTCAGCCACCTTCCTTTTATGCTGCATGCACAAAAAAATTTTAACCACCGTCTGTGGTTAAATTAACCAAGTAATGTCAGAAGCAAAGGTAGATTTTGACATTGTACTCTAAGAAGATGTATAAAAAGGTATATAGTATGAAGAGCTCTAATTTTGAAGACGTAAGTGGTTAAGTTGAAATTATTGCATTTGACCAAACTCCTGATTAGAACTCTCCACAAAAGTGGTTTTGTTGTTGTATCTGATCTCGTTATTTACACTTCAAATCCAGTAGAGGAGAATGATTTTAACTTGAATTAACTTGAATTTAATTTGAATTTTTCATTTTATTGTTTGAAGCTTTAAAATACTGCTCTTCACCTGCTTCCCCATCTCTCAGCTGGATTATTACCAAGTAAATCTGATAACAAGAGCCCTCAAATTCCAGGTAATGTAAAATTCAGAAAGCAGGAGACTGCTTGCGTTCCTAGTTTACTTACTCATTGTATTCATGGTTGTTTTACTTCTTTTACTTGGATATTGAAAAAAAACAAAGGAAATGTGTTCCTATACTTCAGATGTTGCTCTGACTGCTGTTTAATTTCTCATACCTACTCAAAAGGTTCTTTTGTCTTCTAAAGTTTATGGTAGGTAATCTGAACTACAAATAGGCAGTATTTGTTGATCACAATCTCTGAATCTCCTGGTAGTTAGTCCTTTCATTTACATATCAGAAAACTGCTTCAGGAATGATCTATCCCTAGCAATTCCATTCGGTAAGTACTTTTTCCACCTGAAATTTCAGTGATGTGTTTACCAGGAGGAGGCAACATCCATACAGTAGTTTGGCCTAGACACCAGAGTTAATATCTTTATTCTGCCCCAAAGTAACAGGATGGCTCTAAGAATCAACACTTTGTGAAGTGTTACATTTGTGTTTCATTTCAAGTATCCCATACCAGTAGCTTAGTTTCAAATGCCAGGGGACTGGAGCATGTTATAACTACTTTGGTTTTCAGCTTTCAAACTTTAGTCTTTAACACATAAAATAGTTGTTTGTTAACTCCTCTGTGCCAAGACTGACTCTGTCTGGTCTGAGCTTGGTGAGATTATGTAGTCCAAAATGACAAATACAATTGCTCCTGTGTAATCAGAGGACTTTCTCATGATGTATCTGGGCACATGCATTTTTTCTTTAACTTAAACCTTTTGAAGACAATCATTTATTTGAATAATGCTGATCAAATACTAATTTGGATAGCAACAGAATTTGTTGAATATGTTTTTCTGTTTATTTAGTCTAGTTACATTAATAATATCAGTATAACAATGGATAAAAATAGAAGGGCTTACTGTTATCTAGAAAATGTATTTTTCTAGTGAGATGGGTCAAAACTTCTCATAGTCTTCTCCTAGCTTAAAGATTTTGGTCTTTAATTTGTTCCCTGGTCAAAATCCTCATTGTGAGAAATGTCCAGCATTAGAGTGGCAGTAGTAATCACTGAATATTTGTTGTTCTTATTTTAATGTCTTTATGTTGCAGTAGTATCAAATGAGCTCCACCACAGGTCTGGGACCCTGTTGTACCTACATAGACATGGCTTTTAAGGGACTCTTCTTGGCTCAAAGAACTAATCCAACCCATAGGAAGGCAAAAAACATAGAGGACAAAACCAGAGAAATGTACAAGTTAAAACGAAACACAAGGTGTACTTTTGAAAGTAAGTCATTAAGTCATGGTATTCTTTTTCCTGTTAGGATGGATAACTAGAATGTATAGTTTGCATTCTGAAATTTAGGAAGACAAGAAAAGAGGTTTTTGCTTGTTTTTTTTTTCTCACAGTAATGATAGTTCTAGCAGTATGCTCCCTGAGATGAGAAATGCTCCTGCGATTTCTAGTCTTAATGGTTTGGACAGATGTACCATGCGGCTGGCCTTTGACAAACAATATTACTGGATATAATACCTGGAAGTATAAGCCTGGATTATTTGCACTTTTCTTTTGGTGCAGGTTGAGTTCTGAAGAGCTTGCCTATGTTACCTGTAAGTATAGATGCTGGCCCTACCTGACAAAATCATAACACAAATGCGTTGCAGAAGTAGCACCTTTACTAGTGTCTTCAGTGCTGAATGCGAAAATATTTCACCTCAATTCCAAGATTGTAGGGGTTTGTGTTGCTTTTTAAATTATTTTAAGGCTCCAAGGGCGAGTTCATTCTCAGATTACGTCTCCTCTGGTATCCAAGTCTTCAGAAACAGGGTGGTTGCTTTTTACTCCTGCAAGGCTTTCCTTTTAGAATGGTTCTGTGGATATGTTGTTTTATAGCCCTGGAGCAGGCTCTCCTTGCCTGTGAGAGTCTGAAATATGTTAGCATTGCCCAAAGTGGTTTGTTTTTTTTTTTTTTTTTTTTCACATGCTTCTGTAAGGCCAAAGTTGAACAGTATGTCTGAGTACTTATAAATTCTCCTTCAAATCATATATCCTTCCGAGTAAAGTCTGGAATCACAGAATAGGTTGGGTTGTAAGGGTACCTTGAAGGTCATTCAGTCCCAACCCACTTGCAGTAGTGAGCAGGGACATCTTCAATCATACCAGAGTGCTCAGAGCTCCTCCATCCTACTTGACCTTGAATATTTCCAGGGATGGGACATCTACCACCTCTCTTGGCAACCTGTTCCAGAGTTTCACCAGCCTTATCATAAAAAAAAAAAAAAATGCTTCCTTGTAGTTAGTCTAAATCTACACCCTTTTAGTTTAAAACCCTTCACCCTTGTCCTATCAGAACATCCTACTAAAAAGTCTGTCCTCATTTTAGTTAAAAGCCCTCTTAAAGTATTGAAAGCCCTATCAAGGATGATTCTATCCTGAGTAATGACTTAGTCAAGAAGCACATTTAAGAGAGGTGAAACTAATAAACACTCTATCCTTTTTGCCCTTTTGTTTTCTTTGATTTGTGTTAAAGGTCAGGTTCTGAATCACTTTCCATAGCTGTGATGTTTTTAACAGTTTTCTTCTGTGTGTATTGTCCTCTGTCTAGTATATCTATCTAGTATACTCATGCTATAACCACTGTATCATCGAGGAACTGAATAGAAGCAGACAGTAACATTGCCAGGAAACTCGACAAAAATTTGGTTTGGTATTATTTTGATATGTTGGGGCACTGATTTCTAACTGTGGCTTGCCAATGAACAGACATTTTGTCTTTTTTTTCTATCTGCCAGCTCAGTGATCCTCTCTGATACCCAACAGGCTAACCACAATTGTGGTTTCTATCATTAGCCAAAAGGATTTCAAAGGCTGACCACATCAGCTTGTATGATCATCACTGTGGCAAAATATAATGTAGTGGGGCTAACCAAGAATTATGGGAGGAATAACATCATCTGTAGATTCTAGCTGATTGAGATACATGCGAATTGGGATTTTTGAAAGAACCCTGACAAACCTGTTTCTAGCTACTATATACTGAAACATTGACATAGTGATGGTTGCAAGCCTAAAATGCTAGGTGTGCTATGTGTAGTCCTTAGTTGTGAATATGGGTTTTCCACATTTATCAAACTGATAGTTTCCTTCAATTCAAAATTGTAAGAGTGGAGAGTGCAACTACTCATCTGTTCAACCAAGATGGCCATTCACTTTGGTGTCTGAGTTTCATCTAATGCTTAGAAACACAAAGATATTCAGTCTTTGATGATAAAGACGGAGAACATCTGAGTCTTTCATAGCAATTTGATTAGGTTACTTATACAATGCTGCTTTATTACTCAAATGTCCTGTCCTGAAAATTTCTGTTGGCACGTTCCATGTCAACCCTATGTAGTGCTACAGACTAGGAGAAGCCTGTCTAGAAAACTGCCTGGAGGAGAAGGACCTGAGGGTGTTGGTTGACAGCTGACTGAACATGAGCCAGTGGCCCAGGTGGCCAAGAAGGTCAATGGCGTCTTGGATTGGATCAGAAAGGGAATGACCAGCAGGTACAGGAAGGTTATTCTCCCTCTGTACTCAGCACTGGTGAGACTGCACCTCGAATACTGTGTTCAGTTCTGGGCCCCTCAGCACAAGAAGGATGTTGAAGCTCTAGAGTAAGTCCAGAGAAGAACAATGAAATTGGTGAGTGGGCTGGAGAACAAGCCTTATGAGGAACGACTGAGAGAGCTGGAGTTGTTTAGCCTGGATAAGACGAGGCTGGGGAGACCTCATTGCTCTCTACAACTACTTAAAAAGGAGTTGTAGAGAGGAGGGAACTTGGCCTCTTCTCCCAAGTGACAGGGGACAGGGCAAGAGGGAATGGTCTCAAGCTCTACCAGGGGAGACTTGGGCTGGACGTTAGGAAAAAAATTTTCACAGAAAAGACCACTGGGCACTGGCAGAGGCTGCCCAGGGAGGTGGTTGATTCACCTTCCCTGGAGGTGTTTAAGGCATGGGTGGATGAGGCACTGAGACATGGTTTGGTATTTAGTAGGAATGATTGGACTTGATGATCCGGTGGGTCTCTTCCAACCTGGTTATTCTATGATTCTCTGTTCAGTTCATATCACAATACCATGTGTCATGTGTGGGCCTGCTTGCCTCTTCCTTTTTGAGTGTTTGAACATTGCTTGCTTATCAAGAAATCCTGTCCCCTCATCTGAAAAGGCAAGTTGACAGTGTTTGTTGCCAAGACTAATTATCATTTCCAACTGCAAAGATTGTGTGAATTTTCTGTGGGGCTGTGCTACGTACATTGCTCTGTTTCTTTTAAAGGGCATCGTATATCAAATAGCAAGCAGTGTTTATAGTATGTTTCGTAACTATGGCAACCACAGACAGCTGAGTTTTAAAACATAGAATGGACTCATTCGCAGGTTAATTGCTATGCCCTCTTGGCATGGAGTAAATGATCTACATATATTTATGCACAAAATACCCTTATGAGTACACCCAAAAAGTGACTTAGGAAAACCTTGCACTGCAGAAATTACTCAGACCCTGTGCCTCACTGTTGTCTATGCTGAAGTTCATAGAGTCCTGGAATAGTTTGGTGTGAAAGTGAACTTAAAGATCATCCAGTTCCAACCTCCCTGCCATGAGCAGGGACATCTCCACTGCTTCAGGTTGCTCAAAACCCCATCCAACCTGGCCTTGAACATCTTCAGGGACGGGTCAGCCACAACTTCCCTGAGCAAACTGTGCCAGTGCCTCACCACCCTCACAGGAAAAAAATACTTCCTAAAATCTCATCTAAATTTCTCCTCATTCAGCTGAAAGCCATTCTCCTACCCCTGTTCCTGCACTCTTTGATAAAGAGCCACTTCCCAGCTTTCCTGAAGCCTATTTCAGTACTGGTAGGCTGCTCTAAGGTATCCCTAGAGCCTTCTCTGGGCTGAACAACCCAAACTCTCTCAGCCTGCCCTTGTACAGGAAGTGCATGGCCCTGTTGGTTGCTCAGCTGGCAGATAGAACTGTTTTTAACTGCCAGCTGTTCTGTATGGTCTCTGCCTGTCAAACTACAGGCTTTGTTATGTTAATAAAGGTGAAGAATAGTGTGGGGCTAGAATAATTGTGAGAGGGCTTTCACTGTTTTCAATATTGGTGAACATCCAATGTCTCACAGTTATTTCCCTGAATGCAGTAATTTAAAGGATGACAACAAAACTGACCACTAGAACAAGCCTTTTCAGCAGCCCAGTCAAAGGTTTCTAATGCAAAGGTGGCCTTAGTCAAAGGCCATCATAAGATACAATTGAAACAATTGTAAAAACGTTAATTCCAATACTGAATTTTAGGTGTGCAATTAACTAAATTTGTGTTTATGTAGTACAATCATAAGCAGCTGATTTTAAGCAGGCCAGTGCCACCTGTATCTAGTCTATCTAATCAGGGCAGTTCTGTTATGCCTGGTAATGGTCTTTGAGTTTCTTAAATATTTTTTATGAGCGGGAAGGTCTTTGTGTTTCAGTGTTTTGAAAGAGCTTATATTTACACAGTTGGTGGTATTCATTTGAAAGGTACCAAAAGTTATGTGCTAGATAAAACATTAAGAGCAATATATTTTATAGTTGTTTGAGAATAATTGTTTATACAAAATATTTCAGTTCATTAAGAAGTTGTGAATAGAGTCTTGTTCCTACAGGATAGCACTATTATTTCCCACCAGCATCCATTGGAAGAGTAGAATCATAGTGATAATAATGGAAAAATGGAACAAAATGTGTGTTCTTGAAGAGAAAAATAGTAATTTATGCTATATGAACCTTGGTACCAAGAGAAATCTGTGGCTATCAGGGTACTTAGTATTTAACTCTGTGTAAACAAGAGAACAAAACACATTTTTGAAAATGTATCTGATGTTAATGTCCTGTGGTACATAGTTTCCTATTATAACTCATTCTGGTTCCATAAATTTGAAGGTTTCTACAGGAACCATTCTTAATGTGATTTCTCACTCCAATATAGTTTGGAAAACTATGTATTTCACTCAATAATTAATCAGGGAAATAAAACAGTTCTATCAGGTTATTGGAAGAAAGAGAAAAGTTTGAATCACAATAAGAAAATAAAATATTAGTCAATAATATTAGTCCTGCATCTGTTCTAGGTTCTTAGATAGGTAGTATTCTATCACAGCTATTGATTGACTGAGAAGTGGTCATATAATGTTTTTTTCATTATTTGTATAGGTCTGCACTTAATCTTAGAATGTGAAGGGCCTCACATTTGTACATATTAAGATCAGACATGCTATTAAATAACTATGAAAGATGAACATAAAATAGAACAGCTGATTTGGAAGATTGGCAGCTATTTTTTTTTCTCTAACAATAAATTCCTTGATCAAAGCATTCAGAGAGATGAGCTCCTAAGATGCTGACAAAGCGTTCTGCCTAAAACCAGCTGCAGAGGAGGAAAATTTCCTTTGGTATTAGTTATTGTTAATATGACAAGGACTGCATATTAAAAAGGGAGGGGGGAAAACCCCAAACCACCCCTTCTCCCCACTCCACACTGCTGTGTTTAAATCATAACTTTTATTCAGTCTTCAGGTGTCCATGGCCAAAATGCCTAGTCAAAGCATCATTTCCAGAAGACAGATCTGCTCAGTGTCTCATGAGATGTGAAAATTATCACATGCCCATGTTTATAGGTTGTTCATATGCCCAAAACTACCTTGGGCCAAATATCTGGCTGCTGCTTAAACCCACTGTCTTTCTAGTGAACCACCTAATGGGAGGTTCTGAGGTCAGCAGAGCCACTGACAAAAACATGCCTCACGCAAAACTATTATAAACATTGTCTTTAAATTGGAAAGAAAGGAGTAGCCTTCTTTTAGGCATCATGTTGTAGATAAAATTCATTGCCCAAGTGGCTTAAAAATACCATTCACTGTTGTCTTTAGGATGGAGGCATTTAAATTCACACTGTTCTCTCCCAGGTGAGAACCTTGACTTAAGAGTTAACAACTATTTTGGGTCCAAGTAGGACAGTCTTTTAGGGCACTTCTGGCATCCAAAAGAAGTCTGCTTCTCTCTTGTTGAATCTAGGATGCTGTGTAAGAAGCAATGCAGTATTTAAAAGACCAGAAGGGTCATGGTCGAATTTAAAGCATCCACGTGAAAGAAGCAACGCCTTGCTGGCAAGTCCTGTCAGCAAAACTGCGTTTTACATTAGACAGTTCTTGGAGAGAAATGGGAATTAATCCTGAAATCATGGTTTGGAATCCAGAGGTATCTCTCTGCTCAGTATTTCATACTTGATAGTTTTAACCAGAAACTTTGTGGGGAGATTTAGGTGGTTTACCAAATGTGTAGAATCATAGAATCCCTAGGTTGGAAAAGACCCCCTGGATCATTGAGTTGTAGAAAGCTTTTAAGCCTCTTATGGTTTCAAATTTCACTTTGGGGCCACCTTCCTTAAGTACAGACTTTGCAGTGCCTAAATTGTATGCAGTGAAGTCCTTTATAGGACCTGGCCCCACACCTCTTTGTGAAACAGTCATGGTTTTATTCCCAGCAGAAACCAGGTGTTCTTACATCTGTATATTAAATTTAGATTCAAAGAGGTTGTGGAATAATACATTCCCTATATATTCTATTTCTTTTACAGAAACTCCCCCCTAGTATTAATTCAATCATCCTCAAAAACAGTGGATGAGGAAATGTATTGACACAATACTGTTCATACTGCTATTTACCACTGATGTAATTTGAAATGTATAGAGGTCAGGCTAAGGATTAATACAGTGATTACTAGAATTATTTAAAAGTAAATTTTATCCAGAATAAGAAATGCATCCTGCAGATCTGAGGGATGACAGAGTCTGTAGACATAGTTTTGTTCTTATTTGATTCTAACATTTTTAAGAATTGTATCTTGGGATACTTGATGGATTATAAAGAACAAAGAAATGTAATATGGATTCTTTGTGAGAGCTGATAGAAGATGCAGACCACTGATTAGGAAAAAGCACTCATTGTTTCCAAAGCTACTCCTATCCATTGAAGAACTAGTTTTACATTAAGCCACCTATTTTGATGAAATTATTGAAAGCCATTAAAATGAGTGTGAGACTTGACTGGTGTAAATCACTGGAGCTTCAATTTCCCCTGCAGTTGATGATCTGATTTATGTGCTTTATTCTTTTATTGTTCAGCCATAAAATGGCTGGCTCACCACAGCACTGCAACAGCCATATCTGGTCAGGTTAAACATCCCATCCCTCCGCCCAGTTATTCACAGTTATCAGTAGAGGATGTTTGAAAGAAGGCACAGCAATAGTGTAGAGATTGGCATTTGCCAGCAATGCTCTCAAAGCCACCAATCATTTGCAGTTTGAGGATTTTCTTATCATGGTGCTGGTGGTTACCCCGTGTGAGAGGGTGTCCCGCCCCCACCAGCTTTCACCCCCATCCATTCTCATGTGGTAAAACTTTCTGAAAATATTAAATGATCACCAGCTGCTATAATACATGGAGAACTTAAACCTTCTACCTAGACTAAGGCTAGCATTGGGCTTCTGTAAAACCATAGTTCAGAGGTCCCACATATGGTGCTGGATAGGGGCCTGTGCAGAGCCAACTGGCACACAGGATAGCTAAACATAAAAACCAAAGTAGAATTTAGACAGTCTGATTAAGCTCTACAGGTTTACGAGACCTGCTTTGTATGCTGAGTGATACCCTTGATTCAGAGAAGGGTTGAAACATGGCAGTAAGTCAAATGCTGTTATCTCAGTTGTCTCCATGTGACTTCTGCTTGTTTCTTGAAAGATCCCATGTAGAAGCATTGCTGGAATGCCAGAGGTTAAAGCACAAAGTTCATAGGCACATGAAAGAGACAGTAAGAAACTGGGGAGAGGTCAGTCATGTGAATCCTTATTCTAACTTCAGGGTTACAAATCTAGTGATACGGAAACCTTTTGGCTGGCCCAGAGTCCAGTATAGTGTGTTTTTTAAGGAGCTGGAATGCATGTGGTTTGCATGCCATATACCTTTTCTCCCCCTATTCCTTTTCTCAGAAATGATATCTGTAGCTCAGGGGCTCTGGATAGGAAGAGGGGATTGATTCTGCCTTTTGTTTGCTTTTGAGAATGTATAAACCAGAATAACGTAATCAGTGCAAAACTTCCCATGAGCACTAAAGCTGGAATCATCATTCATACTTTTAACAAAAGAAACTTCAATTGCTAAAAGACCGAGAGATTGTGCTTTATGCTGCTTTTTCTTCAGACCCTGTAAACATCCCCCATTTCTTATGCTTTCACTACCAGGAACTGCAACAGTTTCTAACAAAGGGTCACAAAGTTATTCTATGTATAAAACATTCCCATAACTATGTTAATCCTTTTGTGCCTCTCACCTTTTCAAGATGATGTTAGGATTGGTACCCGTCCGGAACACATGGCTTAACTGAATTCATACAAATAGTTTCAATGTAATCAGTAGACACATAGTGATCTGCTAGCCTAGGGACTGAAAGATCAGGACTTGACCTTTCTGACCTCTGAACTCATAGAACATCCTGTGAAAAACAACTTTTCCCTTATGTTCCTTGAAGTTTAAGTAGATTGTTACTTAACCTAAAATCTTTTCTGAAGGAAAAGGAGTCTTAGGCACTTGAATTCCTTATCTACAAACTTCACTCATCCCACAATGAATATTAAAAGAATGTTAATATTAAAACCAAATAGAAAGAGAGCCCTGTACCAAACATCACAGAGGTGGAAGGCACCTGGACACTGCTTGTGTTGCCCTTCATCCTGCTTCAGTGTGCTTTACCAACTCAGAGAGACATGACAAACAAGGATTTCTGTATTGAAGATTGTGGCTATTATCTGTCAGATGACAGAATGAGTGAGAAAATGTGAAGATGCAGAAAGCTGATTCAGAATTCTTTGCATTTTATGAATAAACTCCAGCTTCATAATATGATGCTGAATTTGCACTTAGCTGTCAGTATGGGACTCCTTGGTTTTGAGGTAGACCTATTCCTCTATACGGGAGGGCAGAGTGAGTTGTACTTGTCAGCTTAAGGGTAATGACAGGTCTCTGAAAGCAAGTAATTTGTATTAAAGAGGGACTCAAGCTAAGTAATTATTTTTTTCTTCTAAGTATTTTGTTACAAAGATTAATATAGTCTAAACACAATGTTTTAATTCTTAGACATCTACTTCCACACATCCCTCTGATTTTCCTTGTATCTACTTATGAGTCTTTCCTCATACTTGTACTATAATAGCCACTCTTGCTATAATCCACTCACTTGCAGCTACTGCAACACCTAGGGAATAACTCACAAATGCAGACTTACTCACATAGGAACTACTTAATCACATAGGAAGGATTTTTTGGGTTGGGTGTTAAGGATCTCCGGAAATAGACTGTGATCTGATTTTTCATATACCTGTGTAACTCCATTGAATTGAGTGTAAATTTTACTTTCTTTTACTAGTGGTGTATGAGAAATTACTCTCTGATGCTGTATTCTGAAAATTCCTTGAAGTGTCTAGCTGTGTTGTATATTGGTTTTATGAGATAAATTACATCTAGGTGTAACTTTGTTAGCAAGATTTTTAAAATGACCCAATTTACTTTTATTTGACTAAATCTTCGGGGTTGCTCTCTAAGTCAAGCTCACTACAGTGTAGATTTGTTCAAACGTACCTTAGGAATTTCAGATGGGCTCCCTGTTTCACTTCACTTCTCCTGACAACACAGAGAGAATGTTGCAGCCTGAAACTTTGCCTAAGGATAGTGAGAATCACAACCAAAGAATGTACTGAGCATAGATCATGCAGGGTTAAGAGTAATAATAATAATAATAATAATAATAATAATAATAATAATAATAATAATAATAATAAAATTGAAGATGAAACAAAACTGTAGCTTTATTTTTTTTTTCCTGCTTGTGAGGCTTATTTTCCCATAGTACATCAGGAGCAGGCATGCTGAATATCGGCCTTTCCAACTGGACACAAGTAAATAAATAGTTGGCATCATCCATGGCAACTATCACTTCAAACTCCTCTAAAAGTAGCACTTCCTAGGAATTTGAAAAGTGAAGGTCTGTTATTCTCCTAATGTGCTCAGCATTTCACTCTAAGAAACTCATAAGCTGTCAGGAATTTTCTTTGTTTCAACAGTAACTTAAAGAAAAAGTTAGGGTGTTCTTCTGTGTGTGAGTTTCGGTAGGATTTTTTTGTGTGTGTGTGATGTTATTTTTTTTTAAGTAGAGAGAAGAAAAGAAGGCAGGAACATCCACAGTTTTGCAGCTCTTGTGTGATCAAATCTCATAAAAATTGCATTTTTATGATCATCCCTCAAATTAGTTTCACTCCACATAATTTCATAGAAAGAATTTTTCAAGGAGACTATCATCACTAGAAACTAAATATCAAAAAGAGTATCATTCTTGTCTGAGTAATTTAACCCAGTAAATGCTCATACCTTATTGTATTTGTTTGAACGGTCTTCCAAGCTCCTATGTGGTCACAGGGTATGGGAAGGAAAGGGGCAGGAACAGTAGTTTGCAATAGATTCCTGCATTTCCTCAATATTTTTTGATTTTTTTTCCTTAAAAAGTATATCTCATAATAGTAAACAGAGCTGTGCCATTTTCAAGGCTTGCCTCAGAGCAAGAAATCCTTCATGTACACATAATATTGACTGAGGGAAAGGGCTGCTGAACATTTTACATCAACAAGGTTTTATCATGAGATTTTGAGCTAAATGTATTTGAGATAATTTTTTTTTTATTTACCAAATATTTATTTTACTTACCAAATTTACCAAATTATTTTAGGTAAATATTTAATCATCTATAAAATGTCTGTGCTGAGAACATGAGTGTGTTATGACCTGCAATGACTAACATTTTAGGTTCAGGCTTTTGTGGTCTAATATATTGTCTGTGTAGATTCTTATTCTGCTCTTTGCTACTTGCTAGTTGTTCATTAAGTAATATGACCAATATGAAGCATTCTAAATGCAATAGGTCCTTGGTACAAACATTCAATTTATTAGTCTTCTCCCTATGATCAGAAAAAAAAAAACTTTTAAGCTTTTTAGATCTACTGAAAAAGTAGTCTAATTTGAGAAACTTAACATACATAGATTTTTGGTTCAGCATCAATACACCAATTATTTGAAAAGTAATTTCCTTTCTTTTGTGATAAATATTTAGCCTGCTGTAAAATCAAAGCAAATCTTTACTGTTTCTGCCTCTTATCATGCCACAGATAAGCATTTCCTGCAACTAGAATGTTATACCAGAGCATCTACTTTTGTATGAACAAACTGCCAGATAGCATTAGCAAGCAATCAATTTATGCAGCTGATAGGTTTATTACTTTACTGGTTATTTGTTCAAGGGTGATTTTATTATATGCAAATCATTGACATAAATTGGGGTAGAATGGATTTATTAAGGGGTCTAGATTAATCTTTCACCATTTAGTATGTGCATTTTTACTATGTAATGTTTACCTCTAGAACATTCATTTGTCTGAGCTATGCTGTAGCTACAGGATTTGTCAGGGTTGGGATAACATTGATTTGTTTGTGTTTTAGCTTGCTCAGCCTTCCAGCTGGTCAGAGTTCAGAGTATATGAGGCAGCTAGAAAGTTTGGACTTAAGGGCCTTAAAACCCCATATTTGTGATTTTACTGGACTTGAATTTTTAGACATAAGATTGAAAAAATTCAGATGCTTATGCATAGAAGCAAAAGGCTTCTGTCACTTGGTCTACAGAAATGATCCAGAACCTATCTGTTGAACTCTCTAGGCAAACATTTAGTAGATGGTAGTAAAGAAATTGGAACCAAAAGAAAAGAAAGGGGAAACCCCCACAACACCTGAACAGTTAAATTGGATCAACTACTTAAAAGAGGGTTTAGAGAGGGATAGGGTTGTTATGTTTTTGTTTTCTTTGATTTGTGAGTTTTGTTGGGGTTTTGGGTGGGGTTTTTTTGTGTTTTTTTTTTTTTTTTTAAAAAATGTCATGTACTGGCTTGCCCTTTTTGGATATGCTTTGTGCCTTCATGTTGGCTCCATTAGTGCTGATATCAGAACTGTACATTATTTTTTTTTCTTGTTTATGGTAGAGAAGAGTGAGTGGGTCTGTCCTATGTGTCTTCCTAGAATGAGACAATACTCTTCTGTTGAGGGTAGCTAAAAATGTTGTTTGGTCCAGGCATCCTTCAACTGTGCAGGGAACTAGTAGCTAATAGAGTGTATTTCCCTCCTTGAATTCTTTCTATTCATTAATAAAAAAAATTGCTTTGTCAGGAATAATAGCATTTCTTTAATTTCAAGACCTTGAGGTGGATGAAGTCTCCTTTTTATCTTAGATCTTAGATAGGACTAAATGAAGTTTAAGACTTGAGAAACCTGTGCTCAAATCTTTGTTCTGCCACAGAGCTGAGCATGTGATGTCCTTCATCTGTGTTTTGGTCCCCATCAATAAATTGGGAGTAAAAGTAAGGTTTTGGAGGGATGAACACACTGAAAACTGGCAGATGCACAGGTTTCATGCTGATCGGAGCATAAAATTATTAGGTGTATGTTTGTAAGACCTAGAAAACATAAGAAGGAACCTTACTGAACTTGGTGTTATAGAGCCATAATATGTCATACAGACCTAAATGACTCTTGTATCCTTTCTGTATGAGAAACTTGTACATCTTTTCTTTTTCTACTCAGGTGGCAGAGTGTTCAGTCATGGTAGAGGGTGCTGAGAAGATATCCCCCTCTTCTCGTCTGAAATAACCAAACTTTGTTCACATTTCTGTATGGTAGAAGATATCCATAGCTTTCTCAGTCTGCTGGTGAGGCAACAGGTTGAAAAAATATTGATTCCTTGAAGCAGAACACATATTAGGATGCATAATTTGATGTGTAGCAAGGGGGCAGAAATTCAAGAATTAATCAATTTTTGTGTTTAGAGGAAGCTGGGGAGGAAAAGGGGAAATAATTTTTAAAACATAAATTCAAACTAGCTTTACTGTATGTTTTTTCATTAGTAGATTATATCAAAATATTTGTATTTTAAAAATTACCAGTACTACAGTTTTAAATTGTAATAAATGTGAATTTTTAGAATTTCTTAAACTTAATTAGAACAACCTACTTCAAGATTTGTCTCAAAGTATTGGATGAAATAATATTAGTAATTTAAATTGTGGTTCCAGCCCAGATATCTTTTCAATATGTTTTTTACCTAAGCCATTTATTTCATTTTGGCGTTGTCAGAGTGGTATTTTAAAGAGTCTTTGATGTTTTTCTTTCTTCCTAGCAGATTATTTAATAATCGCAGATCCAACATGTAAAATGTTTGTAGTATTTTCTTAGCCATCACTTATAATTCTTTATTGACTCAAAGCAGTATGCTCAAACCACACCTATGGGGACAAAATAACCATTAGCAATCTTCCTTACCTTTCTTATGTAATGATTGCATGTCACAATACCACAGCTTTTTCAATGAATAGGTTAGTGGGTTTCTCTCACCAACCTGATTACCTTCTATGACAAAGTGAAGGGTAGAAAACTGGCTGGATGGTGGGGCCCAGCGAGTGGTGGTAAATGGTGTTAAGTCCAGCTGGAGGCCAGTGACAAGTGGTGTTCCCCAAGGCTCAGTGCTAGGTCCAGCCCTGTTCAATGTCTTTATCAATGACCTGGATGAAGGCATTGAGTGTACCCTTAGCAAGTCTGCAGATGACACTAAGCTGCGTGGAAGTGTGGATCTGCTGGAGGGTAGGTAGTTAGTAAAGATAAAAACATTTAATGGAAATTGGCTAAATATATGATAACGTTCAATGGCATGTAATTTACAGATTTAGTATGCTGTTCAAGGATGGAATTGGATAGATTGGGGAGACACAGACATTTCAGGGAGCACATCCTATGCTGTACTGTTGATAATCTCATATTCCTCTTAACAGAAAAAGAAATTCTGTGGAGGGACCTGCTATTCATATAAATGTTCTGTTTCAAGTATAGGTTTAAAAATGGGGGGTTCATATTAGCCATGTGATACTAGATTCATTCCTGACCAAGAGATGAGCTCTCCTCTACTGCTCTTGTTTGAGGTTGGGTTTAAAATAACTCCTCTAGGATTTTTTTTCATGCTTGTACTGGCTGAGACGAGTACACCAGGAGGAAACGCAGCTAGGGTACTTAGCACTACTTTTTCCCTCTTTGACTTCTGAAGAGAGTCTTCAGGATGCTTGCTTCTTGAGTTTTCCTGTTGTATCTAGATACTTAGAGTGGGCTGGAGGTGCACAAGTGGGAGGGGACACAACCAGGACGGCTGACCCCAGCTCACCAGAAAGACATTCTGTTCAAAATGACTTTATTCTCAGCATATAAGACAGGAGGAAGCGGAGGATGTTCACATTGATGGAGATTTTATTCCTAAGTAACTGTTAAAGGTGATAGAACCCTACTTTCCTGGAGATGGCTAAACACCTGTCAGTGGGAAGTAGTGAATTAATTCCTTGTTCTGCTTTGCTTGTGTGTGTGGCTTTTGTTTTACTTAATTAATTGTCTATGTCTCAACCCATGAGCTCCATCACTTTTACTCTTCAAATTTTCTTCTCCATCCCACTATGGAAAGAGTGAGCAGCTTTGTGGTGCTTAGTTGATGGCTGATGTTATACCACAGCATCTGTATAAAATTTCTCAAAACAAAAGTTAAATATTACAGAAGTGAAAAATTATGAATGGATATAAAATATATGCTGTGTACACATATGTAACATGCAGTGTTATATTTAAAAAATGTTTATGTGAAAATAGATGGTTATTTATGCTTTCCTAACACACAACTGTATGTAAAATCCTCTGGGTTTGAAGAATAAAGATCATCTTGTCTTCCTTTTCCCAAAACTTCATGATTCCCATCTAGATGCAGTTGTTCAACAATATAAAATTTTAAAGCAGTGCCCGGTTTCCTCCTTCTCATATTAATTTTGTATTCCAAATAACAGATTTAAGTTCTTTTAAATAATCCTTGCAGTTCTGTGAGTGATAGTTTCCTTCTGGTGGTTTATGACAAAATAAGCACTACAGTTTGAGAAAATTCTTTCTGATAATACACTACTACTCTTTAATGACAGCAGAAAGCCATCTATCAAATGGAAGTTCTCTGCATTTCCCTTAGAAAAAAATCCTATTTTTAATAGAGAGAAAGAAGTAGGGCCAAGCAAGAAGAAGATAGATGGCAAGTTGGTGGACCCACCCAGTCTAAAGTCTCTTAAATATGTTAATTTTCAAACCATGAAAGGGGAAATTGTAAATAATTTTCATTCTTACTCAAGAATTCTTGATGCTCAGAATTTCTAATGCTTTAGCATTGCAGGTACAAAACAAACAAAAAAACCCCCCAAAAACAAACTAATTTCTTCTTCCCTGGTCTGTAAGACTGTAGTTTATGCCTCTGAAGCATAATAATATTGTTCTCCTTAATGGGAAGAATGGTATAAATTGTTAGATCTAGATTCTTTTTTATATACATGTGCATGTGTATATATGTTCATATAAAGATAATTTACAAATTATTGTCTTCACTTTTGGTCTAGTTTTCCAATAAGCCTCAAGTCACATAATGCCATTTTTGTTTCCTATTTAGTACATTTTATATAAAAGTCACTGAAGCACTAGAAAACAACCTGTGTTGAATCTGGAAGGAGAGACAGAGAGAGAAGCTTCCTATCTGAAACAGTTATCAATAAGGAATTCTCACAAGGCAAAGCAGATGTATGGTATTAGCTGTAGCAGGAGATTGAAAGTGAAGAAATGTGAATCAGCTCTGTGTCAGAAGGAAAAGTTAGTTAACCTGTGCAAGTTAAGCACTGGTGGAAGAATTCAAGAGGATTCAGGTTCAAAGTTGCTTGTCTTATTCTCACTTCTAGGACGTGCCAGTGGCGCAATATGAATTAGAAAAGCGGGAAATAAAGGGAGACTTCTATCTAATAAAATAAATTGTTATCTAGGAAAATAAACATAGCAGAATAAACTACATCAACCATTATTTCATCAGACCCTATGAGGAGCGACTGAGAGAGCTGGGGTTGTTTAGCCTGGAGAAGAGGAGGCTGAAAGGAGACCTCATTGCTCTCTACAACTACCTGAAAGGAGGTTGTAGAGAGGAGGGAGCTGGCCTCTTCTCCCAAGTGACAGGGGACAGGACAAGAGGGAATGGCCTCAAGCTCTGCCAGGGGAGATTTAGGCTGGAGATTAGGAGGAGGTTTTTCACACAGAGGGTCATTGGGCATTGGAATAGGCTGCCCAGGGAGGTGGTTGATTCACCTTCCCTGGAGGTGTTTAAGGCATGGATGGGTGAGGTCTTGAGGGACTTGGTTTAGTGTTAGATAGGAATGGTTGGACTAGAAGATCCGATGGGTCCCTTCCAACCTGGTTGTTCTGTGATTCTGTGATTCTGTGATTCTCTGATCCAGCCAGCACTCTTCTCCAATTATCTCCTTTCAAATTTGATACTAACTTTCAGGAACTCTTTCAAAAGTTAATAAATTAGCAACTGTTTTCATAAATATTTGGTCTATTTGGATAAGTTGCTTTGTAGCTGGAGTCAATAGAGTGCTTACAACACAGTACAGAACTATCTAATATATTGTAGCTGTGTACTTCCACCCATAATTAATGCTATTTACTTTTCTCTTATGCTTCTCTGAATTCTTAAACCATCTTCTAAAGCAGAATCTTAATAGAAAGTGGAATTGGCAAAAGAAAACAAATCTATAACACAACATGAAATTATCGAGACCATAAAGGAACTAGGGAAGGAAGGATTATCCAGACTTCTAATTAATAGCATTTTATCTTCAGTTTCGCTATTGAAGCGCAACTCTTCAGAGAAATACAGCAATATGCTATAAAGATTTCATGTATTTTATAGGGTGGGGTAGAGAGTCACTATCGGCATTTAAGGTTTTACAAGTCCAACCTAGAATCATCAAAGCTTGAATGAGCAAGGCCAAAAAAAGCACAGGTAATGAAATGATTGATTAATGCAACAAACCAAAACACATCTTAGCCATTAATTCTGACACTTTCTGCAATTTCTGCATTGGTTAAGGTGACATGATTTATACAGATCTGATCACTGTGTTTCATATTGTATCCTGTACTCAGAGACAGTGTGTTTTGATGTCTTGGTTTATTTCTAAGAGTGTATTTCAGAACAGACTTCTCAGTGCAATGTTTTTAGATCAGTGTTTCCTGTTGTGTCCAAAATAAGGTTCCGATACTGCCTTGAGTTGTTACTTCCAAAGACCTAAGTAATGCATGTATGTATTCTGCATTTTATACACTGTGTTAGCAACCTTTACATACACTAGATTAAAACGTATTTTGGGGTTTTGTCAATCGTATTTGTTACAAGAAAGGAAATTTATAAAGTACCTGAAGTAGCACTTTAAATTTTATGTAGTGTAAAACACTAGTTTATGTCAAAAAAGAGGAGGAAATAAGGGTGAGATATTAGAACTCATTCATAAACAGAGTGGAAACACTAGCTGTTTATCTTAGTGGCCTATCTTGCAAAAGTGGCAACTCTTTATTAGTGAATGATGCACCCTTGCTGACAGAAAGTGTTCATGGGTTTTGTGCCTTTGTTTGGAGAGATTACCTGAAAAGATCTCAACCTTCTGACAATAAAGGGAGTTGAACAAAACCACAGATCTGATTACAGCTGATCTGTAAGAGTGCTTAGAAGATCAACTCAGATCTTCTGTTTTCAGAATAATTTCTGAAGAATTTCAGCAGACTGGGCTTGAATCAGCTATGGGTAAAACTATTCTTGGGGGTTTTGTGAAATTCCTTTCAAAAGAGGACACAAGACAAATACAATCTATTCAGAATACTCAAAATACTACAATCTTCTAACTATCAAACACAAGGACTGCAAGTAATACAATTTGTTAGGAGTGTTCATAATCCAGGCTAACAATTTGTGATATATTGATCAAATATTTTAAAAGTAAGCAGCACTTTTTCTAGCACTCACCCACATGACAATGCAATGTAATGTTATACCTGGTCAATATTTTTCCAGTTCAGAAAGTAGCCTGTTAGGAATAGGCAGGAAATAGATATTGAAAATATTCTTGCATATCCAGTGCGGCTGGCACACTAGAAACTCTAGACAGAATCGTATAATTGTGGAAACATTGAATGTTTTGGGTTGGAAGGGTCCTGCAGAGGTCACCCAGTTCAAGAACCTGGCAGAAGCAGGGACACCTTTGAGGCAATCACATTGATCAGAGACCCATCCAATCTGACCTTGAGTGTTTCCAGGAATGGGGCTTCCACTGCCCCTCTGGGCAACCTGTGCCAGTGTTTCACTACAGTCGCTGTAAAAAAACCTCTTCCTTTCATTAAGTCTTAATGTACCCTTCTTTGGTTTAAAATCATTACACCTTGTCCTTTCAGACAGAGTAGTTACAATTTTATAAGAGAACCTTCACTGTTGGCATAAACTCAGTACAATCACAGTGGTGTATGATACTGAAAGACAGAGCAATGTCACTACAGTAAGCTTCACCATTTGTTACTCTTTGTTGTATTTGCATGCATAATTCATTAATATACTTCACTGAAAAAAAAGGGGAAAAAGGATAATACTGAACAGAAGACCAGAATTCTTTACAAACCAGCTACAATATAATTAGACAAAACATTTAATATGTTTATACCGAAGTGAATTTTGGTTACAGAGCTAAATAATATAACCCTTCAGAAAAATAATACAACAAAGGTGGGGCAGGGAAGGGTGCAAACAAAGAAAAAAATTAAAAAAACCCTCAAATATCTAATATTGCCTTATCCCATGTGGTAAATTATCTGTTCTTCTAACAAGCTTATCCCTTCAGAGAATTTAAGAAAATAGTTGAGGAAGATCAAACAGGGGTAGGGCTAGAGCTGCTCTCATCATGTTCATAGGAGTTTCTGAGGTCTCAGTTAAAAAAGACTGGTGGCTGTACCTCCCCTCCCAAACAAAGTTGGTAACTCAGTACAGCAGAAATGAAGGGGCTCTTCCAATCCCTCAGAATGCATCAGGAGGCAGCCTTTGTTTTCTGAAGACAGCAAACTCCATCTTACATAAACTTGACAGTTTTATTCAAACTAACTTTTCTGTTATGCGTCTTCAGAATTGGACTGAAGGCTCAATGGGAAGAATCTCTTTAATTTGAGAATTCTGAATTAGGCCTATGAATTTGTCCCATCCAAATAGTGTGCTCTTGGAATCAGTAATAGTAAATATTCAGAAAAAGAGATTAAAATTTATGCTTCAGAGATGGAGAATGGAGGACTGCTTATGTGGGAGAGAAAGTATTTTGCATCTTTCTGGTGCCAGATTCCTCTTCATATGAGATGGAACTAACTGCTGACCTCACATTCACCACAATTGTTCCTATATTTGTCTCTCTGTAGACCCTAAAGAAGTAAATTTACAAATCTGGAACTATATTTTAATCTTGTTACAAACTTAACAGGGTAACTGTGGGAGGGTATAAAATTTTCATACTAGTTGCTGAACTAATAATTTTTAATTTTTTCTTCTAAAGGTCAAGTTGACACACAAACCTGAAAGGGACCTTATTGAAGGCAGATAGAACTATAGAACTAAAGACTCATTACATTATACAATCTCTGATTTTAAAGTCTACGCAATAGTTGCCTGTACTGGAAAAATTATTCTATGCTAATATTCGTTCATGACCTATCTGATTAACACATCCTACTTCACATTTCTGTCACTACAGTGTTGTCACCTCATAGCAAGTATATATCTTTAACAGCCATTAATTATAACATATCAGGGTTATTATGTTATTTATCTGTTGAAATCATCTTGAGCAAATGGAAAATATACACAAGTCCTCTGGATTTGAACATCAAATAAATTCTCTACCTCAGTTAGAAGTAAATCAGCGTACTCTACAAGTACTTAAAGTATCAGTCTATTTTTAGACTCTTCAGAAAACAACAAAGATGAATAACAGCCAGCACAGATCTCTAAAGAGCAAATAATGTACAACTAATCTAATTGTGTCTGATGATGCAGCAGACTGGTAAAATAACAGCAGAAAGATCCTAGCTTGACTTTCATTCTGGTATTCTTGCAACATCCTCTTAAACTTGGGGTACAGGGTCTTGCTCTCAAGTGGGTAAGAAAATAGTTATTTTTCAGTTATTAATTTCTCAATTGCTATTCTGCTTTGACAGGGTTCTAAAATGCTCTATCATGAATTTTTGGTGATATTCAATATTTTTATACATGCTGGATGAGTGTTGCAGATGACAGTGATAGGAAAGGAGATGAGAATATGCCAAAAGTACAGTAGAAGAATTCAAAATGACAAATTCAGGTTCTTAAAAATGTATTGCATTTGTCCTCATTAAAACCCAATCTAATATTAACCTAATAACATGCTAATTCACAAAATGAAGTAAAATTGGGAATCTTTCAGAAGAGGACCTGGTGATTATAGGAATAAATTGTGAATAACAAAAATCATATTGTCACAAGAGAGTACGTACACACATAATTTATCACAATAACGTTATACATGCATTGCCCAGACCTGTTATATATTTTGCAGCCTGTAGAATATATGAAATTGCTCTCTGGTGTACTTAGCATCAGGAAGAACTGCCTTATTTTGTCCAGGTCCTTGCACTACACTGCATGGAAATATAAATTGACTGGAAAGACTATAAAGGAAATCAATGTAACCTTCAGGAAGAGAAGGAAGAAAGGAAATGGGAATGTCTAGCATCAAGGGGGTCATGAGAAAATATTTTTCAGTATGTAAAGATGTAGGGAACTTATTCTCCCAGTCTAGGTTAGGTAAAATAAGCAAACATGATCTTAAAATACAGTAAGGAAGATTTAAATTAGACAAAGGAGAACTTTATAGTGAAAAAACATTAAGCATTTGATGAAATTATTTTACTTCTCAAAGTGCTGCTTACAGCAACAGGCTGTATGTCTGTTAGGTGGACAAAGTAGTTACACATTGATATGTTCATAGATTTGTGAGTCTTTAAAATCCAAACCAGACTCCTGGGTCTTTTACTCATATTGTAATTTCAGAATCTCTAGAGGGCTCAAAATATATTTACTGTATGCATAACTGTCTTGGTTTGTATCTTTTTAAATGACTGAACAGAAACTGTTGCCAACCCAAAATCTGGATGCAAACACCCTGGAATTTTCTGGAAAGGATTTCAGCTCTGTATTCAAGCTTGAATTATGCATCCCAAATCCCTATATGATTTGGAACTAATTTGCTCAAGAAAGCATTTGGAATTAATTTTTTTTTTGCAGCTTTTAATTAGAGAAAGATGTCTGATTACATTCTCCCCTTCAATTAACTAAAATAATTTTGCTCCTAAGCATATACCTTGCATGTGAAATTGCAACTAAATGTGCATATTAAAGCCTGATGGTAGTACACCTAAAAACAAAGGTTCAAACCAGGAATTCTCTGAAAGGCTAAACTACGTGAGAATGAACAATAACTTTCTAATGTTTCCAGACAATCTATGAATCTTTATTGTTCTCTGTTTGTTCCCAGAAGAACACTTGGTTTCATGTAATACATGAATACCAAGATTTGTGGTGGGAATACTTTACATCTAAAAATGTCTGTCCCACTGGGATTTGTAGCACTGTTTTAGAATTCTGCTTCCTGCTTCAGATTTCTAATTCAGTTTCCTAAAGTTTCACCATCACACCAAATGCCTTTTCAGGAGAGTTCTGTTTTAGTATTTTTCTGCATTATGCACAGTTCACTTTATATGTCCAGACACTGTCAAAGTAATTAAAAACCAGTAAAAAATATCTTGTTATAGCAATAACATACATGCATACATATATATATACACACACACATATGCATATATATAAAGCAGCAAGTCACCAGCATATACTAAATACAATTTGGTTTTTTGGAAAAAAAAGAAGTTGTCTCAAGAAGTTGTTCAAACCACTCTTTAAACTTCTGCCCTCAATGTTTGGCAAACGTGAAACTGCCATTAAACTGAGCTCAGTTTCTCATGTTAATCTGAATGGTTTCATGTCTAGTTCCAGAGAAAGACAGCAGATGATTCTGTATTAGTAAAACTATTAACATTAAACTAAGATTGAAAAATTTTAAGAAGTAAGAGTTCATTTTTATTCAGAGCTTGTATGTCACTCAGACATGTGTCCTGGCACTAGAAATGTATTTAGTAATACTGTTACATTCATTCATTATGATAATTACAGATATCATAATATGCCTATGGGGAAAGATTAATGGAATAGTGGACTTTCCATAGAGCAGGGGGCTGGGACATTGTCCTTCAAAGCCTGAAAATTGTCAGGTTTTGTGTGACAGTGGAATGTTATGATATCAGTATAGAAACATGGAATCACGAGGTTGGAAAAGGCCTCTTAAATCACCGAGTCCAACCATTCCTATCTGCCCCTAAACCGTGTCCCTGAGCACCTCATCTACCTGTCTTTTAAATATTTCCAGGGATGGTGACATAACCAACACTCTGGGCAGCCTCTGCCAGTGCCCAATGATCCTTTCTGTGAAAAAAATTCTTTCTGATATCTAGTCTGAACCTCCCCTGGCAGAGCTTGAGGCCATTCCCTTTCATCCTGTTCCCTTTCACTTGGGAGAAGAGGCCAGTTCCCTCCTCTCCACAACCTCCTTTCAGGTAATTGTAGAGAGCAATGAGGTCTCCTCTCAGCCTCCTCTTCTCCAGGCTAAACAACCCCAGCTCTCTCAGCCACTCCTTGTAACACTTGTTCTCCAGCCCCTTCACTATCTTCAAACTATCCACTTGTTTTTTCCTGGCACAGTAGGGTACAGATGAGTCAAGAAGTCTAAAGGAAAACAATAAGCAAGAGATTTGATTTAGAAGTTTTGAAGTGCAGGTTTGTCCCCTATGTAGTCAAGAAGAGAAGAGGTGGGGAAAGAGACCAGTATTCATCCTGCTTAAATCTTACCGTTCTCCATTCTCTTTAGGTTTGTCTCATTTGTACTGTGAGGAGCCAACTGATCCCTTTTGGCCCTCCTAGTCTACTTGGTTACCTTTCCATCTCACCTTCCTATGCACAAACTCCCTAACAGTTACAAACTTGATTTTTTTTTTAAATCCTTTTGGACTGAGAACCCTCTACCATGTTCTGTATATACTGTTCAGTGCAAGAAGCATCCTAAAGTGCTGCAAGCAACTAAGATTCTGCCCAGATTCAGAACCAGACTTCCCTGAACAAGTGATTTGAGATACAGTAAGACTGTTTCCTTCTGTTTAGGGCTCAATGTGGCCTGCTAATTCCCATTTTCTTCATGGCTAATGTATAATATCCATGGCAAGAGAAAGAAGCTTGTCTGTCTTGGCTCAAGTGCTGCTTAAACAGATATCAGGCAGTACTTTTTATTTTCAGAAGCCAATCTAGTAGTGGTTATTTCATTTACTGCCCTCTATGTGTGCATATCATACATCTGCAGTGTTTGCCATCAGTTTGCATTCATCTCTTATCCTCTTTTTTTCATAACATTTTTCTATCTTTAGATCCCATTCTTGCTGGCTTTGCTCTTTGAGTTAAATCTTAGCCACTCTACATTATACATCTTATTTTAGTCATATCTGCTTACCCTGAATATGGTTCAAACGGAACAAAAACAGGCATTGGTCCCAGCTTCAGCTAGCCTATAAACTAATCATAATGGTAAATATCACACATTTAGTGCAGAAAGTACATATGAGTATTGAGGTTTCAGCCTCTGCTGCAGGCAGTTCTGTACTGAATGTCTTATAATGTACCAAAGTATGTCGCTACTTTCCATCTGCTTTTTCTACCTTATTTTATTTACTGCTACCAGTTAATCTACAATCAGTCGTGATTCTGCCCTCTTATTCTAAAATGGCAACAGCTCACAATCTTGTGCCTTGCTGTTCTCACCTGATTTCATCACCAGTTCCATCAGTTTATGCTTTCTGCCTTGCTGCACTTTGCTTTTAGTGCTGCTTCCTTTCCACCTGAAGCATTAGTAGGATCCTTCATCAAAGAGTAGACACTGTGGCAAACCAAGAAACATTGTAAAAAGCCCCATAGGGACAAAGCTTTTGGACTTCAGGGTTCTTAGAAACCTGCTGGGATTTAATTTGAAGAAGCCCTTATGGGATGATAAGCTCTGTGGTTGCAAGAAAGGACTGCCTTGAGCGGAAGAGAATTTATCTCCATTGTGTTTGGTGAGAAGACAAGGGGAATATAGACTTGTCTAAACAGGAGAGATATATATTGTTGATACTCTTGCTCACCTCAGCTGAAATAAATTGCAGTTCAACTTGTCTAGACTAAGTAATTAGTGAGAAAAATTATTTGTTCTTTAAGTTGTCTTCAGATTAGGAAATATTTACACATAAAAGATCCCTTGATGGTCTCTTCTGGAGAGATTGGTAAATTGGGGTTTTTTTATTCTGTCTCCCCTTCAGCAGTTGCTGAAGTGCATCTGTCGTTTTGCAGCAGAGATGAGAGATAGCTAGGCCATGTTTCCCTGAGAATCAAAGCCAGACTGGATTTAGAGTCTCTTACCTGGCTGAGAGCTGGAGGTGTAACCATAAGCTGACTGTTGCAGTATATCTAAGCATGGTATAAGTAGCTATGAAATGCTTCCTAATCTTTTTCAAATGTTTTGTAGCAAGTCAGGGCTCCTAATGTGTTCTCTTTTCTGTTAGAATCTTGGTCCATGTTGTGTCTTGTTTGCTATTCCTTTTTTTCAGTGAGTTTAGTTTCAGAAATAAAAATGAAATGATAATCCACCTCCTTCTGCTTCTATTATGCATTCATGGTGTGTTGGCTGAATAACCATTAGAGTTTTGGAGTCTATAATTGTAATAATTTAAAGTGTATAGGAATGACTATTCAGAAATCCTCAAAGGAAACAGAAGACTGTACAGATGGGTCACTGTCAGGAAGAAAACTGAAAGTATCTTTCAGCTAGTTAAAATTATACAGTTCAGTTGCAGAAAGCGACTTATCAAACCTTACCAGGGTATTATGCCAGCCTTTCACTTCTTCAGATTCTGTTGGCAAACTCTTTGGTTTGTTCCTTATCAAAGAGGCTTCAATTCTCTGTGTCTATTGAATGCAGTAACAATGGTGGAAGATACGTGTAAAGGGAATATATTTATTTAGTTCTGACAATCCCAAAATTATTATAAGGATGCTTCTTCAGTTTTTTTTTCTTCTGAGTTCTGAGGCACTAGATGTACTCTAGTTGTACTTCATGAAGGATTACACTTCGTAAGAGGTAAGGATATCAGAAAGATGTGTAAGGATGGATCAGTAGAATGACTGCTCCATGGGGGAAAGGCAGTCTTTCAGAGAGCTTTTCCAGGCACAAATATAGTGGTGTCCTCAGGTGGAGTAAAGAGAGTAATTCTATCTCTGCTTTGACCTCTCCATGTAAGAAGAGGCCATCACTGCCTGAAGAATCTGGAGTTATTCAACCAATTCCTTAAAGCTGTCAATGATAGATGTCATTCAGGATTCTACTGGCTGCAGAGGGAATTAAGACTCTGAAGCAATCTGAGGGATTTCACAACTCCAAACTGTACTAAGGGCTACTGGCCTGCAGGTCAAGAATGCCTTTAGCAAGCAGGGAAATAATGCCTTCTGGCCAAACAGGCTATTGGTTTTATACACACCTCAGTCTGATCTCAGCAAATCTTTCATTTCCCCATAATCTCTAGGCAAGTGGTGAGAAAAAGAGTACTCATATGTACCGTATTCGAAGAGATAGCTTTAATTGCCAGTCCAGCTGGAGAAAAAAAGCCTTCTGGGTCTTTTAAACCTGGTCAATGATCAGCTCTAGCAAGCTTGATTATGTCTGTTTAGCTTACCAGTTTATACTGATTGTTGGAAAGACATAAAATTGGGACTTAAAAGACAACAGAAATATGGAGTCTTGTATGTGCTGGATTGAACAGTACTTAATGAAAAATATTATCATGTTCAGAACATGATTGCTGAACCATGAGCTCTGTGTAAAGGTTGAGAGCCTAATAATATGTAGTTCTTTTTCATTTTTCCCCCTCTCCTGTCTCACAATGTAGCATAAAATAACTCTAGGTTGTCCCTTACATGCTAAGAAAAAGTAAAAAGTTATGACCAGGTTTTGCCCTGTTTAGCTGGAGCTTTACTGCTGTACTGGTTTAACAGAAGCCATGGAGAAAAAATTGGTTTCCTCCTTCAAGCCAATGGTGACTTTACAGCAGCAGGATTGTATGTGGGAGCAAAATATTCTGTATTGAATGTCAGGAGTGGTTGTTTCTATTTGTTGGATGTGAGCTTAATGGATGAACAGCAGTGACTTTATTTGCCAGAAATATCAAATGATAACAAACAACTTGATGTAGTCCTGGCCTTGGCTTCCGTCATTAACCTCATTACACTAGAATTATCTGCAATGTTCTTGGATATTCTTTCAATAATATTAGAAGATCATTAAACAATGGGCATATATTTTGTAAGCTCTACTGGGACTTCTTTTAATTTTAATCATATAAAGAAGGATTCCATGTTTCATTTGGAAATGCAAATTTTTTATATGACTTGGCAGATTCTCAGCTTCAAGCAGAGAATGCCTGAATTGACTGAGTTTTGTTGCTAACATTTTTATATTTTCAGCTTAATTGTAAAAATTGTAGCAGGGTTGGTGGGATTGTTGGTTTCTTTTTGTTAAAGCATAATGTTCACCCTTTAAAGATCACTAGAGCATAATTTGGTTTGTTTTTAAGGACAAAGTAGTTTTGATCATAAGGGAAAACAATTTCATTTCATCAAATATATGCTGTTCTCATGTTTGTTACTTATATAAACAACTATATTGTAATAGTTGTTTAATCCTTCATCATGTCAAAAAGCTTGAACATCACAAGGGAAGTATGGGTAGATGAATTGGAAGAATATAGGAATTGCTCAAAGACAGCTTACAGCAGGGATTGATATAGCTCTGTGGTCTGTGATGTTATTTAGTCGACCTTAACAGAGGGTAAATTCCATTTTCTCTCTCCTCAGCATGGTTATCTGTGCCTTGTTATTTAATGTTTCCAGGAGTAGACTCATCAAGTTCTGAAATGAGCGTCAGAAGTTCATAATTTCAAGATGCATAATTCAACTTTTAGTAAAGACATGAGATTTTATATTCTATGCAGGTATTTTGCAGCTCCTCCCTGTGACAAATTCTGTCCAGATGTTTTTAGTCTTTGTCCCAGTGCAAAAGTAGTTAGCATTTCTCAAAATTGAAACCATGCTCTCATACAAAACCTATATTTGGCAATACATCACTATAGCTGTCCATGTCATAGTATCATATATCAGCTTTTTTATTATGTTTTGGGATTATTCTCCTTAATTTTCCCAGTGATGAGAGATGACTTTTTAATCTCATCCCAGATTTTCTGGCAAACAGTATTGTTAACTAAAGTTTCTCCACCAGACTCCCCCATGGTACTGGTTGGTGCAGCTGTGGGGAGGTGTGGTGCTGAATTTATCCTTCAAAATTCCAAATATTGGCACAGATTTAAATGAGGCGGGGAGATCGGGGTGGAGAAGGAAAGGCACAGGGCCTCAGTTTGATTGGAACCATTGTAGTAAATCACTTTTTCTGAGTCCTAATAGTTTGGTTAACAGCATGCTGTTATGCTTATGGAAGTAGGGCCTTTGACCACTGGTAAAGCTGCCACATGCATGAATGGAGGAGCTTCTCTTGTTACAAAGCTTAGGGAGAAGGGGCAGGTATGTGGCTAATGAAGATATGCATAGAAACTTCAGACTTACATACACATAATTTTTCCTTTATTTTTTCCTTTTTTTTTTTTCCCTTTATTTTCTCTTCCTCATTGCACAGGCAGTAGAAGCCTATTACTATTACTAACAGGTGTGGACAGATGCATATGCGTAAACAACTTTTTTTCCAGGAATCCAGCCTCTATTACCTAAAAAACCTTATTAACTATTGCCTTAATTTTTTGTCATCGAGATAAGAAGCCTAACCCACAGTCCCAAGATGCCTCCAAACTGAAAAACACCCTAGTAGTCTGCTGTCAAAACCTTCACTTCCCACTTGACCAGATGTTTTTATGTGGCTGTAAGAAATACTGCAGACTATTGCATACTAAAAATGGGGAGTAAATAAAATAGACATTGATATGCATTTGGGTAATGTGATGTGTTTTGGAGAGACTATTATTAAATAGCATAAGAAATTCTATATGACTGGTACAATTTTCATATTTAATTCAGTAAAAGAGTTAAATATTCAGAAGTTGAGGGAGCAACATGTTTTCCACTCTAGTGCACTAGCTTATTACAAAATCCAGTGCTTTACTGCAAACGGACAGGGCTGCTTGGTCATCTGAATACATGGAAATTGCAGTTAGTTTACTGAGTTAGATCTGAGCAATTAATAGGATTGAACGCATTTTGAGACTAATTAGATTACCTCATTCACACTGTGTATTTTTGTTACAGCTCTAGCATTTCTACTGACTTCACTGTGGTTGTAAATGAACAGAGAATTTCTCAGAGGCCATGGCTGGTTCATGATAGTGTCTTGAATTAAGTGATGAATGTGGCTGCCTCCTCCAGTCCAGGATTCCCTTCTGCCTTGCTATTCCTACATGGAACTCAGCTCAGGGACCCAGCGTCTCTACCTGGGCTCAGGAACTTACCAGTTGCCAGTTCAATCAGTAAAGAAGCTAAGCATGTATCCCAGAGACACACATACAGTGGGTGCTAACAGAGCCAGGTGCACAGAGTGCCATAGACAAGATGCTGCATTCAATAATAAACACAGACAGTCCAGTCTCCTTCCTGCTTTTCAGCTGATACAGAGAAAAATCTACCAGTGAAGGCAAACCCACAACACTCTGGGTTCACAGGCACGTCTTCATTCATGGATCCATGGAGTATCACCATTTCTTGCCTTTTTCAGCTACATCTTGGGACATACAGTGACATCGTGTTTGTGCATCAGTCATGTTAAGGCACAGAAACACATCATGGCTAATAGCAGTAGCATAAGATTGTAGCAAGAAAGAGCTTACACCGGGATTGTTTGGATGCAGGACTCAGACAGGGCAGCTATAGATTCCCTTCCTCCCAGGGACTTGGTGCCAGATAGAGGTAGCTGGGAGGTCTTGGAGAGGGAGAGATGTCTACATTGTTTCACAGCTAATGAATAACAAACATATGCAACATATGAGAGAAAAGCATGTGATACGGGCCAAAAAGTATATTCTAAATAATGAATAGAACTTGACATGTTTGTTGTGGAAGAATAAAAATATCGCCAAGGTGTTTTTTCACTTTTCAGGGTTCGTTGTGATTCTGACTACTTTGTGTGTGTGTGTGTGTCCCATTAACTACAGCTTTAGGGTTTTTTAGGATAAAAAGCGTCAATGGAAATTTAAATAAATGCTCCCTTAACCCATGATGTATCAAAAAACCCAAATCAAATACAAAAAGCCCCAAAGCTTCCTCTATCCTTTTTAGGTTCTTGAGTATAGTAATCAACCTGAACTTAATAATTTTAATTTCTATTAGACACCTGAAAATAAATGCACAGTTGGCTAGAAATAAAATAAAGTGTATCTGTCATTTTGCAAACAATACAATCCAGTGCACAATGATATAAAGTAAACAGAATATTCTCAGCCCATTGTGTTATGAATGACAAAAGTGACTCTGACTGAGGATGCTGTTTGATGCTGCTTGTGTACAGCTGTGCTATACATCCTGTGTGTGTCTGCTGACAGCAAATCTCAAAATTCTTTAGTACAGGGAAGAATACCTGTAGGGCTGCAAAGCTCAGATTTCAAGTTTACTGGTATTTGAGGGTGCAGAGGTTGCATCTTTAGAATGAGGAGACCAAGACTGCCTTCTCTGCCAAAGCTGCAGGCACACACTCCATCTGCTCTGTTTCTCAGCTTCTGTATCTGTAAAATGCAGTAAAACTGTTTGGAAGGAGTAGGAAGCACAATTTGCCTTTGGTTTTAAATGCTTTTAGATTTCTAGATGAAAGGTATATAGAAAGCTGAAGTCTTCTTTGGCTACCTAGGTGGCAGAGTCCCTGTATTCTTGTAGGATCTGAACCAATAGTCACTATATAAAGGTTTATTAATTCATTTAAGTGAGGACATGGGCTGCATATGGGTGAGATCTGAATGCTACCTGGACTAGCAAAATGCTGGATTTTCCCTGTAAAACCAGAGTATTTAGAAGAGATACGTAATGGGATATACCAGAGGGATTTGCCACTGCCTAATCTCTGAGGATTCTAGGGATTGAAACAGAACTAAACAGAAGCAACTTATTCTTTTTTTGGTATTTGCTCATTTGAACCTCAGAATTTCTAAAGAAAAATGCAATAAATTTAATTACTCTTGGTACTTCCCCTTAAAAGTCTAGTTTCCTAAAAATAATTCAGTATTTTAATTCAATCTTAAAACTTCAAAATTCCCATGTAGTTGCTTAGAATTTTTGAGACCTTTTAATGTAAGTCTTTTTTCATGTTCATTTATGAATATGGATTTGAGATGCAAATGTCAGTATTTAAAGTAAGAAAACATTGGCCTTCAGCTACAATTTCCAGGAGGGTTTGGTTTTAGTTTTTTATGTGCTAGGATTTTTTTTGTGCTAGGAGTTTTTTTGAGCTTAAGAGATGGGTTTACTAACTTAAAGCTTATAAACATACCGTCTTTGAGTTTCTTATAAATATTGATTAATTTGTGTGTGCAAGTAATAGAGTGACCAGTGTTGTGAAGTTATTCAGGAAAAATCATGGTCTTGTTATAAATGGATCCTCCCTATAATGCCATCTCCATGGAGTTTTTTCCTTAAATTTTTTGTAAAATTTACATTTGTTGTAAAAAAACAGGTAACTCAAAACAACAACCATGAAAAACCCTCTGAATGCTCTTGCAGTGGTTCATCTTGCAAGCTTTCCTCATGGATGGATCAGTTCAATGGACTGAGCAGCTCTGCTTCTGTGGTTGAATTCATTAATTGCAAAATACTTTTGCTCTAACTCTAAACTTTTTACCTTTTGTGCTGAAAAGAAAAACTGTAGAAAAATAATCTCTAAAACTTCTGAGATTTCCTTCACTTTCTCATTTCTTTTTCTACAATCTCCAATGTTTAATTATGGTTTTCCTGGCTGTAACTGAAATTAATGTCTAGTGGTAATTACTTTGTGGGATCATAATACTTCCAAGATATATATAAGTTTATATCTGTGTCTGAATAATTTGTCTTGGAAATTAACTTAGAATCTATTACGTTACAAAAGAATTTAGTGAATTATCTAAATATCACTTATTTATTATCTCTTTGATTATGATATATCTTTTTACTCTATTCATGCTGGTTATGTGAAAACTATGAGGCTAAGATAAGTGTTGTATTGTGAGTATAGGGATGGAACAGCTCATAGGACCATGCTTATGGTCCTTCTGTAGAGAGATTTATATGATGCAGAGTTTGCATTTGCTCATATACTTGGCTACAGGTGACCTTTCTGCAAATTCTCCCTCTCTATTAAGCCTCTGCTGTTGTTTAAAATAAAATGACTATTCCATAAAACTGAGCAAAATGCTTCAGGCCAACTCACTTCTGAAAAACAAACTGAAAACATCAGATAAAGCCATCAGGGCTTCGGTTTTATCTAATACTGCTTGCTCTTTTATAAGTTGTTTCACTTTTCTGTCAACCCAACAGCTTGGCTGCTGTTACAAGTGCAATTATTATTCCACCTGAGGTGATTTTTGTGGTCTTAGAGCCTAGCAAACATCCATTTATATTCAAAGAGATTGTAGATAAAATAAGCACAAGCTTGCACTCCTGGCAGGCAATGAAAAAAGGAGATCCTGGCAGCTCAGGAGAAAGCCATCCCTGTGTTCTGGAAAAAAGGCCGGCAGGGGAAAAAACCAGCTTGGTTGAGTAGGGAAATCTTGAGTGAAATTAGGAAAAAAAGGAATATTTATAGGCTCTGGAAGGGGGGGACAGGCCTCTTGGAGGGACTACAGGAGGGAATCGAGGCTGTGTAGGGAAAAAATCAGAAAGGTTAAGGCTCAACTAGAGATCAGATTGGCTAAGTCTGTAAAAGACAATAAAAAATCTTTTTATAAGTATATTAACAGCAAAAGGAGGACAAGGGAGACCATACAGTCCCTTTTGGACTCAGAGGGAACAGCAGTGACAGGGGACGAGGAGAAGGCTGAGGTACTTAATGCCTTCTTTGCCTCAGTCTTTAATTGTAAAGAAAGCTGTTCCCTCTGTGTAGATACCCGGGAAACAGAGGAGCAATACGAGGCTCCCATAGTCCAAGAGGAGGTGGTCAGAGCCCTGCTTGGCCAACTGGACACCCACAAGTCTATGGGGCCAGATGGGATACATCCTAGGGTGTTGAGGGAGCTGGCGGATGTATTGGCCAAACCCCTTTCCATCATCTTCCAGCAGTCCTGGAAGACTGGGGAGGTACCTCTGGACTGGAGACTGGCTGATGTAGTGCCCATTTACAAGAAGGGTAGCAGGGAGGATCCGGGGAACTACAGGCCTGTCAGTCTGACCTCAGTGCCAGGGAAAGTCATGGAACAGGTGATCCTGAGTGCTATCATGAAACACTTACAAGAAAACTGGGTGATTGGGCCCAGTCAACATGGGTTTACCAAAGGCAGGTCTTGCCAATCTAACCTGATCGCCTTCTATGACAAAGTGACTCGGCTGGTGAATGAGGGAAAGGCTGTGGATGTGGTCTTCCTGGACTTCAGTAAAGCCTTTGACACAGTTTCTCACAGCATTCTGCTATGGAAACTGTCAGACTCTGACCTGGACAGACGCACACTCTCCTGGGTAGAAAACTGGCTAGATGGCCGGGCCGAGAGAGTGGTGGTAAATGGTGTTAAGTCCAGCTGGAGGCCAGTGACAAGTGGTGTTCCCCAGGGCTCAGTGCTAGGTCCAGCCCTGTTCAATGTCTTCATCAATGACCTGGATGAAGGCATTGAGTGTACCCTTAGCAAGTTTGCAGATGACACTAAGCTGGGTGGAAGTGTGGATCTGCTGGAGGGTAGGGAGGCTCTGCAAAGGGACCTAAACAGGCTGGACCTCTGGGCAGTGTCCAACGGCATGAGGTTTAACACGGCCAAATGCCGGGTCCTGCGCCTGGGGCACAACAACCCTTATGCAAAACTACAGACTGGGAGAAGCCTGGCTGGAAAACTGCCAGGAGGAGAGGGACCTGGGGGTGCTGGTCGACAGCCGACTGAACATGAGCCAGCAGTGTGCCCAGGTGGCCAAGAAGGCCAATGGCATCCTGGCTTGTATCAGAAATGGTGTGACCAGTAGGTGCAGGGAGGTGATTCTCCCTCTGTATTCAGCACTGGTGAGGCCGCTCCTTGAATATTGTGTCCAGTTCTGGGCCCCTCTGCACAAGAAGGATGTTGAGGCTCTGGAGCAAGTCCAGAGAAGAGCAACAAGGCTAGTGAAGGGGCTGGAGAACAGAACCTATGAGGAGCGGCTGAGAGAGCTGGGGTTGTTTAGCCTGGAGAAGAGGAGGCTGAGAGGAGACCTCATTACTCTGTACAACTACCTGAAAGGAGGTTGTAGAGATGAGGGAGCAGGCCTCTTCTCCCAAGTGACAGGGGACAGGACAAGAGGGAATGGCCTCAAGCTCAGCCAGGGTAGGTTTAGGCTGGAGATTAGGAGGAGGTTTTTCACACAGAGGGTCATTGGGCATTGGAATAGGCTGCCCAGGGAGGTGGTTGATTCACCTTCCCTGGAGGTGTTTAAGGCGTGGGTGGATGAGGTCTTGAGGGACTTGGTTTAGTGTTAGATAGGAATGGTTGGACTAGAAGATCCGATGGGTCCCTTCCAACCTGGTTGTTCTGTGATTCTGTGATTGGCAGCTTTGCCATAAGATGACGATTGCAGAGCAGCCTTGTGGCCTGATGACAGTCAGTATCAGCCTGTGGTTCCTGGCCCAGTACACAGCCTGGGCCACAGAGCAGGGCTCTGGGAACACTCATCCTAGTTAAAAGGGATAACCTAGCTACCTGGCTGCATGCAGCTTCTAACCCAGAGGAGTACGAGCCTGGTCATGGACTCTGTAGGGAAGATCATTCATGCTTATGAATACATGCCCATAATTGCGAAAACAAGTGGCACATATCTGTTTACTTCTACACATATATGCAATAATATCCATGTGTGTTATGATGACTTTTTGAATTGCAAGTCAGTGTTCGCAATTCTGTTTAAATGAAAAACACATTAGCAAGTTTGCAGATGACACAAAGCTGGGTGGAAGTGTGGATCTGCTGGAGGGTAGGGAGGCTCTGCAAAGGGACCTAAACAGGCTGGACCGCTGGGCAATGTCCAACGGCATGAGGTTTAACACGGCCAAATGCCGGGTCCTGCACTTGGGGCACAACTACCCTAGACAGTGCTACAGACTGGGAGAAGCCTGGCTGGAAAGCTGCCTGGAGGAGAATGACCTTGGGGTGTTGGTCGACAGCCAATTGAACATGAGCCAGCAGTGTGCTCAGGTGGCCAAGAAGGCCAATGGCATCCTGGCTTGTATCAGAAATGGTGTGACCAACAGGTGCAGGGAGGTGATTCTCCCTCTGTCCTTAGCACTGGTGAGGCCGCTCCTTGAATCCTGTGTTCAGTTCTGGGCCCCTCACCACAAGAAGTATGTTGAGGCTCTGGAGCGAGTCCAGAGAAGAGCAACAAAGCTGGTGAAGGGGCTGGAGACCAAGTCTTACGAGGAGTGACTGAGAGAGCTAGGGTTGTTTAGCCTGGAGAAAAGGAGGTTGAGAGGAGACCTCATTACTCTCTACAACTACTTGAAGGGAGGTTGTGGAGAGCAGGGAGCTGGCCTCCTCTCCCAAGTGACAGGGGACAGGACAGGAGAGAATGGCCTCAAGCTCCACCAGGGAAGGTTCAGGCTCAACATAAGTTAAAAATTCTTCACTGAAAAAGTTATTAGGCACTGGAATGGTGGATGAGGTACTGAGGGGCATTGTTTAGTGATTGGTACGAATGGTTGGACTAGATGATCCAGTGGGTCTCTTCCAACGTGGTGATTCTGTGATTCCCCAAAAGAGCAGGCAGCATATTCTCTAGAGCACACAATTTCTTGATATCTATGTTATGGATCTTGTATTTTCACTTATTCTCCATGTAGCCCTGAATAGACTTACTTCCTAATGTACAATGGAATATAGGATATGCCTTTATCTACCTCACTCAGCAATATCCAGCAAGGATTAAATGTAGAATAATCTCAAAATGTAATGAGTAGAGATAAAAGTAAAATTACTATAAAAGAGACATTAAATACAGGTATAGGAGCAGTTACCTGAAACGAGTTGATTTTATTGTAAGAGGAAAAAACTCCCCAAAGCAAAATTAAAAAAAAAACCACAAACAAAAAAACCCCACTTGACAAGATTACAAATTGAAAATGTACATTCAAGCAATGTGTTGGAGTTTTTCTAAGAAAGAGTGTGTAACCAACACAACAAATAAACGAAATGAAGATAAGTACAAATATACCACCTTAAATAATTATTATAGGGTATTATCATCTCACATGTGGAATTAACTTGTCACATGGTAATTGAAATTACTTTTTGCTAAAAGTCTACTTTCAAATTAATGGTGATGTGTGTGGTTGTCTAAAGTACCCAACCTTTTCTTAAAGCAGAAAAAATTATTCTTGTGGGTAATTTTATGTCATTGCACAGCTTATCAATAAATCTGCTCATATTTTATTATGTTAGAATATTGATCTGCTCAAAATTTTGTATTAAAATGGCTATTTTCCCAAACAGACAATTCAACAAAAGTCCAGTGTGAGTGTTAATGTTTCATAGAGAAGAATGTTTTCCCCTGTTTTGTTTTCAGTGACATTAAAACAAACATTATTTTATCACTGCAAAGAAACTCTCCCTCCCTACTTTCTGTCCCAGTGGCCTGGGGGGAAAAAAGTAATTGCTTTTTATAAAACCTTTTTGTCTAATTGGACTTTAAACTATCATGAAAATACAAGATAAAGAGTTCTTAATGTTGATAAAAAAAGAATCTGTCTCTGCTCTTCTTGGCCATACTGACATGCACCCACTGCCAGGGGAAGTACAGCTGGATGGATTATTTGAGTGAGACCATACTTCTTCAAAGGAGTGCAGTGAAAGTTGTTATTGTTTTGTCCTGCTGGAAAAAGATCTCACAGATATTAATATTAGTAACATGCTTAAAATGGAGACCAAAAGGTACTCTTTAAAGACATTTTTAATTAATTAAAGAAAAGTAAATAAATAGGGAAGAGTTCAGAGACCAGGAGTTCTTACTGATGTCATGGAAAATGTGTTGACTAAGCATTTTTGTAAAGGAAGTCACATGTTGTAAAGAAGTTCATGTGATGCTATGAGCAAAGGAAAATAAATACGTAGGCATTGGAAAATAAAGACAATGGGTTATAAAAGGGTATGGCAAAATGAGAAAATTTCTCCAGCCAAACTCCTACCGATGTTCACAGCTGTATTTCTAACAACCAGCACCAGTAGTGAGAAGAAATAATGTTTTGTGTGTTATTTATGGTACTTTTTATTTGCTGTTTCATTACTGAACAGGAAGACACATTTCTAACCTAAGGGAAGTAACAGTATTGCTGAGTCGTCTGTCAATAAATAGATCTCTTAGAGATCTACACCCAGTATTGAAGGGTTATTGATGCATGTGCCTGAAATAATATGCAAATATATGTGCAAAAAGTACATTATTTGCATACTTTTGTTAGGAATGTGCTTAGATATGGCATTAAATTGTGGCCCAAGAGATAGTTTTTCCCGTATTAACTATACAACCTTGTAACAAGTGAATGAACTTGCAAATTAAGACATTTCATAGGCTTTTGATCATCACACAAATATATGAAACTTCTTTGAAGCTCCTGTGTTACCTTACCATGCTGTAAACCTCTGGGAAAGGATGTGACTAAGCCATAGATAGTTTAATGCTTGATCTGGCCTTCAGGTTTCCAGTTAGTGGTTTTGAATGTAACTAAACGTGTACAGTAAAACAAACAAGTTTTTTGGGTTTTTTTCCCCCACAATTGGCATGCTATTTAAAGTGTGAAAAGAATTCTGCTGAAAGAAACTTTGAAGTGGCAGAATAGAGCTTTCCCCAGAGAGACAATTTGCAATACCCAACATAAAAACTGCAGGGTCTGCTGACTGAGAAAAGGTACAAACAAGGAAAATTTATTTTGAAGGAGCAGAGATCAATATTTCTGACAGCAAATTCTGGCAAAAAGCAGCATCAAGAAGAAAGATGCTGTAACATTAAAACAAACAAGATTTACTATATTACTTATGGCAAGGGAAAGGATGGAGATATTTTTCTAAATGATTGGTGGAGTACACTCCAAGGTTTGAAAGATATGACTGTGCTAGCATCTTAATCTAATGTTCAGATGAATGTCAGTCTCACAATTTATCTTAGTTCACTTACTCCAGAGCGCAAAATAGATAGACTGGTAATTAAATTAAACTTGTTTGTTTCTTTCTTTCAGTGTTTATTAACAAGAAAATACACACTCTCTGCCTCAAATTATCACAATGCTGCAGTGGTGTGGGAGTAATGCAATTAATGTTTAGGATGTAATAACTGAGAGGAGTTCATAATCCCGCACTTCTAGCCAGCTGTTGTCAGAATTTTGTACTGACAAATTTTTGCACAATGAATGAAATGTATAAAAATTGGCTTTAATAAGAAATAGTCTCTGTTATATAAAATATAAAGATTGATTTATTCCCTACTCAGTACATGGAGTTGTAGTGAATTCCACTTTAGAAAAAAATGTTAAATGAACTAATTAAGTATTAAGCCCAAACCAGATGGGTTTGTTGCTGCATCAGTAATACAGGCCAGTAATAAATGATCTACAGATTCAGTTTTTAAACTATCCATGGATAACTCTAATTAAATTCTCCTACTAAAAGTACACTAGAATATCATGTTAAATGGGAAAGTATCTGATCCAGAACAAATGCTGATGTGTGTTGCAACATGTTAATCTTATTATGAAAATGTGAGTACCTGGGGGTCGTTCAGAGGGCTAAACTTCTCCTTCCATTTGGACTAACCTAAGACCCCTGCCAGTGCTAGGAGGGTACCAGTTTTCTTGCTTTCCCATGGGTAAAGATCTAACAAAATCACATTCTATATTCTTCTAAAAAAGTCAAACTATGTTTTAGCAGATGGAGCTTGGAGTTTGGTTCTATATAAGGAGATGAGCAAATACTATCATTTACAGAGAGTTGTGAATGACTTTCAAAAGTGAAGTCAATTTTGAGCCGATTATCTGAACAGATAACTGGAAAGCCTGACACATTAGCAAGTTTGCAGATGACACAAAGCTGGGTGGAAGTGTCGATCTGCTGGAGGGTAGGGAGGCTCTGCAAAGGGACCTAAACAGGCTGGACAGCTAGGCAATGTCCAACGGCATGAGGTTTAACATGGCCAAATGTTGTGTCCTGCACTTGGGCCACAACAACCCTATGCAGAGCTACAGACTGGGAGAAGCCTGGCTGGAAAACTGCCTGGAGGAGAGGGACCTGGGGGTGTTGGTCGACAGTCGCCTGAACATGAGCCAGCAGTGTGCCCAGGTGGCCAAGAAGGCCAATGGCATCCTGGCTTGTATCAGAAACGGTGTGACCAGCAGGTGCAGGGAGGTGATTCTCCCTCTGTACTCAGCACTGGTGAGGCCGCTCCTTGAATATTGTGTCCAGTTCTGGGCCTCTCACCACAAGAAGTATGTTGAGGCTCTGGAGCGAGTCCAGAGAAGAGCAACAAGGCTGGTGAAGGGACTGGAGAACAGAACCTATGAGGAGCGGCTGAGAGAGCTGGGGTTGTTTAGCCTGGAGAAGAGGAGGCTGAGAGGAGACCTCATTACTCTCTACAAGTATCTGAAAGGAGGTTGTAGAGAGGAGGGAGCTGGCCTCTTCTCCCAAGTGACAGGGGACAGGACAAGAGGGAATGGCCTCAAGCTCCACCAGGAGAGATTTAGGCTGGAGATTAGGAGGAAGTTTTTCACAGAAAGGGTCATTGGGCATTGGAATAGGCTGCCCAGGGAGGTGGTTGATTCACCTTCCCTGGAGGTGTTTAAGGCGTGGGTGGATGAGGTCTTGAGGGACTTGGTTTAGTGTTAGATAGGAATGGTTGGACTAGAAGATCCGATGGGTCCCTTCCAACCTGGTTGTTCTATGATTCTATGATTCTATGATGGGCACACACAGCTGACAATTTTGGTAAGGGATATCTAATCTCATGTAGAAAAGTGGTTTGGGTGTACAGAGCTCTGCAGCAATGCTCAGTGGAACTCCTACCATAGACCATGTGAATTAGCTCTAAGACCCCTTTAGAGCTAAATATCCATGACAAGCTTAACTTCAGACTACTGAAGTATATTTTAAAACATATAATCATTTGGAGGAACAAGGGAGGAAGACACCAGCCCTCACTTCTGGCCTGCTCTTAACTACAGTTTTTTACTAACACTTCCTACACAAGAATTTAAATATATAAGAATCATCCTACTTCATATAGTATAAGCAGGTGATCGTTTCATGCAATCCATTTCATTAGCTTTTTCACTTGGCCATAGTTCAGGATTCAGACAAAAGAGAATAATTTTCTTATGCTTTCTTCCCCAATCTCTTTGTCTGCTCTGTATCTCTTTACTCTTTTCCATCCTCACTTTCTCTTACTCATGCATTCTCGCACATGCTCTTACACTCTTGATTTTTCACTCTTGTATGCTCTTGTTCTCTCTCTCTTCCTTCTGTCTCTTCCATTTTATTCTCCTTTCTTTCTTACTTTGTCTGATTTTTTTTTAACAAATGAAAATGAACACCGTAATTTTGCCTTTCACTCTAGCGGTATCAAAGCCCATGATAGAAAATGACAGAATTCTACATCAATGACCAATCTCTCAAAGTAAAAAAAGTCACTATAATCACAAAATGTTGACTGTTCATGAGACCACCTTAATAATCAAAGAAAAGTGAACTTCAGAGGTTATCTTGGCTGGTATCAACAGAGGGCTTTGAAGGTCAGGATAGAAATTTACAATATATCCTTTATTTAGATAACCCAAAGAACTGGAAGACACGTAGTATTGCTTAGATATTAGTGATATTTTCATATCTCTCCATTGATATAAGAAGAAGCCCCAGGAGTCAGAGAGTGCTTGGAGCTCCTGCCAACTATAGCAGAGAGGTCTGTAGTAGTGACTGGATCAAGAATATGGTTTTTTTTTCTGCAAGCATAATCCAAGGGTTTGTAGCTGATGTTTCTTCTAAGGAAAGAATATAATATATCCTTAGGGCACTGCTAATTTTGGATGAAGACAGGCATTTTCAGCAACATCATGTAACCTTGCAATATGAGTTTCTTGCCAAATGTTATGTGATTTTTCAGATATGAGCTTCTGCTTACTGTCTTCGTGACATTCGGAGTAAGTATAGTTCACTAGAATGAGGTATTTACCAGGGTGGTTTGCAGCATTTAATAATTAGATACTCCAGCCTTGGCAAACTGTAGGAAAGACCTCATAGGTGTCGTTTAATCCTGCTAACACGTATAATGTGTGCCTCACTAATGTGGCAATTTCATTAGCAGAACACTAATTACTAGAGCTGTGGGATTTTCACAGCTTCATCTTACAAACAAGTTCCCTTTGCTAAACTGAAAAACTCTTTGAATTGTCCTTACCTGGAAACTTCCCCTCTAAGGCCCACAAAGTATTTTACAATGTTTCACTCTTCCTTGGCCCCCAGTTCTTTTTATGTCTATTGCAGACTTAAAGAAATCATCACTGTCTTTTTGTCTGATTTTATTTCTCTTTGCTAAGAGTTATTATTGGCTACGAGTTTTACCTTGTGTCTAGGAAGCCATTTAAAGAATCTTGCTCATGTTTTTACATCCTGAAAATAGTTGTATCTATCTGAAGTGCAGGAAAAGAAGACTTTAAGACTCAGTTCTGTTTGTCTGTTTTGATTGAGCAGGATTTCCTCCTACATCATGATTCTGATTGGTCTCCAGATTTGTGAAGCATGTAATCTTATCTAACCTTATTCAGGAACGCAGACAAAACTTAGAGACTCTCTATAGCTCTGGGGATGGCCCTTGACATTTGCATAGTTGTCAGTACTCCCAGGGCCAGGGGAATGAGAGATGCAGAGTAGAGCTGGGAGAAAGGAAGGAGGATGCGTTTTACAGAGAGTAATTCTTTTCTTTCGCTGTTGTATGTGACAAGGCTTGGATTTTTTTTTACATATCCATCTACTTGATATTTTGGGAGTAGTGGCATACCCTTAGTATATTTAGCTGATGTGTGGGTCTTTTTCAGCCTTTCAAGCATGAAATGAAGCCTATACAGTCAGTCAGTGCCAACTTTGATATTGAAAGTGATTCTTTTCTTCTTATTGTTTTCCCTAAATTGTAATAAAAGAGGTGTTATCTCCTTCATTCCCTTGATGCATTTTACATTTAAACCCAAGACCATAGTATGTATCTGGCAGACTTAGGTGTGAAGCAAAATCTATTTTTGAAACTGAAATTGAAAGGAAGAACTGAGTAGGAGAGGTTTGTGAATATTTCCTTATGGGAAAAAGGAGTGTTGTCAGTTTTAACACCTGGCATGTGACTTCCTTGAAAAAGATGCACATCCTAATTTGTGCGTTTGAGCGGGTCTTCATAGGTTAAATGTAACCTATACGTGTATATGTGTGCGCATATATTCACCTTCAGAAACAATGTCATGTATTTAGTCTGATTTATTTTCAGGATTAAATTTCTCTGAAATAAGACATTCTCCAACTGAAAGACATAAAATACTGATTTAGTCAAATGGGTGGCACAATGTCTTATTTGATTTATTTGTTATTTTTAACTGAACATAAACTGTAGCATTTACAGAAGTATTTTGGTAATTTTCCTTAAAAGTTTATTTTAAGACATTTTAAGGTTTAGGGGATAAAAAGGTGTAACTTAAAGGTGTAACTCAATCACTCTTTAATCAGAAATGTGAGATGTTAACATGAAGTACAGTCTCTCTGCTTCATCTTAAATCCATTCTTCCATTTGGTTTGCGAATTTCCCTGATTAGCTGTGAATCATCATTGTGTTTTTATTTGAATAAGGGTCACTGCCAAATAACTGGTTTTGATTCTGGCTTGGGAAGCCAAGTGAAAAACATAAGAGATGAATTTGTCAGTTCAAAATGTCAATCCAGAATGTCTTTTCAAGTTTTATCTGTTGGAGGTTTTATCTGTTGGGTGTTTTTAAGCTAGTTGGATTAGGGGGAGATTTGTGTTGTTTACATTCAGATATATAAATCCAAATGTGTCTGAAAAGCCATACACAAGAGAAGCTGTGTAGAATCATTATATATATCATTCAGGAATATCTAGGTGAGTTCCCATATATTGTCCCCCTCTGCTAACAGCAGGATTAATCTGTTGGGTAGAAAGAGATGTCTAGATCTGCAAAACAAGTCTGTGTTATTATAGGCATACTCGCTTGTATGAATACTATGACTCTTTCTGTGCACTGGATAGTATTTGATTGTGTGTTTCATTTCATTGCAGTATCATTTCATTACAGTATTTTACTGTCTTCTTAGCAAAGTCTTTCCAGGGATAGAGTAGATTTAAGAAAAAAGAGGGGGGTGGTTTTTGTATGATTTGTTTGTTTGGATTCATTTATGCATGCATATATATTTTATATATAGATATACACATACATGCTATTAGCGTCAATTATCAGAAGGTAGTATCCTCTTTTTTTTTTTTAATAATGCCATATTATGTTTGTGTTTTAAAATTAAGATGACAGTTATTGCCCTTCAGTATTTCTGGTGGCAGAATTCTGTAGTAGCTTTTCTGTGTATTTTCCATGCAAAACATTAGGAAATATTTGAACACTGAAGCTTATGTACCTTTGTGTATTTATCACAGTTCAAATGCCAAGAGAAGATGGTGGTGTTCCACCATTTTGGAAGATTTAAATTTAGGTTTTATAGAAAAATAACTTTAAAATAAGGAAGTTGATGGTACTAGAATTCAAGCTAAATTTTGTGGTGGAAGACTGGCAGAACGCATAGCATTTTAGGACAGAGGTTTAGTACTTATTTTTATAATGCTTATAATAATTCTATTACAAAAGACACTGTATAAATGCATAATGAAAAGCATTCTGTGCCCCATGACAGTAAACTTGCACACAGCACTATTCAAATAGTATCCATGAGTACCAGGAGAAGTTTGAAGCTTGTTCTTCAGGAAAAATCCAGCAAGTTATATGGTAATGCAGTAATAAATGTGAGAAGTAGTCCAAGGTGATGGGTAGGATGTAGGCACGTAAGATCTGCTTTTTGTGTGTATGACTAGATAGATGGTTAAGGTTTACCCGAGTCTTTTTAGATCTGCTTTCTCAGTCTTTATTACCACAACACAAATAGAGGGGACAGCAATGATCAGCATGTGCTAATGGGCACCCATGCAACTAGGTTTGTAAAATTTTTTGGATGGATTGGCTAGACTGGACACCTACAAGTCCTGTGCAGACCCAGCATAGATGGAGATGCTCACAGTTCTGGAAGGAATCTGAAGCTTTAGGTCATTGATGGAAACTTAGACAGGAAAGGCAAGTAAAAGTCCACAGGTTTAAAAATTTTGCTAATGTTACCACTAAGAAGAAGGTTTTCTTTTTTGGTTTCTTAGAATCAAACAGACTGTTCAATGCCTACTAGGCATGCCTACATTTTTAATAAGTCTTTATCTGCTACCCATTTCGCAGAAAAATCTAAGCCATAAAATATAATAGAGGCAGGAAAAAAATGTTTTAATAAAACCCATGATGTAACCTCAGCCAAAATCCATAGATTATATGATGGTTTATGGTAGCAAGCAAATTAATATGGCAGTGAGCTTTTTCAGTTAAGACATATATCAATATATTTTATAGAAATATTGTATAGTTTATATTTTTAATACTTTATGAAATGTGAAGGGAGTCTAGTTACCCAACACATAAGGCTTCCTGAGGTTCATACGCATTACAAAAAGTAGTTGTGCTAATAAACCTTTATATACTGTGTTTTGCTAGCTCAGTTCTCAGCACAGACTCAGAAGATCAACCTGCTTATATTTATGGGAAAAAAAACAGCTTGAAGAATAATGTGATATTAAGTAGAGAGGGGAAAGGAAATGTTCCTGATCTTCCCACTGAGAAGACAAATGATGACACTTTTTCTTTCTTTCCCAAAACCCATAGTATTCCCCTCACTCTCAATAAGAAAAATTAACCTTAAGAATAAGAAATCCAAAGATCATAAAGCATGAAGAGAAAGCGGAATTGATCTTGGATACAAGATGGGATTGAGCTATAATATAACTAGTTACAGGTCTTTTCCTCCTGAAACGCAAACCCAATTGATTTATTGTCATGACTCCCAGCTTGAATTTTTTTAGGAAGGAACTGTATATGTTAGGTAGCACGTTGCCTTCAATTTGCCATACTATGTCTTAATTGCCAATGCTAGAAGTTCATGGTAGTATTTTCCAACTTCAAAGGCTTTAGCGACTTAAACGGCATGAGTGGATCAGATTTATAAGAACACAGTGACAATGATATGATGTCTATTTTAGAATCATAGCCTTATTTTTCAATTTATTGTACATCAAAGTGAAGTAAGTACACAAAAAAAGATAATAGTTTTAGTCAGCATTCTCTTCTTTTGCTATCAGAGGAACAGAAAACATTCTTTTGCTTAAAGAACTGACATTGAGAGCTGGAATTAACATGTTTTTTTTATTCTTATGGTCAAGGCAAATGATCTTAAAATTCTATTCTGAATATCTTTGCTTCCCTACTTATCATTGATTTACCTCGCTATAACGCCAATACAGTGTTCAACTAGGCAGGGGAATGGCTGGTGTAAGTGGAAGAAAATCTGGTTCATGAGGTACAGGGTGCAGGGCATGGTATGAGGAATTTTACTTTGTAGTGTCCAGTTCAAATTGTTTACTTGGGGTAGTAGTGATGATGATACAGCAATGATACATGATCCATGCCAAATCAAAGCATCTTAATTGGTGGGAACGGCTAGAGTACTGAAGAATCTTTAATCAAACTGGGGATGACTAGAGGATGATTACTCCAATTAAATGTGAATGTTGGTTTTAGAATAGCCATATTGGTAATGCTATAGCAATGTTTTTTATATTGCAGTAGATAACTGAGAGTAGTCCAAATTCTTATATAAATTGTCTAAATAATTATTTAGAAATGAAACTACACGCAGAGTGAATTTATACCCTTCCATTTATTCAATCTAATAAGGATTTTCTCTATTTTTTGTATGAATTATCTTAAATTAGCATTTCTGTTTATGAATGCTCTGCTTGAAATTTAAGAACTTCTGGGTTTCTCCTACAATGAAAGACAGCTGAAAGGTCATTACATTTCTTGCTGGGTTGTGAAATCTAAGCTATAATCAGTGAATCAGGTGAAAAATCTATTTTCCTCATCCAATGATTTTCAGAGGAGATGGAGTCAAATATATTTATCTCTGTACTGTAATAAGGAACAGAAAATATTATTGCTCTTCCAAGTGCTCTGACTGTGACAACAAATTAAAATAATCAATGTTATCAGAGAAAAACAGAGGAAAATATTATGATGAAGCATATGAAAGTGAGAGAGAAGATATCTTCCATTGACATAATAATAAAATCATAATATCTTTGTAAAATGATGGAGATTTTCTTGTCCAGAGTATTTTTCAAATCTTTTATGCTTAAACTATTGAAAGATGTAGGTAATACTTCTGATAGATCAGCATGTTAAGCACCAATTTGTTAGTATTGCCAATGCTCCCACTGCCAGGACATTATTTTGTATATTCTAAGTCTTCTACATATCTACATCTTGATCATCTAAGATTTTTCAATGCCATATTCCTCAGATGAAGCAGCATCAAGTTGTAATAATCTTTCCATTGTTCCTTTGCAGGGAAGTTTTCTTTTTTCCCTGCTTGTTTTTTGTTTTTTTTTTTTTTTTTTTTAATTTAGGAATTGTTTAATTGAACAATTCAAAATATCCACTGGTGCAAAATATTAAAAAAAATTTAATCTAGAAAATTTGTTTCAAAGTAGTGGCAATACCTGTTGCTTAAGTGGAATGGTAGTTCCAAAGTAAAAGACACTCATCTTCAGTTTTATCAGATTTACAGTCAAGCATTGCACCTCTGTGACATGGATTACATAGCTGAAAAAATGAAAAAGGTTAATTAATTTCAGGTTAAATAAGAGAAGCTGAAAAAAATGAAAAAGGCTAATTAATTTCAGGTTAAATAAGAGAAGCAATTTGTGCTATCCCCTTTGACCTTTCCCTCCCTCATCTCTGTCTTGCCCACTCCTGTTTTTCACTTGTTCTTCTTTCTTACACATGAAGCACCATCTGGGATTCTCAGGCTTTGCAGAGGAAGAAGTGGACAAGGATCTCAATGAGAATATCTTAGGCAGAGGAAACAGAAGGAAAACTTGGAGTCTCCAATCTATTTCTTCACCTGACTAATAATTCCTTTCACCCTTTAACAAGGTTCTGGCAGACTACCTCCACTGTTTTATCTATTTTGCTTGCTTTCTTTCTCTCTATCCTGAGGGAATTCTCTATGTATTTTCCATTCCTTGAAACTGGAGTTGTGAAGGTTACAAATGTCATCCTGTTCATTACAATCCCCAACACTACCCCTTATCTCCATATGAGGACAGATACTACTATTCTGCCCTAGTGCTGGTCCAGCAGCTGACCTCCTCAACATGCCAGCTTGCTAAGGTGTCTCAGTTTGCCTATTCCCTGCCACTTTTTAAACTTTCTTTTGCCTAAAGTCCAGATGAACTGCTTTCTCTGGTACAGTTGTAAGTGCTATGAATAAGGAGCGGTAGATAGTCATATGACTGGATAACAGAGCGTTTACCATACTAAAGTGAAACAAAAGCCTTGTGCAGAACTTTGTCCCTCTTCTTCACACCCTATGGCAAGTTCTACAGGCCTAAGGACCTTGTTATAGAGACACAGGCCTTTTTCCTTTTCCTTTTGATAATCAAGCAGACACTTAGTCTATTTTTCAGGCACGGCGTTCATGGCTGTGAGTAATTCTGCCCAGTACATTAAACCCTAGCCTAAATTTTAGGACTTGTGTTTTGCAAAATAGTCCTTGCAATGGATATTAGATTTATGACACTGTAAATAGAGAGCAGGACTTTATTTTTAATCGTCAGGGAATAAAGACAGTGGTAAGGTTTCTTTTTTCTCGCTCCTGGGTCAAGGTTTGACTTAAAAAACAAGCAGTGAAAAGCAAGTATGGTCACTGCTTCTAATGGTGGTGCTGCTGCTATGAATTCACTTTCCTCTTGCTTTTGGTAACCTGTCTTAATATGGCCCTGACCTCTGCTTTCACAGTGTCAAGCATGGTAGAAACAACAAACCTTGAGAAAGTGATGTCTGATGGCAGGATCTATTTGGGTTAAATTCTTCCACCAACCTTTAAAAACTCAATTCTCCAGTAGCAGGAAGCAGCAGGATGTCCATGGCAAGCAGTACAGTGACTATGTTATACAAACTTGCAATAAAACATTTTGCCCTCAGTTTTGATGGAAAATAGAGAGACCCCATGTGTGATCATTTACATTAAATATTTTAGAATGTCTTCTGAAAAGACTTTGATGCGAAGTTTAATATTAATGAGAAACAGGATTCTAGTCTGTCACTGATATATCTCCTTCCCAAAACCAGTTCAATTTTACCATGTAATACTGTGACATTAATCGAATGGAAACAGATGAGAATAAACAAATGCATGACTGCACTTAGCAGTGGGCACTATTCAGTCCTGTTTAGTCCACCATGAATGTAAAAGCTAATGGAAATTTCTCTGTGCTGTACAGTCATGGCCCAAAGTCTTGCTTGAAAAATTCAGGATCAAGAGCCTTTCTTTCACTAACTTAAGCTTATGACATCCAAAGTACAAATCATGAATATAATATTGTATCATTAATCTATAGATTTGAGTTGAGTCGTAAGACTAATAAAGCTTTTAACTCACCAGGCAAAAGGCATTGTACTGAACAAAAGTGGTATACTTAGTGAAAATTCATGCTACTCCTGGAAAATGTGAATGGATTTTGGAACACTGTGTACTGTTTGGGTATTTTCAAGTTAAACACAAATACAAAGACCACCTACTGTGGGTAAATGACACCAGCTGTTTTACCACAAGGGGGACCCAGTGTAGTTATAGCTTTCTTTTGGAGAGCTTTGGTGTCGTTCAGTACATTGTGATTCTACATAGTTTGTGGTAAGATAAATACAGGTTAAAAGACAAGGAAAGAAAGGTGGGAAGAACATGAGAAATAGTATTTAGGGCATAGAACAACCAGGTTGGAAAAGAACAACCAGATCATCAAGTCCAACCATTCCTACAAATCACTAAACCATGCACCTCAGTGCCTCATCCATCCGTCCCTTAAACACCACAGGGAAAGTGACTCACCCACCGCCCTGGACAGCCTCTGACAGTGCCCAATGACCCTTTCTGTGAATTTTTTTCTCCTAATGTTAAGTCTAAACCTCCCCTGGTGGAGTTTGAGGCCATTCCCTCTTGCCCTGTCCCCTGTCACTTGGGAGAAGAGGCCAAGTTCCCTCCTCTCTACAACTCCTTTTTAAGTAGTTGTAGAGAGCAATGAGGTCTCCCCTCAGCCTCGTCTTATCCAGGCTAAACAACTCCAGCTCTCTCAGTCGTTCCTCATAAGGCTTGTTCTCCAGTCCACTCACCAACTTCATTGTTCTTCTCTGGACTTGCTCTAGAGCCTCAACATCCTTCTTGTGCTGAGGGGCCCAGAACTGAACACAGTATTCGAGGTGCAGTCTCACCAGTGCTGAGTACAGAGGGAGAATAACCTTCCTGCACCTGCTAGTCATTCCATTTCTCATCCATGCCAAGATAACATTGGCCTTCTTGGCCACCTGGGCCACTGCTGGCTCATGTTCAGTCAGCTGTCAACCAACACCCCCAGGTCATTCTCCTCCTGGCAGCACTCAAGCCAGATTTCTCCGAGTCTGTAGCGCTGCACAAGGTTGTTGTGCTCAAGTGCAGGACCTGGCATTTGGGCTTGTTAAACCTCATCCCACTGGTCTCAGTCCAGCGATCCAGCCTGTTCAGATCCCTTTGCAGAGCCTCCCTACCCTCCAGCAGATCCACACTTCCGCCCAGCTTAGTGTCATCTGTAATTTGCTACGGGTGCACTCAATGCCTTCATCTAGGTCATTAATGAAGACATTGAACAGGGCTGTATCCAGCACTGAGCCCTGGAAACGCCACTTGTCACTGGCCTCCAGCTGGATTTAACACCATTTACTACCACTCTCTGGGCCCAGCCATCCAACCAGTTTTTCACCCAGGACAGTGTGCATATTTACAAGTAAAGACTGAAGTAAAGAAGGCATTAAGCACCTCAGCCTTTTCCTCATCCCCTGTCACTGTTGCTCCTTCTGCATCCAATAGGAACTGTATATATATAATCTCTCTAGTCCTCCTTTTATTGTTAATATATTTATAGAAAGTTTTTATACTATCTTTCACAGACTTCGCCAATCTGATTTCGAGATCGGCCTTAGCCCTCCTGATTTTTTCCCTGAATGATCTCATTTTTCTCCTGTAGTTCACCAAGATGCCTGTCCCTTCTTCCAAGGCTCATAAACATTTCTCTTCTTTTCGATATCTCTCAAGAGCTCACTGCTCAAGCAAGCTGGTATTTTTCCCTCATCAGGTCTTTTTCCAGAACATGGGGATGGCTTTCGCCTGAGCTGCCAGAATCTCCTTTTTGAAGAGCTCCCAGCCCTCATGGGCTCCCTTGCCATTAAGGTCTGTCTCCCATGAGACTTTGCCAACCAGTATTCTGAAGAGTCTGAAACCTGCCCTCTGGAAGTTTAATGTGACTGTCCTGCTGACCATTCTTTTCAACTCACCTAGAACTGAAAACCCTATCATCTCATGATCACTTTGTCACAGGCATCCTCCTACCACCACATCACCCACAAGGCCTTCTCTATTCACAAACAGCACATCCAGGAGGACTCCTTGCCTTGTCAGTTTGCTCACCAGTTGTGCGAGGAAGTTGTCCTCCACACACTCCAGGAACCTCCTGGACTGCTTCCTTTCTGCTGTACTTCCAGTAGATATCTGGAAGATTGAAGTCACCTATGAGAACAAGAGACATCCATCTAGAGACTATCCCCACCTGTTTATAGAAGAACTCATCAGCTGCTTCTTCTTAGCTGGGTGGTCTGTAACTGACTCCCATCACAAAATCTGCCTTCTTTTGGGCTCCTTTGATTTTAACCCACAGGCACTTGATGTTCTCATTACCACAATCCAGCTCCTCTCCTACCCTTCCTGTCCCACCTGAAGAGTTTGTATCCCAACATAGCTGCACTCCAGCTATACGAGTCATCCCACCATGTTTATGTGATGGCAATGATTTCATAGCCTCCTTGCTCTATGACAGCTTCCAACTACTCCTTCTTACTACCCATGCTACATGCAGTGATGTAAATGCACTTCAGCTGGGCTTGCAAAACTTCAGCCCTCATAGAAGGAATACAGTTTATACCCAATTGCCAGGTCATTGGAATAGTACTGACAAAGTGCCAGTATCTTCCTTACCATCCACAGGTGTAATTGCCCTCACTTGTTCTGTTGTGATATACTGGTGCTTCTCACCAGCACACCATCTTTGAGTCACTGATGTCCCAATTCAAGGTTCACTCCCATCTAGCCTGGTCTCATCCCCCTCCCCCTTCATACCTAGTTTAAAGCTTGATTAACGAGCCTAGCTAGATTTTTTAGCAAGGGCTTTAGCCCCCCTAGGTCATATGCATGTCCCATCCCTACCAAGAAAGCCTGGGGGTGCGTGGGCCACTCCATGATCAAAGAAACCGAAGCCCCTCTCCTCACAACAGGCTTGGAGCTAGGCATTAATCTATTTCTTCTTCTTGCTCCTCTGTATTTAGCATTGGAATAGAGTTAAATACTATTTGAGCCCCAGAGCCCTCCATCATTTTCCCAAAAGCCCTGAAGTCTCTCTTTATGGCTTTGGGTTTTCTTTTCTCTGTATATCACTACCAACTCAGAATACTATCAGAGGATAATTGTCTGTCTCTTGGATCAGGGAAGGAAGTTTTCTAGTTACCTCCTGCACTGATGCCCCTGGTAAGCAGCAGACCTCTCTGTGGAGCAGGTCCAGTCTGCAGATGGGCCCCTCCATTCCTTTTAGAAGGGAATCCCCTACAACAATCTCTCTCTTTTTCTTCTTAATGGAGGATGTTTTTATCTTTTTCTGAGTATGGCACAGCCTGAGGAAAGATTCTAGGCTGTGGGAGCCATCATCTGCACCTCTAGGGGTGGATTCCACCTGCAATGCTTCATATTTGTTCTTTGGGGGGATCTGGGGTTTTGTTGTCTGGGTGGTGGGAGCAGGTTTCCTTCGTCGGGCAGGAACTTGCTGCCATTCACCATCTCTGGTTCCTCCAACCTTGCAGTTTGCAGGTGAGTGGTGTTCAAACACACCAGCTCCAGCAGCCTGCTGAGTTAGTGAGAGGGCACTGCTTCACTAGTCTATCTCCCTCTCAGATTCCCTTATAGTCCTCAGCCTCTTTACCTCCTCCATTGTCCTCAGTGTCTTCTGGTTAGTCTCTAGCCCCTCTCTTCACACTGCCTGCTTGCCTTGCCCTCTTGAACTGCTGCTCAAACTGCCCCATGACAATAACATACCCCACAGCTCCTTGTCCCACTCCTCTTCACCATACTCCCAAGGTGCCATTTAACTCTCCCATGGTAGCTGTCAGGACCTCCTCCTCCCATCAGGTACCATGTAGGACCAGCATTTGCCAGCTGTCAGGAGCCCAGTGCCACCTGCCCCGCTCCTGTCTGGGTTTTTGTCGGATTTTCCCAGCTCAGGGAAGATGCCCACTGCCTCAACTGTCCACTCCACCACAGAACTCACCGTCCTGCTGCTGGGTGCTGCCGAAGAAACAGGGTTAGTTAGGCTTTGCCGCATTTAAATCTCTCGCACATTGATAGCATTTATAGCATAGGGTATAACTCAGAGAATATCTATGCCTGTTCTGAACTTATCTATACTGTACTTTGGGATTTCAGATTTCCAAGGCAAGTTTGGATAAAATTTTATTTGGAAATGCAGTTATTTTTTGTGGAGAAGAAAATTCTTGCCATTCCTCATATGATCTTCAGATTGAAAGCCTACAGTTCAATCCAATACTGTTTACGTCTTTCTTAGAAATAGAACAACGAGATTGGAAGAGACCCATTGGATCATCAAGTCCAACCATTCCTATCAAACACTAAACCATATCCCTCAGGACCTCATCCACCCGTGCCTTAAACACCTCCAGGGAAGGTGAACCAACCACCTCCCTGGGTAACCTATTCCAATGCCCAATGACCCTCTGTGTGAAAAACTTGCTCCTAATGTCTAACCTAAAGTCTGTAAAGGTCCAGACTGAGACCAAGGCTCTCTTGGACAAGGTGCTGTAGTATCAGTACCATTATTGGTTTGTAAGAAAAAACCATGTTATGAAGAGCCATTAAGATTGTTCAAGCTGAGGCAAAACCTGAGGATCACAGAGGGAATAATAAGAATGAGTGAAGCTCAGAGTACACATAATCTGGCCCCTTTTGAATAATGTATCCATTAAACTGTGTCTTCTCTTAGTGGACTATTCCTGCAGAGGCTGCAGTCTAAATACGAGAGGGAAAAAGTATTATGTTTGTGTATGTGTACATCTACATATGCAGGACCACATTTGAAAAGGGATTGTGGAGGATTATCCATGAGGAAAGAAGAAGAGGGGGTGATTTGCTCAAGAATGTGGAGAAAGGCATCTGTTGTATGTGAATATGGAGGTTGTTTCAGGCATGCAGCAAGACAAAAGGTTTCTTTGTAGAAAGGAGACCAAAGGAACACAGAAAGGCCACCATTGGGGAGTAGAGAAAGAGGATAATGTGTAAAGAAAAAGAATTTATGACATATTGTGACTGAAACCAAGCATGTATTGCTCAGTGCTTCCTAAACAATTCCATTGTTAGAGAAGTGCTGTAAACCACCTGAAATATTATAGCTGTTACCTGCAGCATCATTAATGACTTGAGATTATTTCATAAATCAAGCCCTAAAACATAATAGAGTGGAGAGGGCTGGTGCTTTCTATAAAGATGAGATTGAACTGCAAGTGAATTAATGATACCATCATTGCAGCCTTTAATCTATTTTATAGAGAACTGCTTCTCCTTTTATGAACAATTTGTCCTTTAGAGAATTCTCTAATATTTCTGAGTAAGTAAACTTTTTGAAGTTTTCTTCTGTTTGAAATAAAGAACTTTATTTGGTTTGTTCCTGAGGAAAGGAATTAAGTCAGTTACAGTTTCTTTAGATCTATGCAGACTGCAATGGGTTAATCTTTGTGTAAGCAAGTAAATACATGAAATTTCACTAAGGCCAGCATTAGCAACATGCACTGTGCATGACTTTATGCAAAAACATGGTAACCAGTCTAACTTGGACCCCTGCTACTAATGCCTCAGTAATTGCAGATGGAAAAATTGATCTATATCTCCGGATATTTTTGAGAAACAAAGATTGAATAATTAATTGTAGCAAGAAAAACAAAAAGAAATAACACCTTTAAGTGTCTCAATAGAGAAGTGTAACATTTTTTATTGTGGCATATTTAGTTTTCATAAGGGAAGAACTACTGTTTTACTTTTTTACTCTTTAGGTCTTTACTTTTTACTCTCATGCATTGTGCATTAGACTCATCATCTCTTTGAGAAGATTGCTGTGGTAATTCAGTCTAAAGATGATGTCCAATCTAACAAAGTTTATGAAAACCTACCCTTCAATCTAAACTGTAATCAGTTTATAACAAGCTCTCTTTTCCTGTGCTTCATTACTGTGACAAAATCTCTTTTTCATACCTCAGAATGATAAGGCAGGGTGGAAAAAAAAGTCATTTTCCATCACCAGGTGTGCGTGAAAGGAAGATGGGCTTAAGCACACAGAATTGATTTATTTGCATTCTTCTATTGCCTTGGTTGCTGCATCTTTGAAAGAAGTTAATATCATATCTTTGCTTTGGCCTCTGGAATGGCAGGCCCTAGCAATCACGCATGCTTCTTAGAGCAGACAAATAATCTAGACCAATGGAGTCCCAGTACGTATTGATTCATTTGGAAATGAGGTAGACTAGTAACAAAAAGCATTTTAGAATGTATTAGCTGGACATATTGGACTGGGGAGGGGGTGTGGGGGTTAAAACCCCCCCAAAATAGAAAGCATTTTGGAGTTGGTTAGCTCTCCTGATAAGATTATATGCTTTTGAATAACACCCTAACGCCACCAGCTAGTTGCTTGTAATGTTTCTCTTTTCCATATATTGTTCTACTTTTAACATTTTTGTCTCCTACTCTCCCCCGGGAAGGCTACTCACATGGGGGGAGTCATTGGTATCAGCAGATTGTTAATCTGCTACTGATACCATTAATCTAGTATCTCACAGAATTTACTACAAAACAAGGTTGCTTGCTCAAATAAGTCCAATTTCCTGACTCAGTCCTCATCCTCAAGCAACCTCAGCAAAACTTCTTTCAGTTCACAGAGAGTATGAAAAGTAAGAACATACTGCTCTCCATGACACTGGTATGACTTTGTTCGTTGAATTCTAATTTTGAAAAGGCGGCTCATGTTTTGAGAGCAGATGAAATCTTTTCTGCTGTTTGCTGATCCTGAAGAGGAACCTTGATTCAACCAAAGATTAAGTTTTCTGCTCTCAGAACAGGGAGTCCTTAGTGAAGTAAACGCTGTTCCATACCTTAAGCTGATCATGATACATACTGCATTTTAGAGAATGGTAGTTGGAGGCAAAAGACATTTCAAAAAGGAAGGGCTCAAAGCAACACTTAAAAATTAAGGCTCAGTCAAAACTGGGAACCCAGCAGTTCAGTTGTTTTCTTTTTAGTCCCTCAACGGAACATTAACAGAATTACTCCAAATGAGGGCACATTGACTACTAAATCTCTGAAGCCCAGCTGCGGGTTTTGTATTAATCTTTCTATCTTCCAAGACATTAAAACAAAAATAAAATAAAATCTTGACATGAAGTGAATTTCCATCTTCTTTTCTTTCTGAATTAGAGACTCAAGGGATGAATTGATCCCTTTTTACATTTTTTTTTGTAAGGCAAACCTTCTCAGAGAAACCACAGTCAGAAATGCTTTAGAATCTGTGAATAAAAGAATATCTACGCCTTTCTGTATCTGGTTTTGCATTAGATAGGTACACAGTTTAAACATTAAGCAGGAAGCACCAACATGTAGTCAGGATGTATGATAACCAGTAACAAGTATCTCAGCTCAAGTGGAATATTGATCAGGCAATCAAGGAAGCCACTTGCCTGCCTCTCAATCTGGAAGAACTTTGATACTCAACTCTGTTAAAACTACCAGCCTGTCAGTGAATTCAGATTGAGTGCCTGCACTTGAAGAGACGGAGTCTATAAATTAACTCCTAATACTGATGACATTCAGAAAGAAAGAGGCTTTCATTGGCATTCATGGTTCAGCACCTTTGGACTGGCAGACTTCTACTTGTTGTCCAGCCCCACAAGTCATGATGGGTTTATGATTTTGGTACTGTAATACTTCAGATAGCTTTGCAAAAGAAGCTGAGTACAGTTAAAATTCTGCAGTTAGCAAAAGGGAGAACAAGGAACATGGCTTTTTTCTATGGTAAACATGCCTGTTAGATGGGACCCCTGAGAAAGTCCATTACCATTTTCATCATACACATTTTGTAAAATTTGCCATGTAATTAGCCCTGAAAAGGGAAAGTTGCTATTTTGTCTTTGTTCTTTCAGAGATAGACATATAAAGAACAGGAAGAGAGAACTGTATACAAAGCTATTGAATGCAAATACTTGTTTGATTTTTGGCAGTCTTCCTTCTTCACCTTAGTCTCATTGCTTTCCAGGATTAACTTTGAAAGCAAAGTAGAGGTATTTGTAAGAAACAACATAATTCTTGTTCCATTACGGATTCTGAGTGGACTTTTGGCAGAGAATACAAAAATCTTGCTGTTGGTGACTACTGCAGTAATATCACAGGAAATGATTTGTGTGCTATAATTTTAGTGTAACTTGTACGTTAATAATTTCTCATATGTGTTCCCACAATCTTTGTAAAATTTAAGAGAACAAAAGAAATGAAGTGGAAGTGTGATTAAAAAAAACCCCAGACAACCCCTTAAAACTATTGCATACAAAAGAGTAACTTTTTTTTCTCCAGCATTTCTAAAGCTACATTTAAAGTATAGAGTTTTAGTCCCAATTAGTATTCCACAGGCAGGTTTAGAAGTCAAATGAAATGTTTATCATTTCCTAGTCTGTTTTGAAAGACCTTTCACAAATGCTTGTGTACAATTTGAACAAGGATTCTAAATCTACATAGCAAATTCTGGATAAAATTCTCACCACCTCTGCAGTAAGGAAAACAATCTTCCCATATCAGTAGTAATTTTTTTCTACAATTAGGTACAAGAACATGACTCTCAAGTTAATTGCTTCTACAGGAAATAATTCAAAAGCAAAAAAAATTCATGGTAACTGAGAGTGCTAAAACATGGTGTTTGGTAGGCCATTATCTGATTAAAGAAAGGATGTTTTTCAGGTTCTGATTTGTACATTCAAGAATTTCTACACTAGTAAAAAAGAAAGCCATACACATAATTGGGAAACAGGAATGCTCATTAAAGATAAAAATCAAATGGTAGAATCATACAATGGTTTGGGTTGGAAGGGATCTTAAAACCCGTACAGTTCAAACACCCTGCCATGGGCAGGTACACTTTCCACTGGATAGTGTTGCTCAAATATCATCCAACCTGGTCTTGAACAGGATAGAGCATTGCACAGGGAAATGGTTGAGTCACTGTCCTTGGTGATATTTAGAAGGCAGGTATATGAAGTGCTTAGTGATATGGTTTAGTAGCAGACAAGTACAGTTGAACTCAATCTTAAAGATCTTTTCCAGCCAAACAATTCTATGATCCACAGCTTATCTAGGCAACCTGTGCCAGTGTTTCACCACCCTCACAGCAAAAAAATGTCTTCCTAATATCTAATCTAAATCTTCCATCTTTCATCTTAGAACCATCCCCCCTTTGCTCTGTCCCTGCCCTCCCTGATAAAGAGCCCCTCCTCAGCTTTCCTGAAGTCCCCTTTAAGTACTGGAAGACTGCTGTGACGTCCTCCCAAAGCAAATGAGAAAATTGAGAAGTTCCTTTTGGTAAATATATCTACCAGAAAGAAAGTATGCCACTGTCAAGATTCACTTATAAAGCAATATGTCCCAGTTATCTAGAGAGATGCACAGATATTTTATAGTACAACACACCGATCACATATTTACGTCATGAATCACATGCATTTCTGCCCATGCATTTCAAACAGTTTTCCCAAGAGTAGTCTCCTCAAGAGATGCTTCTCTGGATTTTCCAACTCTGACTGGTAAAATTCTAGCTGATTGTTGATTTTCTTCTCTGAAATAAAGGTATACTGGAATTAGAAATTGTCTGCAAAGAGTAAAACATTATTATCCTGTAAATATTCATGACTGTTACAGAAAGGAAATCAAATGCAGACTTTTTTCCTGACCAACTCACTGCTTGTGAGACATTTTATTCAAAGTACGGTCACACTATTCCCTATTTCCTCTACATTCAATAATTGCAGTTCCTAATTATTTGGGGTAATTATGTGTCTTCCATCTTCCAAAGGTCAAAGAAACTAGTTCTCTTCATGAATAACTTATTCATCAGTTGATTGGGTAATAAGCTGAATACATATTTCACTGGAAAATATTAGATCATATAGGGGTATAGTCATGAAATAAAAATACGTGAAGGAAAAAAAATGCTTGTGAAAAGGTCTTACAGCACATAATTTAGTCATCCAGAAGAGTGGGTATTCTAAATTTCTGCATGAACATCATCTTCACAGTATACTTTAAATTCTTAAACTATAATGCTGTATATATTTATCTGTAGTCAAAGTGTAAGAAATAAGGTTTTGTCTTTACTTGCACATGTAGTTGTTGGGTTAATGAACAGTTTGGAGAAATTCCCTCACATTTTATATTTTCTCTTTGTATTAGTAGCCCTCCTAACTTTGCCAAAGTGTGCCACCTTATTTGCTAGATACCATAAACACAACTGATGCAGGGTAACTCTTGTCCACATGACCTCCATTTAAATAAGCAAAATAAATAATAAACAGCAGAGGTAAAAGGAACTGCAGTTCCCTGACTGATTCTACAGAAGAAACCAGGGACCTTATTTACCCGTTTATTGCTTTGCACCAACAGTCTATGCAGTGCTAATTGTCTAAATGTTTACAGAAAATTACTGTTAACATGGCTCGATCAGATGTTTTTTAGAAGTTTAAACTTTTTAAAGAAAGTAATCTCTAACTTTCGTAAGATTCGTATAAGGCATCTGGATATCTGTTAAATTCCTACTGACGCATTTTTGGGTAAAGTCCTTAATTTAAAATAAATGCTGGTAACTCTTCTTTAAGACTTGGTTTGCAAAAATAGTGAAGAAAACCAAAGCATACATTCAGTCCATCTTGATTTTCAAGTATAACATCAAGAGAGCCAAGGAGTAAAGTATATTTTAAAATAAAACGTACAGAAATCCCTTGGTTTTTGAAGACTGTGTAGGGATGCTCAGGGAATGGAAAAAATAGAAGTGTCTGACAGTGATATGATATCTGAATCATTTGTTTAGTACTGTAAAATATAGTCATGCTCCTTTGCACTTGCTTCATTTCTCTCAGAAGAAGGAGCAGAGCCTGGAACAATGAGGATCTGCCAAGCATATTATGACACTACAGATTGTTGTTCTCTTTCTAGACCCAAAGGCAAATCTTTGACAGGGACAATCTGTGTCAGATGGCTGCTGTTACTGAATGCAGGAAAAAGGGCTGGTACAGAAAAACTGCAGTCTCCTGGAGATGATAATATCCAGAGGAAGAAATAATCTCTGGATAATTTGACTTACAGTTTCTTTATTAGCCAACCTTAAAGAGAGGAAATCAACAATGAAATTCGCAGGTTAATCTTAGGTTTGAATGTCCATTAGCTGGACCTCCAAAAATTAGAATCTCTTATATTTTGTCTGGAATTTCATGCTAACGTGTGCTTTTACATTTTGTTATTAGAATGACTGACATACGTGCAAATACAAATGGTTTTACTGTAAAATTGAGTATAGATCTCAAAAGTTTTTAAGATTCAATTGTGAATTTTTGTTGGTTTTTTTCTCTAAGAATAGAGAACCCATTCCTTTTGTTTCCCAGACAAAGCAGTTCTGTTTATGTTAATTATATATTTGCCTAATTGAGAAAGTATTTGACTTGAATATTTGTGTATCTTTCATGCTACTTGGACACTGTTCTCAGTCAACACTCTAGTTTTGTGTAGCTTCACAATTCCTATGAATACTACCTTTTTATGTTCTTTTTCCTTCCTTGAATCGATAATACGTTAAAATATATGCTTATCTGATTTCATTTTTGTACTTTGTTGAATCTTATTGAAATTATCCTCACATTCCATAGTTTTGTAGTTTACTGGTTAAACACCGAAAAATACCCTGCAGCTGTAGTAAACATCTTGCCTCTGTCTTCTAGCAATCCATTGAATAGTGTTGGGTGACTTATGTTCACAGATTGATTTTCTTTTGAAACTGTAGAAGAGGAATAAATTTATTTTCCTTGTGTCTCAGAAGCATTTCAGAGCTTGTTCAAGTATCATAACAGACCCTGATAGAAAGTAAAAAAAAACCCCACAACCTTCTCAACATGTCCCTCTTCCCTGAAATGTACATCATATCTTTATTTTTGTCCCAAACCAGAGTTAAAAATAAAATCTAGAATTTCTGTGGGAAAAGAATATTCTGAAAAACATTAATCAAAGCCCATTATCTAATCCATGTCAGCACTTTGTTTCAACAGCTGGCCAAAAAGAGGTTGAACAGATAAGATCAAGTAAACTCCAAACCAATAGCTTACTTGCTTTAAATAAAAGAAAGCCTGTGGAAAAAATACTAAGTTCTGTGTTTGATTATTCCACTAATTATTATTTACTGTTTATAACTGCGATTTTCATGATAATTTAGTAAAGTGATTGTGAAAATATCAGTTTTAATTTCATCTTATTTTTCATGGTTTCTTGAGAAGAAATTGCCAAAACATGACTAAATGTACCCCTATAACACTAGACCAGATGGTGGGTTTTTTTTGTTTGTTTAGTTGTGGTTTTGTAACATTTGGGCTACCCTATACTTGACAATGCTGTTTAACAAAAAATCACAAATATATCTGCAGAGGTGAAATTATTTGACCTTACCAAAATGAGCCTTGTTGCTACCACCCTTTGCAATAATTATAATACTTAACTCAGCATATTTGCTGTGCCTTGAGGTTGTACTATATAAAAACATTTTTTGACTCAATAATGAAACACAGTTAATAGAAAATTGTGCAGTGAAGGAGTTAAAATAAAGACTTAGTAGGATGTTTGGGGGAAGAGGGAGCTTTAAGAAATTCTTTCCTTTCCTAAATGTGCATGATAGTTAAATAAATTACTAAATCCATATGTCGTTGAGATAGTTTCCAGCTTAATCCACTAGTGGCACAGAAAAGACTTCAGGCAATTTGTTGTTAACACTGAATTCAATTCAGTGCTTTAACAGTATGAGACATTTTAATGTAAAAATCAACTACAAGAATTCCTTTTTTCCCCCCTTGACTTTAACCAGGAGATATATAGAGATTTTCTTGCTGTTTTTCTATTCTTTTTCTCATTTATGGCAAAGTATGGAAAAACTGAAATTCCCGACTCTATGCTGCCATCACAGACTTTTCAGGTTTTGTTGCTAGCTGTCAAAATTTAGTAGTTCCAACAGAGTCACTTAGATATTCAAAGAAAGTAATAGGAAGTCAACTCTGAGCTAAACAATTAACTTGTAAATGATGATTGTGATTGTCAGATCTGCTAGAGGCAGAACAGATTTAAGCCTCCACTTAATAACCATCCTGTGTTAGCAGTTTAAGGTTGTCGGTGTATACTAAGATCTCTCAGTACTTGTTAGTATCCTAAAATACACCAATATGACCATTTATATTGAGCATAAAAAAACCTAAACAGGTATGGTAGATCATACGGGACTGTTTAAACAAAGATAAACATCGAAGAAGTTGGATGCTCTTAATTCAATGTATTAACCTTGTTGCTGTCAAAAATAGAGGTAATTAGTTAGAAGGAGAATCTAGAAAAAAAATGAAGTTACAATTTCTTTCAAATTCCGTGCTCCATGAACAGTATTTGTTGCCTATCTCTTTATCCACTGAATTTTAGGCTAATGTAAATCTACAGATTGAACATGAGTGGTGTCTAAGCTACCTCAAACATCATCTGGTAATTCCAAAATAGCTAAAAGTTACAGGGACAGGCTGCAAGCATGAATTGTACAGTATTTTTATTAAGGAAAAACTTTCATCTTCTTTGTAGTCTACCTTCTAAGGCAGGTGGTATTTATCATACTTTCAGGATGCACAGTGTTGCTACTGGAGGAGAGATAAGGAGAAGAAGAAAAATAATAGTGAGAAAAAATGCCACTGGGAGGCACCTGGACACAAGACGAGCAGAAATGGTAAGACAATTCTAGTATCTTCCTAATATTTTCTTCGGTGGAAAAGCTAAATGGTGTCTGAGTTTTCATTCTGTGCTTATGTAGTATATAACAACAAGATGGTCCAGTCCCTGATAAATGCCTGTATCACAATATAACTATGTAATATAAGAATTAAAATAAAGGAGCAGCTAAGTAAAATAAGAATTACATACAGAAATTATTATTTCTGTAATTCTTCATCAGTAGATACATAGTTAAATATCACTAATTCTGCTGTATAAATGGAGGTGTTGTGATGTGAGGAATAAGATCCAAATATTTAGTGACAGAGTGGAAGGTATTCTATATTTCTACTCTCCTTTTCAACAGATTATCTTACTTGAAGGTATTAACCAGCCAAACTAGTAATGAAGAGTATCCATTCTCAAGTTTGGGTTTTAATGTATTCTTGTTTCACTGTTGATGTAATATGTAAGTTTTAATACAGAATCATTGAATTCACAGAGAGAAAATAACAGTTAAAGCTTAAGTTCAATATTTGGAGGGCAAATTTCATGTACCAGTCTGTGTCTCCCAGCCTCTATGATGCATCTTATGATAAATAACATTGTGTGGCCGGTGAACAAGGCAGGCACTTGAGATCCTCAGAATTAGGAGACCATTTCATGTAACTAAATGCAGGAGGCTGAAGGCCATTGCTTGTTACAACAGAATAACGAATATTCTAGGTCTTGAAATCTTCTCTCTGGTCTGAACTACATTTGTTTCTAGTCAGTTCTGTTGGTCACTATTCTAATATGCACACTATAGAATTTGATCCAATGCTTTACAAAATTCCCCAATTAAATATCAATAAACAAGAGCTCATTCCTATGCTAAAAATTTCTTCTACCAAGTTCATAGCCATGGTAAATCCAATTTTATTTGGTAACCTATGAGCTAGTTGTTGTGAATGTTGTCTCACCTATAAACATCTGCTTTTAATTTGCCTTTGTACAAGGATTGTTTAAAAGATACCATCTTTTTTTGCTTACTGCACGTATTAGAACTGCTTGGATTTCATCAGAATTGTTAATATTGCACTGCTTTTCTTTTTGCAACTAATAAAAAAGGTAATTTAGAGCCATGATATAGAACACTTAATGAAATAACCTGAATTTCTATTTTTATTTCCTTGTTTTTGCAACTTGTTTAATTTACCTGTAAAAATAAACAGTAGTGCCAAATAACATAATGAAGTTAAGGATATGTTTGTTTGTGGTCCTTTAAATTCTATGACTCGCTGAACTGAAGTCTACATTAAAGCCAAAAGCTCAGCTTTAATAGTTTACACTTTAATGGGTATCTTTTCTCCTAAACAGCTAGAAAGACACTGCATTTGAAAGACAATATTTTTATTAGGAGTATCATGGGATACGAAACTGTCCATTGAGTGGGTTTTGCAGATTGTAACTGCTATTGCAAGGAATATTCAAATGAAAATATTTGTATCATTCCCAAGATGGTGTATTCCCAGATATAATTATGTCATTGTTGTTTTTCTATTAACCTGAAGACAATAAACCAACTTGTAAGTGTGAAGTAGAACGTACATCTGAATGGGTGGTGGCAGTTAGAAATGGCTTTTCTGACCTATGAGTTTCAGAATATGGGTTAAGAAGGTCAGTCATTAATGCTTATTCAGCTAACAAGTGAGTGATTTAATGGAATTCATTTTAGTCCCAGAGTGGCAACTCCAGTATATATTAGTTTCATTATGCAAAATCTAGTACTGTTCATAATTTCCACTCAACTGCTGGGGAGAGAATTCTACACACTGCTCTGTGGGTTACAGTGAATGAGTTCATCAGTGGTTTAATGTGAATAAGTTTTCAGAAAGGTTTTAGCCCAGGTTTATTCTGCAGTGATTCTGCTTTCAGGTGGTATCTTGCCTTAGATTACCATGGTGAATATCTTCAGCAATATTTTATTTTTCCTCAGAAATTCTCTGTGCAAACAATTTTCATTCCAATAGAAATGTTTCTCTAACAGGTCTATCTGAGTGCTTAACTACAAAAGTCCTTAGGTAGTCTCCCAGAAGTTTAAGATCTCTCTTACTATTCAGTCATTCTGTTCATGAATAGTTTACGTCTTCATAGACTCTGGAATTTGTTAGATGGGTGGTTTGAGGAACTCTGCACACACAGGTTTGCCAGCTCCCATTTCTGTGGCTGCAAATGCACTGTGAAATTTTCCTATCAAAGGGAAACCAAAGCTCTGAAGCTCAGAGCTGTCATCAGAAATGGAATGTAAATCTCAATATTACAACATCTTACTTACCTGCACTAATCTTGGTGGGATCCACTGGCCTGAGATAAGGACAAACAGCAAGAAAAAAACTATTAATACAGTTTATCTAACAAATTTAATTTACTAATCTCCTTGTACTCCTTCTGTAATAGAAAGAGAGGGAGACTCCTTCAGAGGGCGGATCAGAGCAGAAGTTTATAAAACAGGTACCTTGGAGTAGGTCACTCCTGTGCCTGTCAAAAGGGGGTCAATTGGTCAGTCTCATCACCCAGATTAGAGGGATTATTGAAAATCACAAAATGAAGTGGAGTGTGTACAGAGAAGAACAACAAAGCTGGCCAAAGAACAAGTCTTATGAGGAGTGGCTGAGGGAACTGGGGTTGTTTAGCCTGGAGAGGAGGAGGCTGAAGGGAGAACTTATTGCTTTTTACAACTACCTGAAAGGAGGCTGTAGGGAGGAGGGAGCTGGCGAGGTGCTCAGGAGCATGGTTTAGTGGTTAATAGGAATGTTTGGACTCCATTATCCTGTGGATCTTTTCCAACCTACTGATTCTGTGGCAAGGCAAATTACAAGGCCTCCACTCTTCCAGACAGAACTTAGAATTATAAAACCACATTGGTAGGTAGTAGTGATGATTAAGACCTTACTTAAATGCAACTCAATGCAACTACTAGATGCAATAAAATGAAAGAACGGATTAAATCTATCTTCTTAAGAACAGACATATAATCCTACTTTAAGTATTTTAACCTAAAGGAAACGTAATGGTTTCAAGACCATTTTCTTTTACACTGGGTCCAATTTCAGTCTCGTTTTTTGCTACTGCTTAGTGTTGATCAAAGCCTCTCTCTATTTCTTTTTCTGCTGCAGTGTACGGGATTCAACCTGCTATGACAGTCTTGCAGTCAAAGATACAACTATAGACCGTACTGTAGAGAAGTGAAGTGATTTTTAATCTGCAAACTTTGTGCTTAAAGTTTTAGGAGAACTCTAGTGAAGTTTTTAAGTTGTTGAAGTTTTTAAGGAAAAGCAACAAAACACCATAAACCTAACCAACCAACCAAAACCAAAAAAGCACAATGTTGCCTTATTTGGCATGTCCTCTCACAGCTGAGCCCCTGCACAATAGGATCAAGTGAGTTCTATTTCACTAAAAGGAAAATACAGCTGGATTAGTCCCCTGCTGATAAGGCTTAAGGAACTAAGTTGTGCTGAATAAACTTAATTCAACTCTCATATTCTGTATTATATAAACTAGTTTATTAGTGACTATAGTTTGGACTAATACGTAACAGTAAATGGTTGTGACTCTGACTCTCTCCCCAACATTGAAATACAGGAAATTCTGTTTAAAAATAAGAATTTTTTTCTTTTTTTTTTTCGTTTTTACTGGAAAGAAGATTGAACACCAGGAAGGTTGCAGAGTCTCTGTCTTTGGAGATAGTTAAAAACCAGCTGGACAAGGTGCTGAGCAACCTGGTCTAGGTGACTTTGCTTGAGCAGGAGTGTTGGTTCAGATGACATCTAGAAGTCTCTTACAGCTTCAGTAACACCCGGATGTTTTCAACTACCAAAAGAAGGATAGCATAACATCACAATTCCTTCAGCTAATTATGCCTCAAATGTGAATCAGATCTCTCATGTAAAGCCATCTTTGTAATGAAAGTGGTCAAATGTATGTAATTTTTAGCCATGGGGAAAATGCACTCTTTCTGTTTTAAGTTGTACTAATGAATACCTGGGATAGGGAGAATAGCAGGTGTTTCCAAGGCAAATGTGCAGTCATTCTTCTAGTCACCACAGAAGAGTTTAATTCACTACATATAAACACACAAAACTCTTTCGTTTTCTTTATGGTTTAACATTTGTAAATATAGCTGAAAAGATTGTGTGTGTCCAGTAGCACTTGTAATGGAATTAAAAACTCAAGAATATTAGATTAGAAACGTGTGAGAAATTTACATATCTGGTTTAACACCATGTTACCAGTTACAGATGAGTAAGAAATGTCTTGTGAATACAGCAAGAATAACAAAAGATGTAGCAAACTGTCGCTGGAAAGAAAGCATTTATAGAAAAGTGTATGACCAAAGATCAAGCAACAAAGGAGACTGAAATTGAAAATGTGACCTGGGGCTGCTGAACTCTCTGTTTTCAAACACAAAGCGAATCCAAGCATAAGCTGTATTTGCTGCAAAGAACTCATGCCCACTTTCTACATGAGGATCTCTAATCCATAGCAAAAAGTGACCTTTAAACTACCTTGACAGATAGCAGCTGACTAGAAAATTACAGTCATTAACAGGATATCCAGAGAGCAGACTATTGTAAAAAATGATACTAAAAGGCAGATGTTAACAATTTGCAATCCCCAAAGACAGCTAAAGAACCCAACATTTCTAGTGTTCTGAAAAAAAATGCTTATTGAGATTCAGCATACACCAAAAAAAAGGTGCATATGTTTTTGTGGACAAAATGTAGAAAACATTCTGGTCATTCAAACAAAAATTTGTAATAAAAATTCAGTTGATTACATTCACTGAAAATGAAGGTTGGAAATGAAACCAGTTTAGTCTGGACCAGTGTAGGTATTTCTATTAATCTAGAGACAATGGCTTTAGAGTTTTTCTCTTACTAGTTGGTAGCTGACACAAAGAACAAAACAAATTCACGTAAGTGTCTTTTTTTGAATTTCCATAACAATACACACATAACCTCTTTTATTAGCAAATATAGTCAAAAATAGTCCGTGGAAGTTTCTGTGCTGTACGTAAAATCAGAGGAATTATATCAGAACATATGTAAATGAGTCCATTTAGTACCCAGAAAAGAAATAATGTGGAATCTTTGAGTGGTTTGGGTTGTTTGGGTTTTTTTTTTTTTTAAATATTAGTTGATGGAGCACCTGGAAATACAAAACTAAGCAATATTGAAACATATTATGCCATAATCTTGTTAGTCATTGCAAGTTCATGTCAAAATTATCCACAATGACATAGAGGTACATTTCAAATTCAGCAGTAAGTTCAGGTTGCCAATGAATTTCTCAGGGATCCATGATTAGCGAGAATACCAATAGGGGGTAGCACTGTGTAGCTTCATTTGCATGCCACCATAGCTGTAGTATACACACTTGTTTGGCACCTTCCTGCCAAAAGATAATAAAAATTTATACAAAATTCAGAGAAGCACCCGGAAAGAGGAAATAAAAGTTACACATTTGAAGAAAACCTCCTTAAAACTAATAATGGAAAACTATAAGTGTGCTATAAAAACCACACAAAAATTAGCTGTAGAATGTAGAGTATGGGGGGGGGAGAAAGGTAATGGATGTTCTAAATTCTAAATTTAGCTTAAATAACTATATTTCAGTGAAAAATATTATCTGCCTGGTGCAGAGCATTAAATTACATTTTTTCTGTTCTTAGATATGACTCTACTTATTAATTTTATGTCATAAGTTACTGAAAATATATGTCAAAAGTCATTGCTCCTCTTCAGATGTTGAACCTCACAAACAGTTTGTGTTATGATTCTTGGTGTGAGGGACATTTTAACAAAATAAATGTTGTACCTGAACAAAGTTTATATTCATATAAACCAAAGCCATATTTTTTCTTTATTTCTCTTTTGAGGCATCCCACTGCTTGCAAATATCCTCTTCTCCAGATGTTTTATGAATGTAGTCATTCTCTCTTCTTTCCTTCTTTATTTTTTTCTTTAAGTCACTAATTGCTGAGGCTTTAAGGTGAATGGTTAAAAGTTAAATATTTGGGTGAATTACTGCAAGGCTATGTAAAATTAAGACCAGCAAGGGCATAAACGGGGACCATAATTCATGCATGTTTCTGATCACTGACCTTGAACTTGCCTTACAGTCTCTCCCATAAATTATGACAGACTGAAAAGAATTACAGTGAAATATTGTTTCAGAGACTGGCAGGCTTCCCCTCCTGTCTTAACAGAGACACTTGGAAGCAGACTGTGTTGCCGTGGATCCTCTCAATTTTCAATTACAGACTTTATGCATTTAGATTTTGGGTTTCTGTTCCATCAATCTCCTCATTCTTCTTAAGAGTTTCCTGAAGCTTCCTCCCCTCTTTATTACTGGATCAAGCAAACTTCAATTTACTCCTTGCATATTATTTTGCCCCTGTATTTTATAAGGTATGTGTTGCCTGGATACTTGTCAACATTTCACTTGCTTAGTTGGTGGACTTGAGGTTCCTTTAACTGAAGCATCTTAAAGAGTTTTTCTCCAAGAGATGAGGTGACAGTTTTGGTGGGGAACAATGGAAGACTCTCCCTGACTCTGCTACTACAGAAGCTTTGTTTAATGTTAATGTTTATAAAGCTCAGCTATATGTTGTATTCCTAATAATGCCTGCAATCTACTGGATCATTATATCAACTATCAGTACTGATTAAGATGAAAATAAAAATAGACAAAGCCTAAATGCAGCAATTTCTTCTAAGAAGACTAAAAAGAATAAAAAGGAAAAAATAATGAATATATATTAAAAAATAAAAGAGACAAATCTTTTGGTTCTGCAGTGATTTACATTCTATTTCTCATCACTGCACAGACTGAGTGTCGGTATGAACTTGGACTGAAATAAGTTGCTGTCAATTCCTGTTTTCACTACAACTACTCAGTGTTTTAATGTCGATGAAACTTTGCCAACTTTATTTATCAATTATTTATCATTTTTGTGTTCTTTAAATGCACTGTTGAATTGCTGTTATATTTTAAAATGAACAGTAGAATTAATGTAATATAGTATTATTATATTTATCATGATTAATCATAATTAAAAACCACAGAATTTGTATAACCTAAGCATAACACATACCTCAAAAATTACAGGGTCCTATTCCTGATCCAATCTGAGGCATATGAATAAGAGCTTTTGGGGAGTATCAGAACTGCCTGAAACCAGTGATTCCCCAGGTCCTATCTTCAGTGATCTTCAGCAATTGTCAGACTGCAGGCCTGTCAATCTACTTTTCATGTTTGAAAGTGTTAAAAATAATCTATAAATAACCAGGAAAGCTGGTGGTAGGTTCCAACTGGTTTTGTTGGGTAGGATTTTGGTTTTTTAACTAAGTTTCATAGAAGGTCAGTGAAAAAAATGCCTAGGTGACTTAGAGCATGACTTGTATTTTAAAGCCAAAAGGACCTGTGTTCCTAAATCAATTACATGTGTCTAGGAATCCTCCTGAAGTCTACAGTCAATCCTCTAACCTCACTGCAAATGAAACGTGACCTTAGTTCCAAAGTTAAGTTTCATGATGGGAATTAATTCTACAGTCTGTAGCTGGGTTAGACAGACTGGCAGAATGGCACTGTGAAGTGCGAGTATCGTTTTTAGTATAGATTTATGCCATTTCTATACCCGTAGCGATAGTGTAGTCCTCATTCATATTAATCAGCTCTTCATTTAGGCACTTTATGGCAATTTGAATGATAACGCATAAAACCACAATTATTTTGTAATTGGCTTCGTCCATTATTTGTGAATTTCTCTAAAGGATTGTTTAAGTTTTGATTTGACCTGTCACGGAATTAAAGAAGCTCTCCATGAATATGAATTTACAATATTGTTATTCAGGAGCATTTTGTGTCTCAGGACGACCTATAGAGGAAATTATTGGAGAATAATTTTTTGGGTGGAAAACTGTTTGGATAGCTGGACCCCAGAGTGGTGGTAAATGGTGTTAAATCCAGCTGAAGGCCAGTTACAAGTGGCGTCCCCAGGGCTCAGTGCTGGATACAGCCCTGTTCAATGTCTTCATCAATTACCTGGATGAAGGCGTTGAGTGTACCCTTTAGCAAGTTTGCAGATGACACTAAGCTGGGTGGAAGTGTCAGTCTTCTGGAGGTCAGGGAGGACCTGCAAAGGAATCTGAACAGGTTGGATCACTGGGCAGAGTCCAGTGGCATGAGGTTTAACAAGACCAGGTCCTGCACTTGAGGCACAACAACCCTGTGCAGAGCTACAGACTAGAAGTCTGTCTAGAAAGCTGCCTGGAGGAGAGAGACCTGAGAGTGTTGTTTGACAGCCGACTGAATATGAGTCAGCAGTGTGCCCAGGTGGCCAAGAAGGCCAATGGCATCTTGGTTTGTATTAATAACGGTGTGACCAGCAGGTCCACGGAGGTTATTCTCCCTCTGTATTCAGCACTGGTGAGGCCGCGCCTTGAATACAGTGTTCACTTCTGGGTCAGACATCAGAAGCATGTTGAGGCTCTGGAGTGAGTCCAGAGAAGAGCAACAAAGCTGGTGAAGGGACTGGAGAACAGGCCTTGGGAGGAACGGCTGAGAGAGCTGGGGTTGTTTAACCTGGAGAAGAGGAGGCTGAGAGGTGACCTCATTGCTCTCTACAACTACCTGAAAGGAGGTTGTGGAGAGGAGGGTGCTGGTCTCTTCTCCCTAGTAACAGGGGACAGGACAAAAGGGAATGGCCTCAAGCTCCACCAGGGGAGATTTAGGCTAGAGATTAGGAGGAAGTTTTTTACAAAGAAAGGGTCATTGGGCATTGGAATAGGCTGCCCAGGGAGGTGGTTGATTCACCTTCCCTGGAGGTGTTTAAGGGATGGGTGGATGAGGTGCTAAGGGGCATGTTTTATTGTTTGATAGAAATGGTTGGACTTGATGATCCAGTGGGTCTCTTCCAACCTGGTTGTTCTATGATTCTATGAAATCTAGTATTAAAAAAAAAAAAAAAGTGTCCTCTTACCTTCCTGTTCATTTTTTCTAATAATTCAATTGCTACACCAACTTCATCAGAATTAGGTTTGAATTAAGTATAGGGACAGAATCTAAGAACACAAATACAAAAAGAAATAAGGCTGCGGATATTATATACTATGGTGATACTGTGCAGACGAGTGATAGTGTATCTACCAAATCCTTCAATTTAATTCCTACATAAAGAAAAGTCAAAGGGCAAATTTTCTACTGAAATGTGTTGAATCAATTAACATTTATGATGGAAACCAGGCAGACATGCAGACCACTTTCCAGACATTTACTGTTTGCCCTCTGTAAGTGGGCCCACTGACTGCCAGTCAGCCATGCACTGAGCACTTAGAACCTTCCAATTCAGGATCAACAGGTTTTCCATCCTAACTGCCTCAACTTCCAGGCTTCTGCCTGTGTTTTTTTCCAGTCTGATAATAGATATTCTTGCTGGTCACTTGCAATGTGCTGAATAATTGATGAAGTCCATTATTGTAAAACTACATAAGTATATGAAGTTTTATAACTACATAAGTATGTGAAGTGTAAAAGTATAGGCACGACATATATTCATAGTCATTTTGCTAAATATACACTTCTACATGTATAAGCATTATATTTGTGTTTATATACACGAAATATCTATATTAAACAGATAAATTGCCAAAAATGTAATTCCATTTACTGAGTAGGTCATCTAATTGTCTATTTCATGATACATAAAATACCAAATTGAATGCCAGTTGTTAGATGAACAGTGAGTAGTATAAATATGATTCAATGATTAGAATATGAATTTCAGACATATTCAGCAAATAACAAAAGAAAAAATATGAAAAGACAGAAAATGTAAGTCTATATTACAAAACTGAAAATAAAATCATATTGCATAATTAAAACATTAAAGTCCAACTTGATAAAGTTGGAAGGAAACAATTTAACCATGCTGGGATGGCACAGTTAAAGTGATTGCATCTGAAACATTGAATTTCCAAGTTCTGAATTGTTCAATAATACATCAGTATACATAGTATGCAGGTCCTTCAATGCACAGGTTCTCTACAAAAGTCCTTTGCAAATTGGTTACATTTAAATTTGTTAGCATATGTTTTAATACTTGTTCTGCTTCCTGTACATACCCTATCAAGAAACGAAATCTGATTATGTCCTTAAAAGACATGTAGGTATTTTCTGTATAGTGAGAATTTTCAGTGTTGTTATGCATACAATTGATTGGATTTAGAGAAATATGCAGTTTCACACAAATTACTTGGACATGAAAAGGCATCTTAAATGAAATCAAGTATAACTTGTTGTAAGGACATGAAACTGAATTCCACAGACTTACCAGAGTGGAAAGATATGAAAGCATTGAAGATTTATGATGTGGCTTTCAGTGTTATGTAGCTATAAATTTATCGTAGACCTACATTGTAGACACATACTAGAATGCTTGCTGATCTACAAATATCTTTCATTTGGATTTTGGTCATAAATGGAGGGGTTTAAAAATTGAGGATCTGCAACAAGGAGAAAGTGATAGAGCCAGATCCTTAAACAATGTCTAGAGAATCTTGGAATGTCAAACTGTCTAATTCCATGGGCTATGCTAAAACTGTATTAGATACATGTTTTGCAAAATTTCCAGCATCTGTTGTAAGGGTGAAAGTGCATTCTTGTCTAAAATTCTTATTTAGTCTGGCAAATCGACCTATGTGCCAATTTCTTAAATTGAAAGAGGGGAGATTTAGATTAGGTATTAGGAGGAAATTTTTACTGTGAGCTTGATGGCACAGTCATGGGTTGCCCAGAGAAATCATGGCTGCCCCATCCCTGGAGGTGTTCAAGACCAGGCTGGATGCGACTTTAAGCAACCTGATCCAGTGGAAGGTGCCCCTGCCCAGGGTAGGGTTAGGGTTAGAACTGGATGGGCTTCAAGATCCCTTCCAAACATTCACTGATTCTATGATCTTTTCAGCATGTAGACTTTTAGGATTTCTTTTTATTCTTTCCTTTTGAAACATAAGAAAATGTAGCAAGCTTTGAAATGAATAATATTGCTCATTCTAATAGCTGCAACAGAATTACTGTTTCTAGATGAGCAAGGCCTAATCTAAATTACTTACTTAGCACTGACTAATTTAACATTCAAGGTGGGTAGAGGAGATATATGTGTGAGAAAAACAAAAAATCCTCCAGAACCATGAATCCATCTGACTTATACCTCAAATTAAACTTTTTTTTTTTCCCTGAAGTTTGACGATGATGAAATTTCATTGGGTTTTGATTTTGGCATTTTTTCCTAGGATACTAGCTACTGTCCTCTATCCAGACAAGGCATTATGCCACTTTAAATAAATCATCTGACCTCTCTGAACTTCACTAAAAATAATAAAACACTATTTCTCACTACATCTTATTTCAGTTTTATAAGCTGCCTGCAGAAGAAGTATAATCTAGATAGCAAAAAGAGTTCATTTGATTATTGTTAGAAAATAAATTTGCTGAACAATCTTATTTCAAAGGACAGAAAAAGACTGTTTTGAATTAAGTGAAGCAATTCATAGATTGTTCAGTTGCCTCTACTCCAAAGTACTTGATCAGGATGCTGAAAAGAACCAGGAAATGTCACTGTTTTCTTTCCTGAATATGCCAGAAGCTTCCATAATATACTAAAGTAAGTTTCCTCTCTGTCCCACTGTTGTCTCTCTCTTTCAGCTCATTATTTCTTCCTTCTGAATTGAAGCCAATGGATTATCAGTTCACGTGCTGTAGTAGAGCTTGGGGAGTTTTCTTTCACCCCTCTCCTAGGTACTTTTATTTTCCTGTGCTGTTTACCTTGTGGTTTTACAAGTTGATAGTGTTTAGCTTTTATGGAAATAGATCTTTAACTAAATGAGACATGAAAATAAATATTGTCCACTTGATTAGAATTCTAGTTAAATGCAACTACCTCAGAGTGTATGTCTGTAGAAAAGATTTGTACAAAAAAAAGGAAAAATTTTAAAAATCCTTGACATAATAAAATATCAAGGCTAATTCCATTTAATTGAGTTGTAAACTTTATCTAATCTATTTGTAACCACTGAACAAGGAGCAGAGAAACTTTAAACATTGTATTAGGCCAGGATTTAGGAGACATAAAGTAAGTTTTTGCTATCCAGAGCATTGCTAGGAATTTCTGAGCATTTTAAAGGTGTTCTTCAGTCTCAGTCCTTTCTGGGAATCCATGATTTCCAAGAATTTCTCTGTTTTCTAGGAATTCTATCTAGTATTTTCCCAGGTATTTACCAGTCCTTTTGAGGAATTTCTCATTCTAGAATATTTCTAGGAAATGTGCCCTGCTTTTTTTTTTAATTTCTAGGTACTTTTGAATAATTACTTTTTTCATAACCTTTCTAGAAATTCCTTCTAGCCATTCCAAATTCAAGGACATTCCTAAAAATCTTTGAATGTTTTCAAGGAAGTTTACTCTTCTTTCTGAAATTTCACTAATTTAGAATTTTTACAGGACATTCAGAGTATTCTAGGAATTTCAGTGCATTTTGAAGACCTTTCTATTGTATTTCAGTGTTTTAAAATGTTCTAGGACTTTTTCTATTCAGAACTGTTCTAAGAAAACTGTTCCAGAAAAAGAGTAAGTGAGAGAAAAAAACAGCTTGGTTGAGCAGGGAGATATTGAGAGATATCGAAAAGAAGAGAAATGTTTATGAGCTTTGGAAGAAGGGATAGCCGTCTTGGGTGGACTAAAGGAGGGAAGTGAGATCGTACAGGGAAAAAATCAGGAGGACTAAGGCCCATCTAGAAATCAGACTGGCAAAGTCTGTGAAAGATAATAAAAAAAAATCTTTCTACATATTTATTAACGATAAAAGGAGGACTAGGGAGATTATACAGTCCCTATTGGATTCAGAAGGAACAACAGTGACAGGGGATGAGGAAAAGGCTGAGGTACTTAATGCCAGTTAGACACTCACAAGTCTATGGTGTCGGATTGGAACCACGCAAGGGTATTGAAAGACCAGGTGAGTGTGCTTGCCAAACCCCTTTCCATCATTTTCCAGCAGTCCTGGTTGAATGGCGAAGTTCCACTGGACTGCAGGCTGGCTGATGTTGCGCCCATATACAAGAAGGGTCGCAGGGAGGATCCGGGGAACTACAGGCCTGTCAGTCTGACCCCAGTGCCAGAGAAAGTCATGGAACACATGATCTTGAGTGCTATCATGAAGTACATGCAAGAGAACCGGATGATCAGGCCCAGTCAACATGGGTTCATGAAAGGCAGGTCTTGCCAAACTAACCTGGTCGCCTTCTATGACAAAGTGATTCACCTACTGGATGAGGGTAAGGCTGTGGATGTGGTCTTCCTGGACTTCAGTAAAGCCTTTGACACAGTTTCTCCCAGCATTCTGCTACGGAAACTGTCAGACTCTGGCCTGGTGTCACAGTCCACTCATAAGCGGATGCATGATGGCTCATTTCATTTATGATTTCAGAGTGCAAATAATTCAAAGAGAGTCAAGGGAGTCAAATTTTGATCTAAAGTGGCACTTTATTAATTATGCCCATGAAGTGACTTATGACAGAACGAGACAGAGAACAAGGAAAGAGATGGGGAGAAGAGGGAAGGAAAAGGGGTTCATAGCCACTACCCCAGGTCTACAGATGTCCAGTGTCTCTGGGAGTCCTGATCCAGAAGGCATTCTGTTGTTTCAGTCTCTGCTGGAGGTGATCCCATGGTAGGTCTTCCATTGCCCCCCTGTATTCAGCTGCTCCAGAGCTGTCTTTTATGCTAGTCAATACACCTGTGACCTGCCTTTGCCTGTGGAGATGTGCCAGTCTCCACCTAGCAGGCCACACATGCCAAAAGAGGAGTGTCTTTGGGTCTCCTCCCCTTGTGCATGTGCTCCTTCTGGTGGTGGTGGTCGACCTGGGGTCTCCCGATAAAGACCAGTAGTCATCATCACCTTGCACACATGCTCTGTTGGCTATGGGTCTCATAAGTCCCCTCATTAATCTTCCTGTCTTTTACTCCTTGCTTCATGGATCTTTCACAATGGTAGGGAGCAGGGAGACTTGAAGACAGGTACAAAATATTTTTGAGATAAGGAGGCAGGTACAGGTAGTTAAGGTACAAAGCATTCATTCCATACCAGCTCTGGCTGTTTTCTTTTCTGTTTTCTGGTTGTTTTCCTGGCCTGCATTTCTGATTTATACAGTCAAGTTCTGAGGCTAAAAATGAGAAAATGTTGAGACAGAAATCAATCCTTTGACTGACTCTTAGGACTCTTGGACAAGCACACTCTCCTGGGTGGAAAGCTGGGTGGTTGGACCCAGAGAGTGGTGGTAAATGGAGTTAAATCCAGTTGAAGATCTGTTACAAGTGGTGTCCCCAGGGTTCAGTGCTGGGTCCAGCACTCTTCAATGACTTTATCAATGACCTAGATGAAGGCATTGAGTGCACCTGTAGCAAATTTGCATATGATACTAAGCTGGGCAGAAGTGTCGATCTGGAGGGTCGGGAGGCTCCAAAGGGATCTGAACAGGCTAGAATGCTGGGCAGAGTCCAATGGCATGAGGTTTACCGAAGGCCAAATGCCGGGTCCTGCACTTGGGGCACAACAACCTTGTGCAGTGCTACAGACTCGGAGGAGTCTGGCTTGAGTGCTGCCAGTAGGAGAGGGACCTGGGGGTGTTGGTCGACAGCCAACTGAACATGAGCCAGCAGTGTGCCCAGGTGACCAAGAAGGCCAATGGCATCCTGGCTTGTATCAGAAATGGTGTGACCAGCAAGTTCAGGGAGGTTATTCTCCCTCTGTACTTTGCATTGGTGAGACCGCACCTCGAATTGTGTGTTCAGTTCTGGGCCCCTCACCACAAAAAGGATGTTGAAGCTCTGGAGTGAGTCCAGAGAAGAGCAACAAAGCCGGTGAAGGGGCTGGAGAACAGGTCTTATGAGGAACAGCTGCTTAGCCTGGATAAGAGGAGGCTGAGGGGAGACCTCATTGCTCTCTACAACTACCTGAAAGGAAGTTGTGGAGATGAGGGTGCTGGCCTCTTCTCCCAAGTGACAGGGGACAGGATGAGAGGAAATGTCCTCAAACTCCAACAGTGGAGGTTTAGGTTGAACATTAGGAAAAAACTTTTTATGGAAAGGGTCATTGGATCAGAGGCTGCCCAGGGAGGTGACTGTGTCACCTTCCTTGGAGGTGTTTATGGGACGGATGGACCAGGCACTGAGGGGCATGGTTTAGTGTTTGATGGGAATGGTTGGACTCAATCCAGGGGTCTTTTCCAACCTGTTTATTCTATGATTCTATGATTCTGAGAGTTTCCTAGTGATCCTTAAGATATTTTTTTTTCATATTCTCCAACAACCCCTTGATCTTGAACATTTCTAGAAAAATCACAATGGTTTCTAGGTGTTTGCCCATCATGTTTTCCCTTGCAGAAACTCTTCTGTTTAGAATCTTTATAGGAATTTTGCAATCTAAAACCAGCCTATGATTTTTTCAGTGCGAAGACTTAAGGAAGTGAAAAGCTGTCTGCACAATTATATGTACAAAATAATCTGTGGTTGAGTAAAAAGAATTAAGCTTTTTTTTAAAAAAGGCAACAATCTCTGAACTACAGTAGCTTACAGGAGCAATTTAGGTCATGGAACTTTCATCTGAGCTCGTTATAAAATGTACCTGTCGTAGTGCTTGGAGCTAAGTTTTGTTATCAGACCAATTAAATTAACATCTCAGCATGACAGGGCCATATCATGCCAAACTTTGTCACAGTGCAAGATAGTTAACTCAGTTAACTCATAGTTAACTCAGTTTTAAAGATCAGACTCAGGATCAGTGTTCTTGAATAAGTTTCATGTCTGCCATGGCAGAGAGACCTACAGCCATTTAATTATCCTACTGGCTGTAAATTGATTAAATAGGCTGTATATAAAGAAAATAACATTTATTTACTTCAGGGCTATTTTTTGTCTTGTTCATAGTCTATAATTACAATATCATGGTCCTGTCAGATTTATTTTAGGATATATTTAGGAAGAAGTGATTTTACCATCTTTCATCATTCTCTGTTTTGCGCCCACAGAGAGTTTTTGTGTTTATAGACAGAGGTATAAACTTCTCAAGTAATAGTCTATTTGCTTTTAAGCCTAACTCAAAATGTAACAGAAATAATTCCTTGCTGCAAAGACTAGTTTTCATTTCCAGATCATTCTTTACCTACAGAATCCAAAGTCTTGAACATCTCTGGCATATCACCCTACACTTCCTCATTCACTGAGTAGTTTTTTACGTAGCTCTGTAAAAATAAGCAATCATGCCTGTGAATCCAGTCATGTAGAATCCAATGCCAATTTCTTTCAAGGCTTTTATAGCAGAAGTAAGAGACTCATAGAACTGTTAAGGTTGAAAAAGACCTTCAAGCTCTTAAAGTCTGACTGACAGTCCAACCCTACCATGCCCCTTAAACCATGCTACAAAGTGCCTCGTCTACACATTTTTTAACACTTCCAGGGCTGGTGACTCCACCACCTTCCTGAGCAGCCTGTTTCAATGTTTAACCACTCATTCAGTAAAGCAGTTTTTCCTAAAATCCAATCTAATCCTCCCCTGGCACAACTTGAGGCCATGCAACACCTCTGGGGACTCAGTGTACTTAATGTCATATCTCTTGTGAAGAGGGTTAGAAACGTTCTCTGGTGGCTCTAGTGCACATATCCAGGCATTAAGGAAGGAGTAATGTATTTTGGAAAGTTACATAAAAAGCAGAGCTCAAGTGTAGGGGAAATAGACCTTGATTTCATTGCTTTCTCAATAATTATGCATTTAAGAAGACAAAAGGCTGACTTCCCTCGTTATTTCAGTAAAACTATATATGGAAGCTATAGAAGCTATATAAGCACTATTCATAGAGAAATCTCAGGAAAGAGCTTGCTATAGGGGACTTAAGCCATGAAGTGAGCCTTGGATCTATTGACTTAGTTGTGTACATAGAGATTAGTGAGACAATTGAGATGTGATTCTACCTGTCTCTCTGGCCTCTTGGATGGGTTCATTCCCAGTCCACCAGTCCAATTGTTCAGTGTTTGGCAGAAAATATTACCTAAAAGCACAAACTGTCATTTATGTGTAGAATATTGATTTGTCTCCATTTGCACAGGTAAAAACAACAGTGAAAGTCTTCTAATGTTAGCAGTTTTGTCCTGGTCAACAAGAAATAGTAACCTTCATACCTTCCCCTGAAATATCTTCTTTTAAAAAAAAATATTACTTACTTGAAACTAGAAAGGCTTTAAAGTAGAGGTCCTTTAAAATACAATAGTTGAGACTCATCTGAAATTTCATGGGTTCTGTAATAACGCAGCTGTTTTCCTCAGGGTGTTCTCACAAATTCATAAAAAAGCCCTTATTTGTTATGAGCATTCTGAAACCCCAAGGAAAACAGCTGTGGTTTTGACAAACTGGACCACATTTTCAACACCTCTAGCAAAAGAGACATTTATAGAAGAATTTTATGCCTTATATATCCATGAGCAACATATTTTTTTAACAGCAAAATTATAACGTGCTCTTACCAGAAGTTTATGCAGCAAAGCAGTCAAACCGAACATTGAGTTAAGCCACAATATGAAATTAAAAACCTGACCCCCAGCAGATGACTTGCCCTAAACTTAAAATATACCACCCAGAGTGAACTTAATGACCACTAGGGAAATCACTCCATGATACAGTTATGCTAGATATGAAATTTTCAGAGGGGTTTTTTTTTACCTTTTTCCATTTTCCTTTGCTTTTAATGTGTTTCTGAAATTATAAAAATGTAAAGAATGAGAAACGTTGCTAGACTACTAATGAAATATAAACTCTGGACAAGATAGAAACTTTCTTGCTTCCTATGTAAACTCTTCCTGCAAGGGATTATTTTCTTATTTTCATCTGTCAGTCTCAAAGTGATTATAGTCCCAAATAATATCCTTTTCGCTGCTTTCAGTTTTGGACAAGTTTTATAGAGGTTTTAATCTGTACATATTTTTATACCATATCATTTTTATGCTGCTGATCAACCAAATTCAGTCAATCCTTGTTTCTGAAACTTTTCATTTCTTTCCTGTAGTATGACGTGCTTTGCAGAACCATTCTTTATGTACAAAGAAAATCTGTCTTGAGTATTTTTCCATAGTATACATTTTATCACATCATTCTTTGAAGTTTAACTATTCAGTTATGAAATTTAGTTTCCCATTCAGATAACCCAACAGAAGAATCTTTAATTCGCTTAATTTCCTCAGTGTGTTGTTCCATTCCATATTTTAATATTAGCATGAAAGCTACTCTGATGAATGTGTTTCGAAATGCCTTTGCCTGTAGATGTCACTAAATTTTCCAGTTGAGCTGTGGCTAATCCACTTCTATTTAATGTCGTCCTTTTAATGACTCACTTTTTGATCCTAGTCCCTCAAGATATGCTTTCTCCTGTTCTTTTCTTTGATATTAATCTCTTTTATTGTACTCAGCTTTCCAAACTGTATTTCCTTTTCGCTTTCCTTCATCTTGCACTTGCCACTATAGCAGGGCTTCATCCATTAACTATATGCATCAGCTGCCTTTTTTCCTGATCTTTCGGGACAGCATTTATCTGGTGGGCCTTTTTGATCCCGATCTAAAGGCTGTTTAATTTCAATTCATAGTTAATTCTTTTTTTCTCAGACTTGTCTTAGTATTCCATGCAACTTAATTGTATTCTTCCCTGACATCTAGCTCTTCTGACTTCATTTTTTTGGTTATGCTCAACCTTAGTAATCTTGGTGCCAGCACAAGCCTAGGTTCTATCCTTGTACTCCTGATTGAAATAAATTAAGTGAGTCATTGTCTGATTTTTCTCATCAGGTAATAAGTAAGTCCATTTCCTTTGTATTTAAACAAAAGACATCATATTCTAAGCAGGAATTTGGTTGATTTTACCCATTTTCATTATAAGAACTGTTTCCCAAAATTTTAAGGCTCATACAATTAAAAGGTAGTTTCTATCCCTGTTTATTAAGCACCCTGATTCCTGAATTTAGAATATATGTATTAAAACTAAAATTTATGTGCTTTTGTATGATAGATGGTTGACCCACTGAGAGCGAGATTCTTACCATCTCTGTATCAGTGAGCAGAATACTAGAAGAAGGCACAAAGAATCTACCACTTCCAGTTCCAAGCACAGGTCAGAAGTCTGTAATTCTTAACTACATGTAAGAGTTTTCAGAGGATTTTTGTTTATGTCAAGTGAATTCCAAGGAATATTGGTATTGTTCTATTTTAATCCTTCCATGAGCTACTTATCCAAGACCATCCTCTGAGAAGCTAAAAAAATTCAAAACATGCACACTTTGGGGGACTTCATTCTTTTGTTTTTCTGTTGACAGATATATGCAAGTCAGTGGCCAGACTGATGAGAGAGACCTTAGCTTTTCTTAACTTATGCATCTCTGCTTAAGTTAATAAATTTACAGTAGCATAAAATATCCTAAAATCTGCCTGATTAAACACAGTCCTAGCTTTTGAATTAGTTCTTATAAAGAACAATTAAAACAATGCTTTCTTTTAATCAACATCCATTTATTTAGCTGGAACTAAATTTAAAGAATGAGAAGAGAAAATTATTCTCAAATTTACATTCTTAAATACAGTCAAATGCTCCCACACATTCATTCTTATTTATAGATTAAGATTATTCATGTAAGTATAGCTTTTTTGAGGGAATTAATATACCAATAGAGGACTATATGAAAGAGAAAATCTAGGTTCCTTACTTCCCTAAATAAATTACTACAGGGAAGAAATCTGCTCAGCGTTTCTTCTAAAAGATAAAAAAAAATAAAGGGAATGAGAGAGGAAACATTATTAATAATATGTAGTCTTTGTTTCCTGAAAGTGAACTGTGTCCTGAAGTTCTTTTATTTTCCCTTTTTTGTTTAATTTTGTGATTACAAAGCCAAACAATTTGTTGTTCAGCAAGTTCTAGAATACCTGCAGTTCTCTTTCATCCACCTCCAGCTGTGTCAGTGTCAAATAGGAAGCTGTACTTTAGAAGTAGTATAGAGGCACCAGTAAAACTCCTCTAAGTTGTGTCAATTGTCATACTTACTCTCTCCAAAGAAAATAGCTCCTCCATAGACCATCTCAATAACTTACACTATCTTTTCATGAAAAACTACTTAGTTTTTAATGGGAAGCTCTTAATCAATGCTTTAGTGGGTAGAGAAAAGTGAATGCAATCTTATTTGCTTGTCAGAGCACTACATTCCACTTAAAATGCATGCAATATCATGCTCTGATGCTTACAGTTATATAGAACTATGTTTTATTACATCATCTAGTACATTTTGCAACACTAAAAATTGTTGCAAGAGAACTCAAAGATGACCTATAGTGGATGACTTTTATAAATGAAATATCAGACAGTAAAATAGTCAGGATAAGAGGGGGAGGAAAAGAAATTAGGATTCATGGTATCTGTTGAATATTGAGCCTATCTTGTGAATTGACTTAAGTAGTGCACGAAAACACAGGAGGTGATAATAAAATCCAAGAATATTTCATATTGTGTCTGGAGGCAAAATTCAGTTTCCCATCTTTTACTGACTCATTTTTTATCCTTAACAAGTGTGTTCAAAAATGTTAAAATGTCAAGGACTTTATAGAGTTACTGACATTACTGTTTGCAATCGTGTTATGATGCCAGGTATCACAGATATTTAGTACTTGTGATATCTCTATGAAGAGTATGATCTTTTGAGGCAAAGGGATCAAACTGTAAAGCACTAACATTTATTATCCACACGATTTCTGACTGAAGAGGAAATTAATCAGGAAAAGCGTACGAGTCTGAAGATTTTATTGGTGGACATTAGGGATTTGCAGGCAGTATCTGCACTGAGATACAAAGAAAGAAAAAAGCACGGTGATCTGTCACACAGATGAGCCCCTGGTCAGCCTGTGACAGGGCTGTGTGACTGTGATGCCTGTCCTGTGGAGATGAAAGTAGTGTGTGATCAGGCTGTTTCCCCAGGCTGAGTTCAGCAGAAGCTTCTGCAGAGCTGTATGCATCGACCTGGAAACTGGGAAGCAGTCCTGGTTTCTGTAACACTAATAGAGTTGCAATGACCCAAACAGGCTGTAAAGGACAGCAGAGCTGTCAGTCTTCCCGTGGTTTTGGTTGGGAGGTCAGGTAATGGATCAGGTTTAAATGACTCCCCATAGGTAAACGGGCCCTATGACTGCACAACAAACACTTCAGTAAGTCATGGTTTTCCCAAAATATAACATTCCAGACAGGAATGCACACACAGGGTAAGCTGGTAATCTCTGGCCCTCAGTAGGCATAGCATTAATACAGCTTCATAAACTGTGCTGGTGGGATTCCTTGGATTTTCTGAACAGTGCCTTTTTAGTTAATTTGTTCATCAGGGAGGAATCGCTGAAGTTGCTGACTGGTCCAAGGGCTTCCTCCATGTCTTGTGTCTTCTGCTACTTTGAAGGAGCTATATACTACTGTGACAAGTTGACCCTGAATTTATCTACATAGCATGATACTGGTGAGGTCACACCGTATGTCAGGAAAAAAAACTGTTATTTTGTTTACACAGGTCAAAGTCTTTTAATCTCGATGCTTAGAGATACACAACCTATATGCAGTTCCATGCACCTTCAGTATCATCCTTTCTATTGGAATTATTGCTTTATTATTATTCCAACAAGGCCCTAGTGCATCTTGTTACAACATCTTGTTACATACTTGTTGCAAGTTTTTTCGTACACACCTGAAGAATCTACTGTATCTGTATGCTGTCAAGCTTGGAACAGTGTAAAAAGAAAACAACAATAATCATAATAACCTCCATGTTTTGTAGCATATGTTCTCCAGCAGTCTGAGTGAGTGTGTGGACAGTATGCCTCTTAAAACCTTTTGTTATTAGTAAGAGGTGATAGTTCCTTCTGATTTTACACACATGTTTTTTTTAGGAAAGTTACACAGAAATGGAGTTGACATCTTTCTGAGCTGCTTAACTTCTTTGCTAATGAAGGTATTTCTTCATAGTACAACTCAAAAGGTCCTTTTTTGCTGTAACAGCTTTCATAGTGTGACGGTTTTATTTTTTCAGGAACATATTTAAAGAACTTGCATCAGTGCACGAATATTTTTATGACAGATGACTGGGAAGATAGATAATTTGATATTAGTAGTATTTTTCCAAAACTATGAAAGCACCTTGAAAGAATAGTAATTTATTGTGTTCTTCTTTGAAACCCATAATACTGATATTTCAAGGACAGTGTAAATAATTAAAAAGAAATCCCAGCACTCAGATTTAGGATTGTACTCATGTTTTTCACAATAATTAAACACGTGAACTTATGTTTTGTTTATAGAATAAATTTTTCATATACTTTAAATACAATCTGTTTCATCTCAGTAAATATATTCCATTTCAAAACTTTAATTCCCATTTTGTTTGCACCAATACTTTTTATTATTTAATAGACCAGATTTTAACTGTGAAGGAATTGAAGTCAGACAGCAAGCAATTTCTGGTTTGGATTTACAACACTGTACATAGTGGAGCAGCACCTTTCCTTTCCTTTCCTTTCAGGCTTCAGAAGGTGAAAAGTTTTCTTGATTTACATATTGATCAATTAAATGTAGTCTGATAAAATAAATTCTGTCACATTTTCCCATACAAACTGACAAAAAAAAGTTAAAAACCTGCAGTCAACAGACTTGTGCTATACTAGCTAGGAATTAAATAACAAACTCTTCCTATTCAAACATTCATTTTAATTGAACAATTGTTTCCTCCTTCAAATAAATAAGTTACCCAGTTCAGCAATATTATTAAATTGGTTTATTCACACAGAATCATAGATTGTGTTTCAACATCAGAAAACCATTTCATTTGCGTTGTGCAATTTTGGCAGAAACCTCACCCTAAAGCTGTAACTTTCTAACTCTGTTAGTCTCTCTGGTAAAGCTTTGTCAATTCTGTAGATATGCACATTCTTATAGAACTATACCAAAGTGGTAGGAAACCCGCATGGCTTAGAATTTAAATCCTATCCAATTCTGGTTTATAGTTGTAAAAAATAGGCTCAGTTTTCCATCACTTTTTAAGGACACCCTCTGTAGTAGTGTCCAGAAAGTAGCATCTGCAATTAATGCAGCCTCTTACGCAGAACTGAACTGTTAACAAGGAGCAACGACTGCATGCAAAGTCATCGTATCTTTAACAATATAGGACATAAGGTTATACACTGAATGCTTGTCATGATTAAACTACTTCTTCTGTCCTACAAGTGGTTTCTCTTCAAATGTGAGTGAGATTTAAAATGCCATGGGGCTGTACTGGGTAATGTAGTAGCATTTCTATCAGTAGCATTGGTATATTTCACCACCAGTAAATATGTTGCTCTCTGTCTATTCTTCAGGTGACTTGATTTCTAACACTTTACTAAAACTGTCTGACCAGCTGCTGCATCTTTAGCATTTATCTGACACCTAAACCAGGTTAGGTGTCAGATAAAGGCTTTCTAGGAAATTTCATGAATCCTGTATTCATTTAAAGGTCAGAACAAAGTTTAAAAGATCATGGTTTTCAGAGCAGTTACTGAACATAAAAATTTGTGGGGATGCCAGTTTTTGTCATACAGTAGAAGGAGAAAGAGAAAAATGGATAGACTTCTATTTATAATAAGGCATTCACTCTCCTTAGTCTGAAACAGGAAATACTAAACAATTTAAAAATTGCAAACTCTGAATCAGATGACCACTTCTTGTTATTCAGACTTGGATATTTTCTTAGTTTTTCATGTAGTATTTCTATAATAATCAGGGATATTTTGTTAGATTTGTTTGTCTTAAAAGAACAATAGATGTGTTAGAACAACAGATGTGTTTAAACAAGAATAACTTTGTGTATACCTATGTTGTAGCGGTTGAAATTGATCTGTGGAACTCATCCAGTCCAACATCCCTACTAAAGCAGGTTCACCCAGGACCAGTTGTCCAGGTGATTGTTTTCCTACATCAGTTCTAGAAAGTTCTGAGTCATAGAATCAGAATCATAGAATAGTGTGTGTTGGAAAGGACCTTAAAGATCATCTAGTTCCAACCCCCCTACCATGGGCAAGGACACCTCCCACTGGATCAGGTTACCCAAGGCCCCATCCAACCTGGCCTCGAACACTTCCAGGGATGGGGCAGCCATGATTTCTCTGGGAAACATGTGCCAGTGCCTCACCACCCTCATAGTGAAGAAATTCTTCCTTGTGTCTAGTTTAAATCTTCCCCCCTCCAGTTTATGGTCATTGTCCCTAGCCCTATCACAGCAAGTGTCTGTAAGAGGAGCCTCCCTAGCCTTCTCGTATACATCCTTCAGGTACTGAGACATTACTTTTATGACCAAGGACTATGATATAAAACTTCATTCCTAGCTGAACAACAGCTTGGCCTATGTGGCCTGTACTCAGAATAATGCCATTTTTTTCATAGAATCATAGAATCACAGAACAACCAGGTTGGAAGGGACCCATCGGATCTTCTAGTCCAACCATTCCTATCAAACGCTAAACCAAGTCCCTCAAGACCTCATCCACCCGTGCCTTAAACACCTCCAGGGAAGGTGGATCAACCACCTCCCTGGGTAGCCTATTCCAATGCCCAATGACCCTCTGCGTGAAAACCTTCCTCCTAATCTCCAGTCTAAATCTCCCTTGGTGGAACTTGAGGTCATTCCCTCCTGTCCTGTCCCCTGTCACTTGGGAGAAGAGGCCAGCTCCCTCCTCTCTACAACCTCCTTTCAGGTAGTTGTACAGAGTAATGAGGTCTCCTCTCAACCTCCTCTTCTCCAGGCTAAACAACCCCAACTCTCTCAACCGTTCCTCATAGGTCCTGTTCTCCAGCCTCTTCACCAGCTTTGTCGCTCGTCTCTGGACTTGCTCCAGAGCCTCAACATACTTCTTGTGCTGAGGGGCCCAGAACTGGACACAGTATTCAAGGAGCGGCCTCACCAGTGCTGAGGACAGAGGGAGAATCACCTCCCTGGACCTGCTGGTCACACCATTTCTGATACAAGCCAGGATGCCATTGGCCTTCTTGGCCACCTGGGCACACTGCTGGCTCATGTTCAGGCGGCTGTCGACCAACACCCCAAGGTCCCTCTCCACCTGGCAGTTTTCCAGCCAGGCTTCTCCCAGTCTATAGCTCTGCATAGGGTTGTTGTGCCCCAAGTGCAGGACCCAACATTTGGCCATGTTAAACCTTATGCCATTGGACACTGCCCAACCATCCAGCCTGTTTTGGTCCCCTTTGCAGAACCTCCCTACCCTCCAGCAGATCGACACTTGCACACAGGCTTTGTGTCATCTGCAAACTTGCTAAGGGTACACTCAATGCCTTCATCCAGGTCATTGATAAAGACATTGAACAGGGCTGGACCTAACACTGAGCCCTGGGGAACACCACTTGTCACTGGCCTCCAGCTGGATTTAACTTCACTTACCACCACTCTCTGGGCCCAGCCATCCAACCAGTTTTCTACCCAGGAGAGTGTATGCCTGTCCAGGCCAGAGGCTGACAGTTTCCGTAGCAGAATGCTGTGAGAAACTGTGTCAAAGGCTTTGCTGAAGTCCAGGAAGACCACATCCACAGTCTTTCCCTCATCCAGCAGCTGAGTCACTTTGTCATAGAAGGCGATCAGGTTAGTTTGGCAGGACCTGCCTTTTGTGAACCCATGTTGACTGGACCTGATCACCCGGTTCTCTTGCAAGTGCTTCATGATAGCACTCAAGATCACCTGTTCCATGACTTTCCCTGGCACTGAGGTCAGACTGACAGGCCTGTAGTTCCCCGGATCCTCCCTGCTACCCTTCTTGTAACACAAGAACATCAGCACAACATCAGCCAGCCTCCAGTCCAGAGGTACCTCCCCAGTCTTCCAGGACTGCTGGAAGATGATGGAAAGGGGTTTGACCAATACATCCGCCAGCTCCCTCAAAACCCTAGGATGAATCCTATCTGGTCCCATAGACTTGTGGGTGTCCAGTTGGCCAAGCAAGGCTCTGACCACCTCCTCTTGGACCATGGGAGTCTCGTATTGCTCCTCTATTTCCGGGGTTTCTACACAGAGGGAACAGCTTTCTCTACAATTAAAGCCTGAGGCAAAGAAGGCATTAAGTACCTCAGCCTTCTCCTCATCCCCTGTCACCATTGTTCCCTCTGTGTCCAAAAGGGACTGTATGGTCTCCCTTGTCCTCCTTTTATTATTTATATATTTATAGAAAGATTTTTTGTTATCTTTTACAGACTTAGCCAATCTGATCTCTAGTTGAGCCTTAGCCCCTCTGATTTTTTCTGTACACAACCTCACTTCCCTCCTGTAGTCCACCCAAGAGGCCTGTCCCCTCTTCCAGTGCCTATAAATATTCCTTTTTTTTTTCTAATGTCACTCAAGATTTCTCTACTCAACCAAGCTGTTTTTTTCCCTGCTGGCCTTTTTTCCAGAACACGGGGATGGTTTTCTCCTGAGCTGCTAGGATCTCCTTTTTGAGGAGCTCCCAGCTCTCATGGGCTCCCTTGCCCTCAAGTACTGTCTCCCAGGAGACTTTGCCAACCAGCCTTCTAAAGAGTCCAAAGTCTACCCTCTGGAAATTTATTGCTACTGTCCTGCTAACCACCCTCTTCACTTGGCTTAGAACAGAAAACCCTATCATCTCATGGTCACTAAGTCCTAGGTGTCCTCCTACTGCCACATCCCCCACAAGGTCCTCTCTGTTGACAAACAGCAAGTCCAGGAGGGCACCTTCCCTCGTAGGTTCATTCATCAGCTGTGCAAGGAAGTTGTCTTCCACGCACTCCAGGAACCTCCTAGACTGCTTCCTTTCTGCTGTATTGTACTCCCAGCAGATATCAGGGAGATTGAAGTCTCCCAGAAGGACAAGAGGCATTGACTTGGAGATTGATCGACCCCAGTTGTTTAAAGAAGAGCTCATCAGCTGCTTCTCCTTGGCTGGGTGGCCTGTAACAGACCTGGGTGGCCTGTAACAGACTCCCATCACAAAATCTAGCTTCTTTCGTATTAGTGGTCTTAATGTTAGGAAGGAAGGATGGAAGAAAACGTCTTAAGGAAAAGTCAGTCTAGAAACAGACTTTCAGGATTTTATTTTTTTTATAATTTATTCAAAAAACTTCTGTTTGAAATAGTAGAACTGTCCTGAAGGACTATGTCAACTTCAGGTGACATCTGTATGCACTGAATCCAGCTTCCTCTCTTTAAAAATCAAAAGGCATTTAGCGTGCTCAGCTTAGCATCATTGACTTCACTAAAAATCATATTTTATAACCTTCTCTTCAGCACTGAGATCTCAGGCTGCCATTATTTTAGAATGGAGCTCACCAGGAGTATAGAGAATAGTTAGCAGATTTTGAAGATCCCTGCATACAACATCAAAATAATGATGGTTTATATCTATGTTTCTGTAATTAAACTGGATTTTTTTAAAAAAGGAAAAATAAATATGAAGTTAACTACTCCTAAACTGACTGTAGAGCCAACATTTAGGTATAGACTAGATAGAGATAAGCATTGTGCTGGGGAAAACAAAATTACTCCTAAAGCTGCTTAGATATGCTGCAAAAACGTTTGCATTGTGAACAAGTGTAGTAAGACTGGGTCAGTCCTCTCTGTCAGGCTTGTGAGCTCTATTCTGCTGCCTGTCTCTGCAGCCATTACACCCTTGTAGCCAGAGGAGAGCTACTGTCTCCCATGCTCTAATGCTTTCATGAACCAATCTGAGACACTCTTGCCTCCTCTGATAATTTCTTGAGCCTTCTATGTATTAGACAGAGTAATGAACACAAGCATTTAGAAATATTTCAACTAAGATCTTCTACTTCAGCAGTTTCTGCCACTGTTGTTGGCATCACTTTGTCTAGGAATTTAACCTTTGAGCTTAAATATCAGCTGACATGAACTAATGAAAGAAAAAATTGTAATTGCATATCCCAGTATATTTGTTTTCAAAAGCAATGAATACACAAATTAATACACAAATGCACATACATGTGTGCACACACAGCAATAAATGAATTATATGTAGTCCTGAAGGAAACAAATACCTTTTTCAGAATCTGTTAGAGTAACTAAGACAAAAAGGGTATGTGCACTTCATAATGAAGAATTTTCCTCCATTTTTTCTGGCATAATTAGCTTTTCACTCATACAAATAGCTTTTCCCTTGCTATAAAATTTCCATTAAATTACTACATTCATTATGCTACTACCAAAGCATCTGCATCTAGATATGAATATGGTTTTTGCTTTACTCCCACCCAGAGCTCTCGCAGTTCACTGATCCCTTCAACTGTCTTCACAGCATATAGGAGTTTACAAATGCACATGTGGCAAAGCAATTCAGTTAACTGTCTTCTGCCTTCTCAAACCACTCACCCTCCCCATCATTGTTATCTCTGGTGAAAACTATTTTGACAGGTTTTATTTATGAGTGATATTGCTACAGTATGAACAGAAAAACAAATAGGACTTAAAGAAATTGTTACACAAAATACTAATGAAACTATTCCATAAATAATTTATTTTATTCCTTAAAGAAAATACCCAGCTGAAACCTCAAAAGCCTCACAAGGACAGATTCAACCTTTGAACTCTTCTTTAAGTAAATATGCTAGTAAAGGTTTTACTGTTTCCAGAGTTTGTTTTATGGTGCAAAAGATAAAATACTATGCAAGTTGAACATGAGGTGATTTATGCTGCCTGTTGTGTGGGAGTAGTCCATTGGTCCTGGCAAGACAGCCTAGGGTTTCTGAAGGCACAGTCAGATGGTATAAAACACTACACTGAGAAAGAAATACATATAGGTTAAAAAGATTTACATGTATCTCATCCTAATTTCATAACTCTAAATGCCTGTTCTGATTTGTAACCATCACAATTAATTATACAGAATTAACCTATTGCATATTTATGTCTCATTAAGGTAAGGAATTGTTTTACAAATTCTGAAATTACTTGAGTTTAACCTAGGCCTACGGCAAACAGTATCAGTGTTGTGTTTGTTGTAGAATTTGAATTCAGCTACATTTTTTAAACTTCTCAAGCAGTTATTGTGTGTGTTTGTGATTACTAGATATGACTAAAAAGTAAAAAAATAAAAACCCATAACTTCATCCCCTATTTGTTTGTAAATGTGTTTATTCTATAATTTCAAACTTGAGTCACAAAACGATATAATTTTGATATTTTTATTGCAATAGTGCAGACTTCAGTCACATTCTTCCTCACTAATATTCATAATGGTTCCAAAAAGAAATGTTAAGCAAATTTAAATTTGCATTAGCTTCAATAGAGTTCTATCAATTTATATAGGGTTGAAAGCTGAAGCAGAGATTTCAGCTGAATAACAACCTGGTGGCCACACTGACTGTGAGGGGCGGTCAGTTGAGAATAATCACATTGTGACACAAAGTGTAATCTTGGTCCTTATCCAAATTCCATTTGCCTTAGGACTCACTGAACGTTGAGTGTAGCTAACAGAAATGCCTATGTTCACTTCAGTAGATTTTGGGGGAGGCTATCAGAGCTAGGAGATAGGGTCAATCACAAAAACTTTCCACTAAATACATCTGAGATCAGTTTTGGGGTTTTATTTTGGAGGGTGGGGGGAATATGGTTGGGGTTATTTTCATACTCATAACTGATGTTTGAGTTAACAGAGGAAACTTGCAGGAATATGTAAACACAGTTTAATCAAAGCGCTCTGAAATCTCACATAAGACAAAAATACAAGAAAATAGTTGCAGAAACTTCACAAAACAAGGAAACCTACTTAGCATTGTTTGTTTTTTAAAGCAAGCAGTCATGCAGTCTCACTAGTTTTAAGAAATGTCATCATGAGAAGTTTATGAACATACCAACATCTTTCCAAACAACAAGTAAGCACTACAAATTAAAAAAACAATGGATAATGTTGAATTCAATCTGGTCTAGTTAGTTTTATGTGCCCAGTTAGTTTTAGGTATCCAATTAGCCCTAGAAATCTAGCCCCAAATTTCTAAAATCAAAAGAGAAATGAAATATGGGCAGAGTTCTGATATGAAGCATATATTACTAATTGTCTGAGACAGTGTGTATACATCCTAAACAAGATGTCATTCAATAAATTTTATTCGTTAGATGAAAACCTAGTAATATAATACATATGCTAAAGCTGTGCCTTATTGATTTTGACTGGTACTAGCCCAGATGTTACGAAAACTAAGATAAATGGCAAAAATATGAATTAAAAAAAAAAAAGCAGCGCTTGTCCAATATATCAAGAATAGGTAATTATATACTTGTTCACTGCAAATTTTGTCATTCTATACTTTGAACTATCAGATATAGGCCAAACACAATTGGATAAAAAAAAGAAGAGTAACACCCATCAGTGTATTTTTATACCCTAGTTGCATTTACACGAGGCAGTGGCATATTGCTCACTAGAGAGTTAAGATGTGATAAATCAAATATATTTGGTTGATTTCTTAACAACATCTTTTCATTCACTTTGTGTAATTTTCCCATCCTGTGACTCTTAGCCATGTTATATATTAAGAATCTGTAAAGACATTCAGATATCTTAGGGCTGTTGATGTTTAATTGTAGGTTTACTACACACTTTCAGTTTTCATGGAACTCATTTAATATAACATGACAAACTCTGTATGTAGAAGAAAAGATGAGTAAAAGTGCATACTTTATACCTGAGATGTTGATACATGAATAGAGATACGAAAATTGTTTGGAGTCATTCTAAGTACAGCAATATTGTACCTGGGGTTTTATAGATTTGGAGTCATTACTTCTTACCCTGCAAAATGGAAAAGTTTATTTGAACTATTAAAAATGATGGGAACTACATTTCTCAGTAAGAGATTGAAAATTAGTGATAAGTTTGCACTACTACAATTTTTTTCTCTATTATAAATAAAATGGAGAAGAATGTAATTACTTGACTTCCTAATATCAAGCAAGTTATTTTTCATGCTGAAGAAAAATCAAGACCAAATTCTTGTCACTGTCACCTTTGGCAAAACCTTTCTAAAATGAAGAGGAATTTACAGTTAGTCTGAACTTTGGAATTTAGCTTGAGATTCCTAGATGTAAAAGCATTTTTACAACAGAATGCCTCTTTACCAAAGAAATACTGGTCCATGGAAAGTACAAATATTAAACACTGCTTCTCAGAAACATTATTCTCTCATTATTCTTATTGAAATTCATGGAGTTTTTGACTGTGTGGCCTGGCATGTGTCTCCATGTTTTTGCATGAATATGGCCAAAATGAGTATACATTAGTATGTCAAGTTGCTCAGAAGTATGACTGTTTTACAGAAAATAGATTGTCTGGGTGGGCTGGTGGAGGAAACAGAAAATTTTGAATTAGCAGTCCCAGTCATGCTCATTTAGCAGTGTTATAGACTAGTAGCTTGAGATCAAGGGAAGAAATTGGAAAACTGAATTGGATTTTTATAAGAAATATTGCTCAAGCAAACAAATTAAAGAAAGACAATGATATCAACCTACTAATTGTCTCAAGAAAGTCAATAACTATTAGTCTACTTTCATTTAAATAACTATGAAAGTATCAATAAAAACAAAAATAGATTAGATATTAACAGGATTAGAAATACTAAAAGTGGATAATTTCAATTATCTAACAAGTCAGATCACTTTAGACTGTTAAATAGGGAGGAATATGCCAGTGAGAAGAGTGCTATACACAAACGTGTAAACATTAAGCAAATCTGTAAAGGTGCTAAAATAATGAAATAGTCATGGCTTAATAGTAAGAACTGAAAAGTAACATTTATAAAGAAACTTAATGCAGTTACAACTGTCTAAATAAGATGGCAGTTCATGAATATTTTCAGGATTGATATCTAAATACTGTCTTCAAAGTTATATGTTTTCTTATTTGTTTTTAGCCAGTAGATGAGTGACTGAGGCATGTTTATGGAAGTATTTTGTATCTCCAAGGTTTCATAAAGGTAGTTGTGAATCATTCTGGCTCAAACCTGTCTCAGAAGTACAATGTGTGTCATTTGCTGCTGTGCTTGCATTTGTTTCCTGCTCTAGTCCAGTACAGTAAGAAAGTACAGCCATGACGTGTTGTAGCTGATCATCATGAAGAACAAGCATTCAAAGGAAAAAAACGTAGGGTCTCATAGTTATTATCTAACCTAAGAAGTCTGACTCATTCATCAACAATTACAGAACCAAAATCATGATATACCTTACCTACTTTGCATAAGCAATATTGTTCAAAAGAACAGCCACATTTTGCAGAATAAAAGAGAGTAGCTAAGAGCAGATTATGGCAGAAGACAGCCTGGATTTGGTCACACTCTCTTCCTGTTGTTCCAAAGTCTTAGGCGAGACACTCATTCTGACCAGTAAATAATCAGTAGGGAAAAAAAAATCTGAAAACTTCAAGCACATAAAAAAAGTAGCCTGACACAACAACTTCTTATTTTTTTGTTGCAATTTATACACACAGAAGTTACATGAAGAAGGTAGTGCTACTGTTTTCACATTTTCCATTACTATTACTGTTTGCTGATATTTTATACTGTGTAATGGAAAGGTTCTGGTCATGTTTCAGATACATGGGAATGTAGCTTGACACACAGCACAAACCTTTAGAAGTTCAGTGTTATGATCTTTCCATATGAAATCTTGTTACATTAAAACAAATGTTATATTATGCTCAATGACATTTTATGCTTTGCAGGAGAAATACACAGAATATACTTAACTGCATTCTGTGGCAGTTCTATAGCAGCTTGAGATCTTCAATAGATTGTAAGGCTTTAAAAACATTCACTGTGCTGAGCAAGGATGTTAATGTCAGGTTGAATAAGGTATGTTTATGAAGTTAACCAGGTGCACTGAATCCATCTAAGAGCTGCCTAGGTGAGAAGAAATATAATGCCAAAAAGCAAACCCATAATGCCACATGAATTGTGATGTGTCTATTGAAACTGATACAGCAAGAAAGGGTGCCCCTCATTAAGCTACTGCTGCCATCATTAGGCTTATAGGAACTTTGCTTGCCTTAAACACTGCAGTTCATTCTAAAAAAAAATGACACCTCTCTGGAAGTAGCTAAGCCTGAAAGCCTGTGTTGGTTCTAAAGGACTGTTTATGACACATCAGCATAGGAACAGGGAGTGCCCAAAACCCCTTTGCAGATGCTTCTAATGTCTCCAAACTACTCTCTATTTCACTTTACCAGACAAGGAATAGAAGCAGAGTTTAGCATTATTTCATCCAAGCATACTAACGGAAACTGTGACCTCCTCCTTGATAGTAACCCTACCTGGGAAGGAGATATACAGATATTATTAAGAATAATAAATTTTAGTTTTGGAAACATTGCAGTTGTGAACCATTGATGTGCATTGCTCTCTGTGATGTCTGCAGAGTGGGTATCAGTACAATGGGTTTAATTTTTAGCTGTGTTACTCATTTAGAGCGCTCAAGAAAACCAGTAAAGACAGATGTTGCTAATATATAACAGAGAATCCATCTTTGGTTGAGTGAGTTTCATGGGTAAATGTATGTTTGAAATATAAGTAGACAGTTGCCTGCTTTCTTGTTTTCATTTACTATTTGTTGATTCAGATTTTTTAAATTTTTTCACAGTAGCTTTTCAAGGCCACACAGATTACAGTGTGTTTTGTTAGGAAGAGGGGGAGGGAATGGCAGGGTTGGAGCAACTGTGAGTTTTCAAGATTGTTCTTAAAAGGAGCCCCAGATTCCACTTTTCATACTCTTACTGGATATAGTAGTGAACTGAAATTTATTTTCTGTGGATGACTACTAGAAAAGGACACAATATTCTGGAACATTACAACATGTCAGTTTTTTCTATACATTCCCTCTCTATCACTTCTTCTGACACAATCTCAGCTGGTGTTTCATCCTTTAGCAAACTTAAACTAATGTGTGCTTCCTGTGAGTTTCAAGGAAATTCCGGAATGAATACATTCACACATAGAAATTAAGGTGTTCCCCTATATGCTTTTTATGGAGCCTTTGTATGCCCAAATGGTATCTTACTGATGACATTTCAGCATTTTTAATTCCTGCCTATTCTGCTAAGTTTGTTCTTGTAGCATACCAGAAGAATCCAATGGGCTTTAGCCAGTTCCTTCTAACGTGACAGCTCATCATTTGCACAGACTCATAATAGCTAAAGAGCAAATAATTCAGTATGAACACAGGCAATCAAAAGTGGATATAGAACTAGGATTTTGTATTGTTAATTAAGCACAGTCATATGATAAATAGCCCATGTATGAGGATGTGATAACGATTGGCATATAGCAATTACACACTGTGGCAATTAAATCTAATGCAGCAGAACTGTGAGGGCTGGCAAGGTCACAACAGTAAACTGTAAATGACTGATCAGGAATCATATCAATACAACCTATTTTTTCATCTTCAAATATATAACTTCCTATTGTGTCCCCAGCACTGTGTTAGTTGCTTTGTTCATAACATTGATAATATTAATACGTACAGGCCTCCCTCAAGTCGGAAAGATAGTTGCCTACTTAGCTGAAATTCAATGAATTCAATTAAATACTGCAACCTTGAGTTAGCATTCTAAAATAATGTTCATTTTGAGCCTCTCTTACAGCCTTGGAATTTTTCCTTAATCATATTGAATATCCTCAGGGTCCATGTATGTAAGGGAGGGAGGGAGGTTTGAGGTCTGAAACAAGCTATCTTTTCAGATTCACCATCAGATGTGTTTGTTTAATATAAGACCAAAGACATCCAAATGAGCTGAAAGAGGGATATGAATTACTGGCACTGGAAAAGTAGTATTTCCTGAGCTAGATCCTCAGTATCGGAAATTGAGAAAGGAGTCTGATTTTACCTGAGTTATGTACACATTCACCAGCATATCTAGACATCTACTCTGAAGGCTATTTCTGTTTATCTTTTATGTCTGGACCTAACAAACAATGAAAGCAGGAAGAATGGAAGTAACAAATATCAACTTTTTTTCTGCATCCAGGGCAGAAAATACTGAGATGATTTATTATTAGTGATTAATTTCAGCAAATTTCTATTGCTTTTATTATTCTACCTTCTAATATTTTCTTTCAAGTATTTATAGATAAATATTTGCAAAAGAAAAACATAGAGAAAGGAAATATTTAAAAGACCTTAAAAGATTCATTTGTATTTCATTTTAGCATATGATTTTCAGTGAGAAATCCTAGAAGTTGTGCAGTCAAAAACACGAGAAACGTGATATTTTAGAGCCTTGAGTTCCTCCCAACTGAATTCATTACCAGCCACAGATTAGTGGGTAAACCCCAATACTTTCATACAATGTATGTAATTAACTTATTTCTCCTTAAAAAGCTTTAAACCTAGAAGAAAGGTAATGCTTGTGAATTAAGGCCTGAAGGCATAGCAGTGAAAATAATACAAAAAATAATTTTTAAATGCTAAAAGGACTTTTGTTTTACAAAGGCTATGGAATGACTATAGAATCCTGAACTAATTTTTTAGCTTTAGAAAATCAGTTAAACTTTTGCAGACTTGTTTTCCCCAAGTCTTGCCAGCATTCCAGGTGATTTGATGGAAGAAAAGCAATGTAATCTCCTAATAACTTAGCATTAAAATGTTCCTGTGACTGGAGGTGAATATTGCCATCTTGAAGCACTCAATAAAATCTAAGATCTGATTGTAGCATCTCTCAAACATCCAGACAAAGAGGAAACATCAGATGCTCCCCTTCACCTTACTGCAAGATAAAGGTTCAAATCAAGCCACTTGCACAAGGTGATATTGTCTATCTGACTCACTAGTTTAAGAAAATTTATAGTCACCTTAATCAGACAAATGCAGTCATATTATTTTGTGCAACTTGATCAATCTTTGTTTAATGTAAAATGACTTATAACATTAATAAAATTCAAGGTAATACTACAGTTGGTGTGGTTTTTATAGCCAGGACACATGTTCATGGGTCAGATTCTCAGCTGATACAAGCTTTCCTGTGTTCTTTGCAAATCACCAGAGTTATGATAATTTGCACTGGGTAAAGATGTGGCTTATTGTTTCAACTGCAATGCTTCACTTGTTGAATTTTTGAGGATATGATTGAGATACTCTTTAAAAAAACAAAAAAACTTTAATTTTCTCATTTATAATGGAGGTGTTGGGTGGAAAATAGGACCATGAAATGATTAGACGGCTTGTGTGACTAATAAGAATACTGTCCCTAAAGGGAAAATGAACATATCACCAATACAAGTGCACTCAATTAGAGTTTTAAATTAGAGTGTAATTATATTTTTTAAGGCAGAAAAAAAAGAATAAAGCTTTTAATCTTCTAAGTGTCCTCATTTTAGTGAAAAGACAAAAGTAGGAAGTGTTTTGGCCAAGATGATGCTCAGGGTCTTTAAAAAATTTGGACTAAATCCAGTCCCTGAAGGGTTGGAAACAGTTGTATCGGTTCTCTTGTAACTGACTTCTAGAAAAAGGGAAAAAACACCCTGCAAAAATCTAGCACAACATTCCATGTTATCCAATTCTTACTTAGTCATATCTTATTTTTTGAAAATGATAGGATTGTTTACTTAAATAACTCATATCAAAGATAATGAAACGTTCTAGATTTTTGCTTAAAGGACAGTTGCGTCTGAGGGAAAACAGAAAAACAAATAGGCAAGCTGGAACGTGCAGATCCAGATGTCTGGTTCACATGTTTTCAAGTATTATGCAGATCGCATGGCACATCTTGACTCCTGTACACACAGCAGAACATTGAACATTTCAGTATCTCAGAGCTAGTGTAGTAACATAATATAGCTCATGTTAGCTTAATCTATATCCTTTGAATTCTAGACCATTCTACAAATGGTTCAGACAGGTTAAACATGGTTAGTACTTGGATGTGAGACCCCTTTAGGACTCTGTGATGCAATTGGCAGTGGTGTTTTTATGTTTCTGAGGAACGCATCAGAATGAAAAAAAAAAAAAGTGTCTATGTGACAGGAACAGAAAGCAAACAAAAAGTGATTAAACTACAAATCCACTTGGCCAAAATCCAAGGGAAAAAATGGGATTAAATAAGCATACAAAATTTATTGGTTTCATTTGTGTGAATTCTAGGCAGTTATTCTTTAATATAAATGTAATTAGTAACTGAGAATATTTGTGAAGGGAAGAAGAAGAAATAACCAGTATAGTCCAACATACGTATTTCTCTGGTCTCAAACATCCAGTCATCATATCTTAAGCAGCCTTTAGTATAGACTGCCTACTTGTGAAATTCATAAAAAGATAGCACAGCTAGAAGATGTTCTGATACTGTCCTAACCTGAATAACCAACTTATTAAATAGCTGTAAAATATTGCACCTTTCATTGAAGATAAGGATATAAAACTGATCTCCTGCTCCTAGAGATAACAGTCCCATTGAACCCTTGTAGGAGCTTGAACAATCCGAGTCTCTTCTTTCTTCTGAAGTCAGTAGCATTCACAGGGAAAAGAGAATTTGGATATGATTCTGTACCCATTCAGTCAGTATGTCTGCCAAAGGAATGTGGAGGTAATTTTTTGTCCCCATAACAAATGGGGAACTGAAAATAGAGGTACTGAATTTTCTAGCACTTGTGATATATGCAGTGAAACAGAGGAAATGACCTTCCCTAGCTATATAATACAAGTTCCAGGTAGCTGAAGATGAAACCATATTTTGCTCCTTCTCTCTCTTTGGTTAATAAATAAATTAATATGTCTTTATAGCAAAAGCAGCAACAAGTTTATAGTTGCAGGAGGGAACACAATGTAGAAATAAAGTTAAAGTCAAAACGAAAGCTTGCCTAAGCAGGTATTTATCAAATTAAATTAAGAACCAAGGGGATTATAGATTCCTGAAAGCAAAGAGGAAGTTGGCAGTATAACTGAGATGAGCTCCACATGACTGCTGTACTGTCCTATTTCATTTAGCATTTAGCATTTCCTTATTTGCACCTTCTGAACACCAGCACACCAATAGAATGCTAGCAGCTATGGCATGAACACATTTGTAACTTTCTTAACTATAAGTACAGTCAAAATTGATTGACTGTATCCAATGTATTAGAGCAGACAACCAAGTAGATAATTGCATACATATTTAACAACCATTGGACTGTAACATTGTAAAAATAAAAAGAGATAGTAGAAGCAAGGAGTAAAATGTGCTTTGGTGATTAGCTAGGAAGATTATTAGACTGATTTTTCTTCTTGAGATTGTACAAGAAAAGGAAAAAATCACCCATGTAATCTGAATATAAGGAAACCCTTATTTTAATTCTTTCATTTTCTATTTCGCCTTTTTTGTTTGTAATAGATTTGACACCTGCTGTTTTTACCCCATGCCTTCATCTAATATCAACATTTCTCTTGGGTTAAAAGTATTATCTTTTTGTAATAATATCTTTGGAATTGCTTTCCCAGTTTTGACCTAAGTATTTTTTACCAAAACAATATAATCTAAACAATAACCAGGAATATTTTGCAAAGGCTTTTGTTCTTCCCTGTTCCTTTAAGAATACTTTATACTAGTAAGCCTTAGAATCTCTAATTTGTGCTCCAAAATCCTCATACATAAGAGAAACAAATTACCTGTAGCCTGAAATGGCATGGGTTCACATAATAGAAAGATTTTCTGTTTGCTGCAAACATTCCTATCTCTGTGTAGTACTGCCCCATAGGAAGAAGTGCAATGCCTTAGAATCACTCAATATTGGTTGAGTGTCTGGCTCTCTTCTCTGTCTTTCTGTATTCTTTAGTGATTTCTAATTGTGACTATGAATCATACAATTGGAGGAACATTACATCAAAGAATCACATAAATCCTATGGTATTTCTTTTGTTGCTGCAAAAGTATCGTCTACCTTCTCAGTCAGGATTCTGGGATTTGAAGCAACTTTTAGGCCCTGGTAGGTAATATTTGTGTGGTAAAACTTAATGTCTCCAACAAGACTGTTCTTGCACAGGAATTCAAGTTCCTTATGGTGCTCGGGACACTTTCAAAATTGCTTTTAAAATTTCAGAGTGTGACCAAGCCTCACTCCTGGTAATAATCCTGGTCATACCCACTCTTTGGACCCTTAAGAAAGCTGGGAAGGGGCCTTTTATCAGGGTTTACCATGATAGGACAAAGAGGAATGATTTTAAGCTGAAAGAGGGGAGATTTAGGAAGAAAAGAAGAGGGGATACTAGGAAGAAATATTTTCCTGTGAGGACGGCACTGGCATGGGTTGCCCAGAGTAGTTGGGGATGCCTCATCCCTGGAGGTGTCCAAGACCAGGTTGGATGGGACTTAGAGCAGCCTGATCCAGTGCAAGGTGTCCCTGCCTGTGCCAGGGAAGTTGGAATTTGATGGGCTTTAATATTCTTTCCAACCCAAATTGTTCTGTGATTCTGTGACTGCTATTATGGTTTCCTGCTTAATTTTTTTCATAGCGATTCTGCCCTTCAAGAACAACTCCACTGACTTCAGCTGTATTTTAAGAAGGGAAAGTAAGAGCATGCTACCAGTTATATAAGGCTATGTATTACTCATGGCTGGTTACTGAGAACGGATCTGCTTTGCTTAGTTGTCCGTAACCTACAACTCAGTCTCATACTTACTCAATCTTATGTGTTTAATTCTTCCATAAACAGAGAATGCCTTTCACAAGATGGAAGGGGATCCATCTTTACACCTTTGCTCTAAGGCCAGAGCAAACCATGAGCCACATAACACTATGCGCTGATCAATGTAATAGTCTATATGAATACCAAGGAAAAATCTGGATTGTGGTCTGATAGATCTTCAGAAATATGGCAAAGACATTTTAATATCACCAGATATTTATTAGCTCAGCTGGCATTTTTCAGATACGTGGCATGATTCAGATAGTGTGAACAGCAAGGATGGTGCTTGGCCACATCCACTGAAATTATCTGGAATAATAAATAATAATTATTTTCTGTAATGAGATCAGGGAACCAATAAGTCACATTGTCATTGCTGTTTAGCTCTAAGTCATAGAAGACTTATTCCTCCTTCTCTGCAACTGGATGGCAGATTGTTTAGGGTGACATTATCTGGGTCCAGATGGTCCCACCTACTTCAAAATCTGTATTGCTTGTATATTTTGTGATGGTTCTATGCCTTGATCTTTTAACAACTCTCTGGAGGGGAAGGGCTAGTAGACTCAGTAGTTTGTTCTGTGTCATCAGTGAATGGTTTCCCTCTCTCTTTTTCTTTTCGTATCAGTTTGTGATTAGAGTTGTTTTACAGAGAAAACTGAAGAGATTAGGAAATTATTGAAAGTAGAGGATGATTATTGAAATTGCCTAATTATGTGCTTCCCACCACAGGTGGAGAGACAGGAAATGATACTTATAGAAAGGACAGCACGTCATTGAGGTGCAATTCTACTCAAAAAATAAACCTGATATTGTTATTAGCATGTATTACATCTAACATTTCTCAGGGATCCCATGGTAAACCTACTTAGACCTACAAGGTTAATTCAGGTAAGAAAGGACCTCTCAGAAGTTCACTGTCAAACTTTGACCCAAAGCAGTGTTATCTGTTTGTTACTTGGGACTGTATCCAATCTGCAGCTCTGCAAATTAAATTTGTAATCTGGGTTTTGTTTGGTTTGAACTCTGGTCCTATAGATTTTGATATCATATTTGGCCTCAGTAACAAGGGTGTATTTACAGTAAAATTTGAATGACATTTTCACCTTGAGGTACACACAGGGAGTAGATAGCATGACTTTACAAGTGCAGTCCTGTGGGCTCTCCTAAAGACATGCCTGAGCATACTAAAAAGTCACACATAAAATTTGCCAAATATTAGCTAGTAGTTAGCTATATTTCAGATAGCTTATCAAAGTGAGATCCCCATGTGGGCAGGAGACGATCAGACTTGCAAGTTCATATGGAAGCTACCCATGAAAATGCCCCACTTTGAGTCAGAAGACAAACCTTTGATAATTATCACCAAATTAGGTTCTCATTGAAGCCAATTAGAAGAGAGCGCCACAGCCTCTGCATCCACACTGGCCTCAACAAGTGCATCAAAACATTGCAGATGCTAGCACTGGTCTTGATGATGTTGTAGTTCCAATACCACAAAGCCATGCCTCAGGGAACAATCTGAATTAGGTCACTCAAGATAAACCTGTGTCTATGATTTTCGCATATGTTCACAGGTTGAGGTAAAGTTACCACAATCTGAATTCCATCTTCATTTGTTTACTATAAAGTGCTTGCTCCTTGAAATACTGTTCTTCTAGTGCGTTAACAGAAACAAACACCTTTTCTCCCACAAAAAGTAAGGCCACTACTCACTAGATTCCTAAGGCTAGTGGTTAGAACACTCTTGAGAAATGGAAACCATGGGTTAAGCTCCCTGGGGTTTGCAGGAGGCTAATATACATATCCACCACTTTGCCAGCCAAATATGCCATAGAATTAATTCTTGTGTTAGCATTTTAGAATGCTGCTGACTAATGTGTTTTGTGTTGAATTGAATGTACTCAGACACACTAAACCTGCTGAGTCAGGCCCTTGAGGAGATAAGCAGATGTTCCTGATCTCTAGGTGACAGCAGTGTACAGGCAAGAGTGAGAAGATTCTCTTAATATAAAATGCTCTAAATCAAATTTCAGCCAGATATTGTGTTTGGAGAACAGATAACACAGGATAGCTCAGGTGGTGTCAGATGAAATTACTGCAATTAGACAGCTGACCCATATCTGGACCACAGAATTACAGAATCATAGAATCACCAGGTTGGAAGAGATCCACTGGATCATCAACTGGTGGATCATCAACCATTCCCACCAATCCCTAAACCATGCCCCTCAGTACCTCATCCACCCACACCTTAAACACCTCCAGGGAAGGAGAGTCACCCACCTCCCTGGGCAGCCTGTTCCATTGCCTAAAGACCCTTTCAGTGAAGAAGTCTTTGCGTTGGGCCCGAACCTCCCCTGGTGGAGCTTGAGGCCATTCCCTCTTGTCCTGTCCCCTGTCACTAGGGAGAAGAGACCAGCTCCCTCCTCTCCACAGCCTCCCTTCAGGTAGTTGTAGAGAGCAATAAGGTCTCCCCTGAGTCTCCTCTTCTCCAGGCTAAACAACCCCAGCATGTCTGACCTAGTTTCACCCCTCAGCAAGCCTCCCTTTACCCCAAACCTGGTAATCTTCTATCCTTTGCTATAAGAAACCAAGCATGTGAAGAACTTAAAGCCTCAGTGCCATTCTTTTAACAGCTTCAAGGCTATCATGTGAGAAAAAATGTTTATTTCACCTCTAATGTAAATTATTTATTGTAAAGGTAAATTGTTTCTGAGATTTTTGTTGCCTGTTACCTTTCAGTTATGTAAACAACTCCTATCTGAGCTGTCAATTGTTCTCTTGCACTAAAGAATATCTATATTTAAAAGACTTAATTAAAATAGGAAGCAGTTTGTTTCTGTTGCTGTTCAGAAATCACTACGAATCACCATGCATGCTTCAGGATATTGGACAAGGAGAAAGAGAATGAGGATTATCCTTTTCTATGTTTGTTCAATATTTCTTATGGAACCTTGGGATGAATATTTCTTCCCTCCTAGATTGTTTTGCTACGTATTTGAACATTGAGTAAAGAACTTGGCCCACAAGCTAAAGTCACAGTAATTTACTTTTTCAGTGCTAGCTGATTATGTACAAATAGGTAACAAAAGCTGATAGATTCCATTTCCTCCTAGTTTTTCCTAAATGTGATGAAGAACTTAAAGAATCTTCTACTTCAGAGAGAAACTTTCTCCACAATTCCAGAATAATGCCGAGAATCTTGGTGGTCTTACACACAAACTAACCATGTAACTTAAGCAAAAGAGACAGGATCAAGACGTCACAAAAACACCTGATGTAGACTGAATTCTAACTCTTGCCAAAACTGGTTTGATAATGTAGTAATAAAATTGAAGAGCAAACACTCTGGATTTCTGGATATCCATAAGGAGGTCTAGTCCCCAGCAGGATTAGTATGGATTCTATTTGCTAGGTGAGGCACACAATGCTGTGACTAAGTTTTAAAGGAAGCAAGAAACATGAAGTAGTAACCAGCTTAAATCCAGGGCTATGCATTATCACAAACTTCTCTTACACACATACTTATGTGCTCTGTCAACACTTACCTTCATAACCTCTGTGGATCAGAAAATAAAAAGTTTGTAACACAATTTTAGTAAGGGCTAGTTAAATGATAGTAAATTCACATGAAAGAGGTTTTTTTCCTGAAAAAGGGAAAGGTTAACTAAACTGTGCAGCAAATGCCATTAAAAAATTTAGTGTGTTCTAGCAGTCATTATATTTATATCTTTAGTATAACCTTATTTTAAGGATCAAATACATGTGCTTTATTTTAAGAAGTTTTTCAAAGCACAACAGACTTTGTAAGGGTTGAGCCTTGCAGTCTTGCAAGAAAATAGTTGCCAGTTGCTGAAGGGTCTTTCCCAGCAAGAAGGTAGAGATATCTTTAGTTAATCTCTGAGTTAATGTTTCATAGGGAAAAAAACTATAATAGCAAAAAGCAGAAAATGCACATTTTCTCATAGTGTTTGTAAGAGTCTCTGTAAACCATACATATAAGTAGCATCTGCAATGTGTTCCCATCAGATGAAATATTTTACATAACTTATTTGAGCTCTTATCAAAATTGAAGAAAATAACCCCTAAACCTCTTGCTGTCAATGATCCCCTTGCTTGTGTAAATTGCTGTTCTACATGCTCCTGCGTCATCACAGCTCTTTTATTGAGATAACAGTAGAGATGAGCAGACCTTGAGAAATATAAAAAATCTGAGCACTTTATGGGTGTGTCAAAGCCTATTGCTTTTATATAAATGGTGTCAACATTTCTGAAACTCTCACAATGCTCACTCCAGTTTTCTCTCTACCTATGCCTTTTTGATTCTGTCTTCCCCAGCATCTAATTACGGTCAGAAATGTAAGACAGTAATCAGGAAACCTAATTCAGTGGTAAAACAACTCTCTCCAGAAATTCACCAAGTAGATGTTTGCAATGTAATTCAGATGTTCTTAAAGGCTGACTCCAAAGTAGTCTCCTTCATGTATATAAGTCTCTCCTTTTTGAGAGACCATCAATAAATGTTTAGATGTATGTCAGGTTCCATGCAGTTCAGACTCCTGCATACTGGGAATGTGAATTGTTTCCATAATCTTAGTCAGTCAAGTTAATGTCTCTGTTCTACCAAATTGCAAATAAATGTGGTAAGCAAAACAAAAAAAAATCCTGAAGTGCCAGTTCTATTTGTGCTAATAAGTATTGCTGATTCCTTTAGTTGTTACTTCTTGACTCTGTATCACATGACGGATACAACAGCACATAACTAAAGGTGGTGCTGGATGGGATACCTGACATCTGCAGCTCTTGCCAGCTAAGCATTCTAATTATTTCTAGAGGGAGCGTACCTTTTCCTCAGTCTTGGTGTCTTGATTCACCAGGTGCTCAAAAATTTAAAGAAGTTCTTGTGAAGCCTCATGAAGATTATTGAGATATTAGGAATCACATGAATGGAAGTACTCAAAAGCACTTATGTGATTTAGGACTACAGGTCTATTGCCTTTCAGTAAGAATCATGCTCTTTTGGATTCCATTAACCTTGTAGCTGTATTTCATAGAATCAAGGAATGGTTTGGGTTGGAAAGTACCTTAAACCCCATGCCATGCTCAAAACCCCATCTAACCTGGCCTCGACCACCTTCAGGTGTGGGACAGCCATAACATCCCTGGGCAACCTGTGCCAATGCACAGGTTCTCAAAGCTCACACGAAAACATATTGACCTTTCTCTCCTTCTCTTTCCCTTCCCTATTAAGTGTCAGTAGTTCCAAATACTTTACATTTCTTCTTCTTAAAAATCAGAATATTTTGAAATTCAACCCCATTTACCAGGTTTCTCTCCTTTAACAGTAGCTGTACCCTCATACATACACGTATATCAGCAAAGCTTTCACATAAATGGTTTTAGGATTGGCATTTACTGAGATCTATGCCTTCACTATTTTGACCTTTCACGAAGTATAATATATGCTGCATGAGATGCTGATTTAATAAAATACCCATTTTACAGCAAGGTAGCACCTGTTGGAGTAGCTATGAAGTAACAGTAAATGGGAAAGGTGCAGCAGATCTCCCTTGGTTTGGAATAAATTGATATATTTTCCTTCAGAGAGAATAAAAGAAGTACTGATTAGACTTGGTCTAAACAGATAACCTTAATTTACATCCCTTACTCTTCCTTTGGTAATCAGATGTTGAAGAAGTGCTATAGTCCCAAGTGATGACATTTATAATGACAGCATCTCTTGTAAATGAAGTTGCATGCTTCAGTGAGTTTATATATATATATATATATATATATATATATATGTATATATCTCAATACAAAAATAGATATCACTATTCTTCTTTTGGATATGGGTTTGTTGTTACAGAACCTTGGATATGCACAGTCACCTATTTTGCATTAACATAGTGGTCCTGATATGAGCCTTTTCCTCTCTATCAGGAGACAGAGTAGCAAACATAGAATATTACCTCTGTGTTTCCATCACAATAAGTAAAAAAGAATGAAAGCAAGACAAAGATAGGTCCTTACTTCATAAGTTTTCAAGATTTTATGAAGCGCTTTTTCAGAATGTTAAATAACATTATATTTTATATTCTTTTTATACAGAATTGCATAGTGTTTGGATGCATTTCAACACTATACTCAGGTAAATAAAATTGCACTTTAAAAAATGTTAAACTAATATCAAGAACAATGGATTTCTCTGGAGATGTAAGGATGAATCAAGCCTCTTCCCTTCCCAGTTTGCCATTTACAACCGTTACAAACACACTTCCCTCAAACAGCAGTACGCTCTTTCCCACATTAAACAAGCCAAAGAGCAGAGTGTAATTGTGACCCTATATATCATAATCTCATCTGTGTTTTACTTTCATTCAGCTTTTCAAAATCCTTGCAGTTTGCCCTCCTAGCCTGGGTGAACTGCTAAAACTAATTTTCACTCTCTGATGAGGTGACAACTGATGAACAGTGCGTGTGTATAGCTGATTTCTTTTTAAACCAATGACTCTTTTATGTCTGAGGAGAAAGAAAATGCTCTTCTCTGTTGGAGACAAAGCATTTTTGGTCTAAGATAAAATAACCTCCTCCATGACTGACATGACAGTGCTCTTGCTATTTCCTCTATGATTATATGATCCCTGCCATATCTGAGATGGAAATCCATGTGCCATGCCAGTTATACAGTACATCCCAGTATGAGGTCATTTCACAGGGCAGTATTAAATTAGTTTCCAGGGTGATGACAAACTACAAAGTGGTTGGTTTCACTGGCTGTCTGGAGACTCTAATGAAATCGAGAAAATGCAGTTGTCATTTGCAGTGGGACTTGGTTCTTGTCAGTAAAAGCTTCTTCTAAGAATCACAGGTTTGACAGGTAAAACGTGTCAGTGAACAGAATGCAGCTGGAAAATCATTCATAAGCTTCTCCTAGTCTATTACAGTATCTCACTAAATGGAACTAAAGTGCTTTTGAAAGCATATTCTTTTGTACTGTATCAGTTGACCTCATCCCTTGTAAACAGAGGTATTAATTTTGCTTTAGAAATCTGTTCCTTGAAGAAGGGAACCAGAAAACACCACTTATGTAATTTACAATTTCATGAGTCGTTAACATGTGAACAAGCTGGCAAGAGGTAAGCCAAACTATCTATGGGCTATGTGGTTTGGCTGGAGATGATGTTTCAGGGCAGACCTGAATATTGACTTTAATATGGCAGGAGCAGAGCAAGGCTATTGTTGACATATAGAGCTTCTGAGGATGGTCTTAAGCACTAGGCAGAATCTCCCACCCTCCTGCACTATCATGTCTTGAAACCTCACACACATCAGTGCTTCAGCCTTCATGGAAGTGAGGCTTGTCTCTTCCTTTAAACTTACACCAAAGTACCGATGTATCCCCAAAACAAACAGAAGAGAAAAGAGAGCATTAGTCTGCACAAAAACCCAGTGAATCATCATTGAAAACTGCAGATAGGATAGATGGGTAACCTTCTCTACCTTCACATGAAAACACACATTTGGAAAGAAACCAGTCATTTTAAGAGTTTCCATAGTTTATCCTTCAGTAAATCCATTCTACCAAGAATCTAACTTTTAGGATGTACCTGCTCTGTCATTATGCATATATAGCAGGTAAGGAAACTGAAGTCCTATGCATAAGTAGTTTTTGTTGAATTAGAGGAGGGAAAATTGTTTTGTTTTTTACACTACACAGCTGTACAAAGTTGTTTGTCTCCTTACCTTATCAAGGCCATGAATTGCCAGCTGTTGAAGAAATGCTAATTTATATAGTTTTATTAGAACACTGAGTTTTTACAGTAGATCAGTGGATACTCGGTCAGGAAATTTCACCAGTTTGTCAATTTATGGCAGCAGGCTTCAAGACTTTGTAAAAGTGCAGCTACATTAAAGATAAGGCAACGTGATCAAAACCACCCAAAATCAGCTGAATAATTTTTAAAGACTGAGCCTAAGATAATAGGAGTGGATTGGAAGGGATTTAGATTTGGCATCCTACTAACAAATCCATCAGTGGTTTTCTATTTCCCCTGAAAACCTTTAAATTAGATTAATATATTTGATCTGTTTTATGTCTAACCCAGTTTTCAACTCGCTCTCCCTCTGACAAAGCCATTAACTTAGATAAGACTTACAGTACATGCAATCCTGATTTTCTCCTACATCTGTCCACAAGTTCATGTGTTTGACCTGCATCTGTACTAATTGGTTGAAATATCTGTAAAGTCTGTTTATTAGTCATAAAGTCATATTAAAATAACAGAAGTTGTTAAAAGTCTTTCCCTGCATAATCTCTACTACATTGAAGAAACTAGGCATTTAATACTCATTCCTGCAAAAAAATATATTTATTGACTGAAATAGAATAGTAAGAATATTCGCCGTTTGAGGCTTATTTCAGAAAGGAAAACATTGATCAGTATCCTTTTAAAAGCAAAGGGCTAGGCTGGTATCAAATGGATAGCTTTTCTCCAACCACATTCTCCAATCTGCTAAGATCTGTCTATAGTTATTAGCTCAAATACAGCTTGATTGCAAGATTTATTGCTTCCAATATCTTGATTCCTTCCAGTACTTTTTCTTGAGTACCAAAGATCTATTGCTTCCAACTGGCCCATCAGTATGAGGTTGTGCTGTGTATGAAACTGGCTTGGTTTAGCACTGACTTAGGGATCTGCACATCTCACTGATGACCAGGGGAAATGAAGATGACACTTGACAAGGAGGTAGTGAGCATGGCTGGAAGAATTTTAAAAGATATCAAATGCAAACAATGCATGAATAGATAGACGGACAATGTCACAGTCAGGGCAATCTTGACACCTAGAAGTTATGGGTCAAAAGACCCTTTATACCCCTTCCCCAGCTGCATGTCCATGCACCATTGGCTAAAGACCAACAATTCATAATTGGATGACTCCTTCCAGCTGTGTCTTCATAACTGGGTGTTCCTTCTCAGCTGTAACTTCCTAATTGGATGATTCCACCTGGGGCCTGGCAGCTTCCTAATCTTGTTTACTCAGGCATTTATTCAAGGCCAATATTTAAGTTCACAAACTCTAACTCCTTGGACCAGCCAAGGTTTCTCACAGGACACATCACTATTCTTAGTTCAACAAACTTCTTTTGGTTTACTTCAAGTAGAATGGATCTCTTTGTGGCCAGGCTGAGGCCTAGAGCTGAAGCTTCTGGGCTGGAATACACACAAAGAAGAGTAACAAAACTGGTGAAAGTTATGGAGCACAAGTCTTATGAGGAGCAGGTTAGGGAACTGGAGTTGTTTAATCTTCAGAAAAGGAGACAGAGACCTTGCTCTCTATAACTGCTTGAAAGGAAGTTGTAGAAAGGTTGATGTTTGTCTCTCCTCACAAATAACAAATGAGAGGACAAGAGGAAATGGTCTCAAGTTGCATCAAGGAGGGTTTGGACTGGATTTCAGGAAAAATTTCTTCGTTGAAGGAGTGGTGAAGCATTGGAACAGGCTGTCCAGGGAAGTAAGAAAGTCACTATCCCTGGAGGTATTTAAAGACGTGTAGATGTGATGATCTTAAAGGTCTTTTCCAACATAAGCTATTCTATAATTCTATGATTCTATAATACTAACATTGTAATACACATAAGTAATTTCTCACAAAGCACATAGGAGGCATGACTGTGGTAATAATTTCAGCAGAGATATATGGATGCAAAATGCTGGTTTTATGCAGAAAAGGGAATTACAGTATGTTTCCAGGCTTGGTTCAGCATCAACATTTTAACATTTTTGTTCAAATCTTCAACTTCATATCGATGATATTTGATTATATTTACCTTGAAGAGTTCTAGTCTTCCTAGGTTTCAAATGTATAAATTAAATGTTTCATGTTGGGTGTGACAGGATTTTAATCAAGTGCTCATTATCAATTAAGCATATTTATCAGTCAACATTCTTAAACATTAAATTTCTCACTATAGAAAACTATTGATGCTATTTTAAGATCCAGTAGTAGCATAATATCTTCATGTACTGATCCCTATATTAAAGATGCAGCAACAAAAATGTGAATAGTCCCAGTAATGCAAAAATTTAAAATCTTAGTAACTTGTGTCCTTTTTTTCTTTTGTCCTATGAAAATATGTGTATTATCTTTCAACTGACTATAGTACAACAAAATGGTATTAAATATGTCTTCAAAATAAAAACTGGCAACATCTCTACTTTAGTTTACTTTACATGCAGGGAGAAAACAAAGCAATTTTGTTATCACATGTGCATTAGCAATACAATTTCACTCCTGTTGACATCAATGGCAAATTCTCAACAGCTTCAGCTGAGCTAGGATTAAATTTCAGAAGTTTGTTATATGCCAGATAACAACATCTTCATCTAAATCACATGTTCTAGAAAGCACTGAGGTTGATTTTGTTTTTTGTCAAAGGTACTGACTATCTGCTTGGATCAAAGCAATCCTTGGCGTTGCTATAATTATTAATTAGGTATTAGGTGTTATTAATTAGATATTATTCCTTAAATCCATATTGAACTTGGCATCATTCTGTCTCAGATTTTTTTTAGCATTTCTGCTTTGCGCATTAAAGTTTGGTAGAATATTTTTGTACCACAGAATATGACTTAGAAAGTCATTCTAAATGAGAAGAGACTCTCTTAACTCTGTTTTCTGGAGTTGTGGATGTCAATACTGTTTACTTTAAGGCATTTAACAACAGAGCCTAAATATAGCACTTTGATTCCATATGTAATCATTGTTTAGAAACAGGCTTCTGAACAGGTGTTTTGATTCACTCCCTCTAGGATGTTAACTGTATAAGGAACTTTCCTTCTAATTAAATCATGTAAATTAGAGGTTTAAAGTTTGACAGTGTGAAAACATCCTATTGTTGTACCAGTACGGCTTTAGATGCTTTGTACAAGACACTCCCATTATTTTATTGGAAATGTATTTCCACAGGTGACTTTACCACGAGATTGACAGTTTTGCTTGATATTTAATGATAATTCACTTTCTTCATTCTGTCAGATTACACTTGGCTGTGAAGATTTGTTAAGTTGGGTCTTTCAGGAGATCTAAGACAGGTGTACTGTGAGGGTAAGAATGTGCTGTAAATGGTGAAGACTTAATACTCTTAGTAACCTAGCATGCATACACATATATATTTATATTATTTACACAGTATGTGTGTACATATAACAGTTACCAAGTTAATCGTTAACACATATTCCAGTCCTGGACAGTTTCAGATTTTTTTTTTAATCACTTTTGAAGATCGTTCAGTACACAATCTACTGTATGACAATCATATAAAACTGTGTCAGACTCAGCCTGTAACTTTAATTGTATCACAAATGTAATGTGACATGAACAATGCACCCTGGTGTTCCAAGGAATAACATAATCTGTCACAGTGGCAATGTGTAAACTAGGCTTCTCTGAGTACCATTGTTAAGGAAAACGTGGCCTTCAAATGAAGCTATTGTACAGAAGTGCAGGAATCTGAGCTCAAGAGTGAGCCCTGACCTGTGATTTGATTATGCCTGCACTGAATTCTTTTCTGTGATCTGTAAATAATTTAAAAACTTCTAAGTATGCTGGATGGACTTCAAAAGTTTTTAATCAAAAGCTTATTCTGAAGGTATTTGAATATGTTGGAAATCTGCAAGATTGCAGACACTTTTTTTCTATCTGACGAGTTGTATTTAATCTGCCAGAGAGTAACCTGGTTCTATACTTTCATAATTTATCAGTCTACCTTTTTTTTCACCCCCATATAAGTATACCTATGTATGTAACCATTTTAACTATCGTGTACCTTCCATATGTATATATTTTACTTTGAATTCAAAGTAAGATAAATCAGATGTTCCCCAAAGTTTCTAAAGTTCAAATAGGTGTTCATTTAATGTTTTGAAAGAAGTGATTGGAAGTCTCTTGCGTAGTATCATGGAACATTTAAATTGCACCCATTTTTAAGTATACTTTACACCTAATGCTTCCGTCTATCTGATAGCTATAGGCTGTTTATAGTCAGCTGGAATTTTGATTTTATTTATTAAAAAGAGATTTTGATATGTGCTTAGTATGCTCAATTAGTAAAGCTAACAGGCTTCCACTGTCTGTAGTCCATAATTAAATGATATTCAGTGAACTGTGATCTTTGTATGAGACAGTCATTCAGGTCTGGGGAACACTGTATTCATAGAGCTTAGTTAAATGTTATTACAGATCAGGTTCATTAACTTTTCTAATTAATCTGGCTGATTAAAAAGTAGTTGTGAAGCCCAAATGGAAAATCAGAACAACAAAATTGCTGAAAACTCATCTAACTGAAAAAAAGATCTGAAATCATACTACTCTAAAAGACAACAACAACCAAAGTGAAAGAAAAAAAAAGTGTCCTGTACCACAGTCACAAACTTGGACTTGTTTGAATGTTTAGTCTCCACTGCCTGGAGCTAAACCGTTCTTCACGGTCTTAGTTCCAACTCAGTTATTTAAGTCTATAAGATAATGTCATTTTTTTTTCTGGTTGGCATTTCATTCTTTTGCTTTGAAAGTCAAATCTAGCATATTGTTCAACATATTGTAGACGACAGTTGAAGTGACCAGTTCAATATAAAATTCAGACAGGGACCTAAGCTCAGCACTCCTGGTCAAACTCCTGGCCAAATATTTAAGTGCTAGCAGCCAACCCCACATAGCTCTAACAGTTTTAAAGCCTTTTCATGAAAATATTATGCATATGATAATGGTGCTAAAGATCCAACACCCACAATTATGTTTACTGGTTTGACTTTTTACTGTTTGCAGTCTAGTCCTGTGGACTGAATACCCATTAGCAATTGGAGTGCATTGGTCCATTCCTGAACCACATCTCCTGGTTTAGTTTAATCTGAAAGGAATCCATTTTCTGTACTCCCAAAGAGTAAAGCAGAGTGACAAGTGAAGATTGTGACAAGTTGCTCTTTAAAGAATAGTCTTATTCCAGGCTAAGGCATCCAGGCAGATTTATCCATTGCACCTCCTTTTGGACTTCGGTCTGTTGAACTGAACCAGTCTGGCTCATAATCTTTCAGTTCTCTAGGTCATTATGTTAGGGTCACTAGGGTTTTCTGATGATTACTATCGCATATGTCCTCTTCATGGCTACCTTACTGTGGTGGGGCATATTTATCCTTTGCCAATTGGAGTTTCCATCCAAGTCATACATCTAGAGTGTCTATTTTCTTTCTTTATTGTTTTTAATTAAAAGGTCTCTTCCATAGTCTTGCCATGAACCCATATGCACTTCATCATGCTGGAGAGACTCATAATTGCAATTTATTAATATGCATTCTTTATTTTCACAAATGTAATCTCCTTGTAAAATCTTGAACCATTATTGAGTTTCGTAATGCCACTTTAGTTTTAGAATTTTCTTTGTGGCTCTGGATGATTCTAACAGTATTCCTGGTGAGCAGATTCTCCACATGAATACCCACAATCATTGGGGACTTGATTTCCAAACTCTGTGTTTCTGCATTCTAAACAGGGTGGATGGGTCATGAACTATGGATCTACATGCAAATTAGTCTGGACTTCAAGGTGAATGTCTGGGCCCATTGAAGATGGAAAAATATCAAAAGTCTGTCTGTGTTCCATCACAATTAGACTATTCAGATTGTGTTGAAGTGGTGATTATTTTGCTCCTCAGAGGTGTTGAAAGAACTCAGAACTACCCCTTGCACCAGAGATTTTCATTTAATTAATACTATCAAATAGACTATACTGTTCTACTCCAGAATAATCTGATTTCAATTATGCTGCAGTTGTGGCCCCACAAGACCACATAACATCCCTATTTCTGCAGACTATGCTCTTATGATGATATTTTGAATATTTTAATTTGTTCTTTTCTGTGGTTTTATGTTGGAGATGTGAGTTGGTTTCGTCCCTTCCCCACCCCACACCTCACCCCACCCCCCAAGGAGAGTCTTTGAATGAACTATTTAGAAAGTAGCCAGTTCTGAAATATGCTATAATGTTTCTAGAACCTTTGCTTTAGCAATTGACGCTCCATGTTAATGTCAATCCCCTCCAGTAAGAAAATCATCCAGCCCCAAGGCAGCATTCTTTGTGCCAGGATACTTAGGCTAGAGATTAGGGGGAAGTTTTTCACGGAAAGGGTCATTGGAATGGGTTGCCCAGGGAGGTGGCTGATTCACCTTCCCTGGAGGTGTTTGGGGCATGGGTGGGTGGGGTCCTGAGGGACATGGTTTGGTGTTTGGTGGGGATGGTTGGACTCGATGATCCGGTGGGTCTCTTCCGACCTGGTTGTTCTATGATTCTATGAAAACGTAGTGATTCATGTGTTCTGTTGTACAACAGCAACACACAGAACTTGGGAAGATTATCTGATTACAATGAATTAAAAAATATTAACCACGAACATATTGTAGGAAACTAATATGTCTGGGCTTCATTAGTATTATTTGCATACATTTGGTATACACACAGGGAAAATCTAATTCTAGCAATGATCATAGGCTGACAATTCCAGTTGACTTGAAGAGAAGCAGGGTCATCTAATAAAGCAGATACAGAAATGTCTGTGGTAAGGCTAAATGATAGGGTGGTTTTGTACAATATGGTGGCTTGTCATGAGTGAGTAATGTTAGTTATCTCATTCTTGGGTGCTAATACATTTTGTTTAATTAGGTCATACATACTCCATCAAACACAAAAATAAATTTTTGATTATTTTGTAGTTTCCATCGGAATCAAACCTGTTTAGGGCTACAAAGCCCTAAAAAAAAGACCACGTATGGCCTTCACTAAAAAAGAGTATAGATATTCACTTAGGCAGTCCAAACATAAGCAAATTTTTTTTCTGAGATTTCATTTAGCCTGAGGTGTAATTGCCACTTGAGGTGAGAGTAATCCAGCTATTTTTTTCTCTAGAGATCCCTTCCAACACCCACCATTCTATGAGTCTATGAAATGTTTATTGCTTTTCCCCAGTTTTAAGTTTTTCCATTGGTGGCACACACAAACAGCAGTTTATATCTACCATTCTTCTCTGAGAGGACTCTCAGTCTGAGTACTGAATGATCTGAAACTCCTGAAAGCTTTTCTGCAATCTTAAAAAAAAAAATTGAAGTAGACGCTTATCTAGACATCTGACTTGTTTTCCGTCTCTAACCAGGATTTCAGTTCAACACTAAGAATTATTTATGTATTAAGAGCAATAGGGCTATTAATATCCTAAGTATAATGCACATAAGGTAACACCTTAGCTGATCTTGATCTTACATTCTTACAGGTAAAAGATAAGTCTTGTAATTGAGGAACTCATCAGTAGATTATTATGTCTTAGTAACATCATAGAATCACAGAATCACAGAACAACCAGGTTGGAAGGGACCCATCGGATCTTCTAGTCCAACCATTCCTATCTAACACTAAACCAAGTCCCTCAATACCTCATCCACCCGTGCCTTAAACACCTCCAGGGAAGGTGACTCAACCACCTCCCTGGGCAGCCTATTCCAATGCCCAATGACCCTCTGCGTGAAAAATAGGAACAAGAAATAAAAAATTTGATGGTCTCCACTGGTCTCAAATAAACTTTGCAGTGTTTGAATTGCTTGGATCATAGCAACTGTTAGTAAATTTAAAAGATAAAGACTAATTAAAATACACCAAAAGTTATTGGCAAATCTTAAATTTTAATTATACAAATGCTACATATAATTAATGCTTGTAAAGTATAATTATATTGTTTCACATTTCAGTGTAACAGGGAAATTCAGTTCCATTATAATGCTCTAGTGGGAAATGTGACAGCTAAAATTGTTTTGATGATACTTGTATAACAGGCGGTTTGGGTTTGAATGTTATGAAAGTGATTCTTACACAATTTTTGTATTCTTGAACTCCCTGACATACTCCATTTCATAAATATTTTATCTGTCTTCTCTACTGCTTTTTAGATCAATTTCTTCTTATCTTACTCATTTTACTGGCAGTGGTTGTCTATAGAATCCAGTGATAAGGGCACAGGGAAAATGTAGTGACAGAGCATAATGAAAACTGTGCACATTGTAGGATGGTAGGTCGTCCAATAAAAATCCAAGAAAAAAGAAATAAAACAGAGACCCCAGGTAAACATTCCTTCTGCATTTAAAATAACGGAAGTGGAGCAAATGTTCAGATGTCTTGTACACACAAAAATAAAGAAAAATTAAAAAACCCCAAAATTTTAGATACTAAGGTCAGAAGCAAGCTGCACAGATACAAGATGAGATTGATATTCCTCATGAACAGGTGTCAGTAATGAAGGCCCTATTTCAGCCTGCATATATTTAAAGATCATATTTCACCTTCTTTAGTTCATATGAAGGGAGTATTTCTGCTTGTCTATGAATACTCCAGCTTGAAGAAGACACGGGAAAAATTAATAACCACAGAAATATTTGGAAGGATTCATAGTTACTGCAGGAGTACAGCATAGTTGTATGGAATAAAAGGTCACAATTTTGGCTTTGCTAGTCTGGATAGCTTTTTTGCTCAAGAAATTTTTTCTCCTCTTGCTCCTCAATCTCCATCAGTGTAAAGCTGGATTACTGGCTTCTGCATGAAGGTGATTCAGTTTTCAAAACATGCCACAGGTTTCATGGAAGTTCACCAGCAGCAGGGAGAACACAAATACTTGAGATGCAAAAAAACTACCATATCCAACCACCAAGAATAGGTGAGGGTTTTTTTATGAATAATTCAGTCACTGAATGTTAGTGGATTTGGTGTCTAAATGAACTCCAGCTTTCTTTGGTCCAAATACTGTTTGAAATGAGACTCTGCATAGCTTTTGCAAAGATTGTTCTGCTCCCCTGCTAGTTCATGAGCATTTCTTTGTGACTTCCAGTTTTTCAGTTTGCTATCTTTTTAAGAAATATGCATAATCTTTTCTGTTACATTAAGCAATTAGAAAATTGCGTTTTTAATAAATAACCACAATTAGGTATTATTATTAACTAGCATAATTATTTACTAATGGATGATAGGTACCTACTAATCTACTAAATAACCTACTAATCCACATACTAACATCTTACTAAGTAGGTATTAATCACATACCCTGCACTGCAGGATTGACATTTTAAGCTGTAGCCTATTCAGGGTATGTTCCTGTGAATACTAGGGCAACTAATATAAATATGATAACACAATTCAGATAAATCTTGGCTCCAGACTGGCAATCTTCATTCCATCCTGGTTTCTGAACCTTCTTTACTCAGAGAATCAACATACTTGTTACAGTTTTCTTCCTGTCTGCCTTGAACAACAAGTGACAACTTCAGTAGTTGTTTTGTCTGACCCAGAGGTAATTTCATTATCACTGCTATTCTGACCGAGAAAACAACAGCAACCATGCTGAGTTATACTGCTTTACATATCCTGTTATCCCGTCTGCCTAGGAACTGCCAGTTTTCCTTCCCCACTAGCCTCCCCAGTATCATCTCAGTACCATCAACATCAATATTGTGCCAGTACCTCCCCTTACTACCACACCACATCATCACACCCTTGAATCCACTGCACTCTTTAACCTCTATATCTTTAGCATCTTTCTGGTCTCCAGAGCCTTCAGCAATTAGTGCTTCAGGCAAGAAGGCCTGGTGACATCTATATCCTCCCTGCCTATCTTTACGTGTGTCTTTCAACCAATGTAATTTTAGTTAAATTTGAGGTCGTCTTCACATAGTTCCCATCCTCAGGATTTTGCAGGCACTGCAATAATGTGTTAACCTAAATATTTACCATCATACATTCCCACTGACTATCCCACAAACACACCCTCATCCCAGTATCATTGCAAGCTCCCAGATGATCCCATGACACTACTCCTCCCACTGTCTAATTCTGAACGACTACGTGAAGGAAGACAAGGGTTGCCTCACGCTAACAAGGAAAGCGCAATTCATATTTTCTCTTTACTTAATCTAGTCAGACCACTTACTGAGTGACATAATTAATGAATATATAGATTCATATTCCTACATGTTTTTTTGTTCTGAGGGGAAAATAACCTCTATTTAGTATAACTAGTATGCAAATACCTTGCTCTTGGGTGCCTACCTTTTAACTTGCCTGTGATACAGGAAACAAGATAATCTTCATAAGAATAGCTCAGCTACAGAAAGACTAGGAAATGTTGTTGATATTCCCAGGTGTACACGTGATGATTCTACTTCTCTTAGTCACACTCAAAATAATTTAAAGGCTGGATGCTTTAATAGAGGAGTAAATCACCTTCTTGGCTCCGAATCATGAATGAAAATGTGTGGTGGGGTAGCTTGTGGCTAAGTGGCTACTGAATGTGATAGTAATTGTAGAATAATAGAAGGGTTTGGATTGGAAGCATCCTTAAAGATCATCCAGTTCCAAACCCTGTGCCATGGGCATGGACAACTTCCACTGGATCAAGTTGCTCAAAGTCCTGTCCAACCTAGCCTTGAACACCTCCAGTGTCGCCTTACCTCCAGTCAGGCATGAATGACTTCTCTGGCCAATCTGGGCCAGTGCCTCCCCACCCTCACAGGGAAGCATCTAATCTAAATCTCCCCATTTTTATTTAAAATCATCCCTCTTATCCTATCCCTGACAGCATTTATTCCTGTGCTTAAGTCACTTCACCAGTATGGCCAAGCTGAGAGAAAGACAAAACTTTAGAGAGAGAAAAGAAAAAGGTACATATTGCATAAAAAAAAGGAAATAAGACAATGGTTGGATTCAAATCTGCCTTGCCTAAGTGTTTATTATTCTCTCCTTTATGAGTTTGATTTGCTTTTGCTGCTTTGACACTCTGGAATCAATCGTTAATCTACTTTTAGGGAATAAAAACAAAAAGAAATAATGGTAGAGTAAAACAGTTACATTTAATGAAAAAGTCTGTGCTGGTGAAAACTCTCTTTATAGGATTCAGCTAACTGACATCAAAGAATCAAAATCTTACAACAAACCTCAGGATGTATGGGATGTATATTCCCCAGTGATGTCATCCATATCTTTTCCCTCCTCTTTCTTCTGGCATCCATGCTCTCTTCACCTTAATAAGAGGTTCATTAAATGAAATAACTCTTTGGAAAGTCCACATCTGGGTCACAGCTTAAAGACTGTCTTTTTGTGCTGTTAAGATGATACCTTGTCAGCCACATGAATGAATAGATACATGTGCAAGCAGCCAGGCACATTCAGGAAAGACATACCTGTCAGACACTGGGTCTTTGCAGTGATTTATTTGAATTTAGCATTCGCTCCTGCTTTCTGTGTGGATTTCAAAGGAAATTGCAAACGTGCGTATTCATCAGCCTCTGTTAATGGAGGTAGAGAATCAGGAACTAAGAAATGAAGTTCATTCAAAATTATAAAACAAATGGACTAATCTAATAAAAATATTGGGTTTTTTATAAATTATGATCTTCCGTGAACTTTGCACACATGCTAATAATACGATGGGATTTTTATTTTGTTTTCCCTTAGAGGCACACTTGCTTTAGAGTGTAATATACCAATATTTAGATCACTGTTATTTTCCATGCAGACAGATCAAAAATCAACTCCCTGGCTGTTTTAGCTGTAGATTGTCCCGAGGGCACGGCATTCATATTTTAAGTTCATTTGTTTGAGCAATAAATATGAATGCCATAACCTCTCCAAAAGTTCCCCATGCTTGAACTGATCAGGTTCAAAGGACAAAATGGGAACCACACTGTATCATTTACTGCTGAGCACTCCTTGAAGTACAGTGTTCTTACAGCCAACAAAGAGAAATATTTCACAAAACATGTAGAAGACCAAATACCATTTAATATTAGAGTGAAAACTTGTACTATTGTCCAGATGAAAAGGAACAATAACATTCCCAATTGCCTTTGATTTTAATGGCAACCAAGATACTGAATTAGGTCAAGATCTGTCTACAGCAATATTCATTTTACATTAATGGATGACTTATAGGAATAAAACTTTTCTGAATAAAACTCAGCATCATGAAATATGAGCTACAACTCCTATATTATTAAGTGTCCAGATTTTGTTATGTAAAGCTTAGATGAAGGGAGGTAGTCAAAGGCTAAAAATACAGACTGGGGCCCACCAAAGAAAGGTTAGTTCATTTTGCCTATCAGCATTCTGTCTTTTTCCTCTTTCCTGATTTTTTAAAGGATTGCTTTGCAGGGAGCAAACATTATTTGACCATGTTCGTATTTGTATAAATGCACAACCACACATTTTTCTTGTAGGAGTAACCAGATGGAGTTGATGAATGGTGAATATTGATGCATTTCTCATGCTTCCCTTGCTCTTTCAGGTATTATGATTATCATTGCAGTCTTTAGTTTCATATCACCTCTCATCCTGAGAGATCACTCTGTGTGTACATAGAGAAGCTTCAATACAGCCACTTCAAAGTGCAAAGGAAACATGAAGTTGTAGAAAGGGCAGTCAAGCAGATAGAATTCAGATTTTCATCCACCAAATTTACATTTTTCCATGCCTACACAGAGACAGTGTTTTGCTTTTAAAGTTTCCTCTTGCAGGAGTCCCATGTGTGGAGGTTGCATAAGCAACACACTAATGAAGCCTGGTTTCCTCAGATGTGTGTTTCTGGTGTTAGCCTAGAACAAAGCTTTGCTGGAGTGCCAGCAGTGCTGTACTTTGTCACTAGTATCTAGCAATCCATGAAACAGGTTACAAGCTCTACCAGGGTTTCAATTTTTCTTCATTTGAATTTGTCAAGTTGGTTAAAAAGTTTCCTTAAACTGATTCAAAATTTGTAAGGAAGATTAGACAGACAAACTGGCACTTGCAGCATAGACATGTATTGCACAATCTTGCACATCACATGCTCTGTGACCTGCTTGCTGATAACGGCCCAACAGAGGAAGTACTGGCTAAAGGAACAGATGAGCCCTCTTTGTGTCAGTTTTCTTCCACGTGGTTCTACATCTTCTCATCAACTATCACATACACATTCTATCCCTGTGTCTTGGCACAAAGAGGACTCTGCTACTGCTCCCAAAGATAGTGTCAAGATATATTAGTGGAGATCTTCCATTCTTCTACTGTTTTGTGTGAAGTTTTTGGACAGTAGCATCCTTTCCACTTTAATATGGCACTTTTCTTCCCTGGGTGAAAGAAGTTTAATTCAATTACATAAAGAGTCTGTAAAGATTTCACAGTTGTGAAAGTTTCTTCAATGAAGTCTTTGAAATGTTACACATCTTTTTTGTTGTAGTTCTTTCCGTTTGGTCGTGTATATATAAGTAATCAGAAGTCTACTAAATAACGTGATGTAAAGTAGGAAACAACATTCAAAACCAAGCACTATACAAAATAATAGAGTGATGAGTAATTTCCATTCACTTTACTAGGTTTTGGATCAAGTCTTTATGGCAGAGAACAAAGAGCTGGATTCATCTCTTTTCCAATAAATTGTAAAATTGCCACTCATTGGCAACGGGAGCCCAAAAAGTGCTTCATCGCTATAATCTTACCAAAGAAAGAGTTAGTTCCAAACAACTACATAAACAGTGTAGATATAAATCTATATGAAAATAGATGACTGATGTAACCAGAATCACACTTAAATGTTCAAGTTTTTTCTTAATTAAAACCTCCTTTCTCTCCATAATGTATGACATACAAAATCCAGGTTTATCTGATTATTTATAAAAGAATTTTGACACTACATAAACCTTCCTAAACTCATAATGAAAAGAAGCAAACATTATTTCTTTTTAATATCTAGACACTAAATTTGAATTTCCTCATGGAAATTTTAATTAGCAATTTGAAAAATGCTAAGGCTAAGTATCTGCTCTCAGTTCTATGTTTAGGTAAATTAAACTATTTCTGAAAGTAATATAATTAAAATCCTTTTAGTTCTTAATCAGTATTTTATTTACATTTATTTTGCTTGTAGCACTTGATTAGTTCTTTTGATGGTCTTTTTATATTCATTATGACATCATTTAAATCAAACTTAAACTGTGTTCTGCTATTAAACTGTGAACACCAGCTGCTGTTTAATTTAGAGTCTCAATAGTCCATGATTAGTTTAGATTGATAGAGGGACAAAGAGATCCATTATATATTGTAATACACTTCAGAAAGTTTTTTCAACTGTACTAGCTAATCATTGTTTCTCTACAAAGTTCAGTTCTGTAGAGTTCTTGGGGCTAGTGGTGTATTGTCTTGGGGACAGGAGAGCTGATGTTAGAGATTCAGATCTTTAACCAACTCTATGCACCTTTTTAACCCAGCACATGAGATTCCCAGTGTCACAAGGGTCTAATTGATGATGACCGCCAAAGAGTCAGCTCTCTATAGCTGATGAGAGGAGCTATGCTTTGCATGCATGGTTTGGAATGGGCAGAAGGCAATGTCTCTTCCTGGCAGTGTGAGCTGAAGGCATCTGAAGTAGGGGAAGGGTAGACAAGGTGCATCAGGTACTATGCACAGTGTTTAAGGCTTGACAGGTCTGTTAAGATCTATACGCTGGCAGACACATTGTGTTTACATCTGAGGCTTGATATATTTATATACACAACATGGGTATGCTTAAGCAATGGAAGCAACTGAAATTTCACCAAACAGAAATGTTGTGGTGAAAACCAAATCTTTTATATTTCTCTGAAATTTTCTTTTGATAATTTTTTCTATCCTGAGCCAGAACTGAAGTACAAACACTAAAATATCAACTAAATAAAACACCGTTCCAAGATCTTTGCACCTGTTTTTTGTAGCCTGAGCCTATTTTGAATAACTAAAAGAGTATTTCATCTATTTCAGATAAACACCCAAGCTGATACTATCATAATCGTAGAATCGTAGAATCATAAAATCATAGAATAGTTAGGGTTGAAATTGACCTTAAAGATCATCTAGTTCCATGGGCAGGGACATCCCACTAGATCAGGTTACCCAAGGCCTTGAGCACCAAACCTGGCCTTGAACATCTCCAGGGATGAGGCATCCACCACTTCCCTTGGCAACCTGTGCCAGTGCTTCACCACTCTCATGGTGAAGAAATTCTTCCTTATGTCTAGTCAAAATCTACCCTTCTACAGTTTATACCTGTTCCCCCTTGTCCTATCACCACAAGCCTTTATGAATAGTCTCTCTCCAGCTTTCTTATAGGTCCCTTTCAGGTGCTGGAAGGCTGCTAATAGACCTCCTCAGAGTCTTCTCTTCTCCAGGCTGAACAAGACCAGCTTTCTCAGCCTGTCCTCACAGGGAAGGTGCTCCAGCACTTCGATCATCTTTGTAGTCCTCCTTCAGTCCTGTTCCAACATCTCCATCTCCTTCTTGCTTTGAGGATTCCAGAACCGGACACAGTACTCCAGATGAAGTCTCATAAGGGATAGAATCACTTTCTTCATCTTCCTGGCCATGCTTCTTTTGATGCAACCCAGGATATGGTTGGCTTTCTGGGCTGTAAGCGCACATTGCTGGCTCATGTCAAGACTTGAGTGCTTATAATTAAGTTGTTGGCTCAGTATTTAGCAGTGATGTAGTGCTTTTTTTCATTATTTCTAAACGTGCATTGATACTGTTGAAAATTATGGCAAGTACAAACTCTTTAACACCTGTTTTATATCCTTTCTTTGCCCACATATGAGATACAGGTTTTCATAACCTAAAGTGACTTTCTAAACTAAAATTTGGATCTCAAAGTTTAGGTTATGGTTTGAAAAAGTTCTAATATTAGCATAAATGTTTAAGTTTGTGGGAAGGGAGAAATGCAAAATGATCCAGGTTTTGGTGCAGAGTGTGTCGTCAGCAGGTGTGCTGAGGACACAAAACTTGGAGGCTGATACACCAGAAGATTATGCTACTATCCAGAGAAACCTCAACAAGCTGAAAAAATGGGCTGATCTCTGGAATCTCATGAAGTTCACCAAGGGAAAGTGGATCACCCTTGTTAGCTGCTTTTATTTGTACACCTCTAGCTCATCCTGAGGTTCTTTCTAGTAACAACAAAACAGAATGATACCAGTCTTTTTGAGATCTTTTTGAGATCAGAAATTCTGACATAGGAAGCAGATAATAGATCATCTAAGTTTCAACTAAATTTTTCAATGAATTATTTACCATGCACTAGAATTTTCTTATTCATATTTTAAGTGAACATAAATAGTTTACTGTTGCTTTGGGAGAAAAGTAAACTTAATCAAATTAAGGCAACTTTAATTTGAGATACAGGCTTGTTTGCAGTTTAAGGTAACAAATTTTAGATCTATTCTCTCAATAACAGATCTTTCAGTATCCCTGTGTGAGTAAATTTTCAACAGCCTCTTTATTTACTTTCTATTTCTGCTACTAGTCTTCTCTCTGTATACCTTGGCAGTCTGCTTTTGGCTTACTTTTTCAGGAGGCAATATTTTTGGTGGCTGTTTGGTAGGACTGCCTGACTTTTGGAAGTCCTGCCAGATAAAGTTAGTAGTCTCTGGTAGTCTTCTCTGTTAGTCAAATAAACGTTCTCCCCTTTGACCTGAACAATATTTTAATAACACGGTCCCTGGGAGAGCAAAAGTATTGCAGTCCGTTATAAAATGGTATCTGTTGTTACCCTTAAATACAAGGTTTTCAATGTTGTGTGTAGTTTTAGAAACCAACATTTTAAAAGACATCTAGGAAACATGGAATGTGCTTGGCAAGTTTGAAAAAACATATCTATATAGGGAGACATTCTCTGATAACATATGCTGCATAGTTAAAAATTATTGCAATAGAGCTTTCGAAACGTAGTTGTACTTCACAGGATACTAGTTTCAAAAGCATGGAAAGCAAAGACATACTTTGAAATTGGAGTAAAATGTTCCTGCCAGCCTCTTCCAATATTTTCAGCTTATCATACACCATCCCAGTCATGCAGAAGATAAATATCAACTAAAGTCTACAGTCTTCAGACAGACAGGGACACAGGATCTGACAGAATATAAAAGCAGGCACACATACACAAACCAAAGCGAAACTACAGAAGAAATTGCACACTACTACAGCAGTGACTGGGAAACATCCATTATTTCTTCACAAGACCTGACAAAGATTCAAAATACTTGACTACTTTTACATGAGATAGCTGGAAAAATCAAACAAAGTACAAACACCTTCAAAAGGTGCAATTTTAATTTCATTTATATTATTTTTTTTACCTTTAATACGATGTAGTTACATTTATTGAAACTGTTCCTTACTACAACATTTTAGGTTTATGAATAATGACCCCTAAAGGCTTGCATTAAACTATTTTTAGGTCCTTATGTGTTACTTAAAAATTACTATTGCTATCAACAGAAAATGAATTCATTTGATAACTGTGTTATGGTTTCAAATTAAAACAAATATGTCTGGACTTGTATAGCAATTTAATTTTCCAGTAATCCTAATACTTTATTCTAAGTTAATTAAAATGCTTTCAATTCTTTTTACTAATGACTTTCATTTGTGTTCTGACCATTTCCTGATGTTTCATTTAGTTTTGTTCACAGTTACATGTTATAATGAACATCAAGTTAAGATCAAGGGTTACTAAAATTTATGACACTGTTAGTCAAGCAACTCTTGAGGCCTGTTTGACTTCATAACATTTCAGATTACTTGATGTGTGTAAACAGAGCTAATTTAGCTACTGTTGCATATGTAGTTAATGAAGATAATGACATTTATGGGACTAGTCAGAATTTTTGCAATGAAATATTTTCTGCCTCAACAGACATTATGCCAAAACTGAAACATTTTGGAAGCAATTTCTGACTTGGATGAAGTTTTGACAGGATTATTTCAAAATTCTAGAATAGACTTCCTGGAAGATGACATTAAATACGGAGAACCTGAGTTTCTTGAGCCAGGAACAAACAATTCACCAAAGTACCTTTTTCTGCCAAAAGATTTTGCACTCTTGACTTTCATTCCAGAGTGACAAAAAAAAGATTTTCAAACCCAGAAGAAAACACATAAAATAGGAGGCTCCCTGACTTAGCTCTCATTCTTTGATGGAATTACTGTTGTTGGTCTGTAGCAGTCTATCTGGCTTTTTAATGTGCTCATAATTTATACCTCTTCAGTTGTGCTATGGTTATTTGGAAAGCCCCATAAAAATTGTTTTGGAAATGGAAGGAAGAGAATGTTTGGTGGAGCAGTGTTCCAAATACTTGCAGGCTTTCTCCACAGACTGAATGGCACCAAATTTTGCTGCTCTTGGGACAAAGGGGAAAGGACCAGGCTCCTGACAGAAGAAGAGAAGAGGTAGTCAAGGATGGGAGCATGGAGAAAGTCTGAAAGGTTGGACTCTGGATCCTCCTGGTGAGGAAAATGAATGACTATTACTCTCAGTGAGAGTTAGGTGGTCAGTGCTTTTGAATGTTCAGTCAGATGTGTTCTTTCATCTTCAAACACTTGAATACTTTTAATAAATCTCAATATAAGACACAGAAACAGACATACTGCAGAAAGAAATAACAAAGATGTCTTGTGATAAAGGCAGGAAGCCCGAACCTGGTTTGTTAAAACAAGTATAATTGATGGTTCAGAGGGGTCAGGTTAGTCAAGTTCAGATTGCTGAGGGACACAGTTTAAGTACAGGCTTATTTAAATGATTTTGAGAGAGGACTTTGGAATTTAGGAAGAACAGAGATCGACATCTTGCAGTAATGGAAGAGGGAAAGAATGGAGATATGACAGCATATGGGAGATGTCAGCATAGATGTCTCAATAGAAAGAGAACAGATTAAACATAGCCTTGAGAAACAACATGGATGTGCAAGAGAAGGAACAGGCAAGGATAATTCCCAGTTCATAAACATGGAAATAAAAGCAAGCTGGAAGAACAGGAAACAATAACCTCAATAATTGACTTTCTGCAGTCAATCTGTAGTTGGTTGCATGCTTAAAGAAGGACTATGAAGACTTTAATCACTTTCCCACCTGCTTGCAACTCCAAGAAAAAGATATAATGTGATTTTTTTCTTAAAAAACACTTTGCTTCGTATATGTATGCACATAAGGAAGAACTAGGTGCTCAATACCTAAATTGAATAGTCTCATGATATGAATTGGTACTCAATGTTCAGTTCAAATGCCAGCAAACAATGTTCTGATTTTCTGAAATGTAAAGCACAACATGTCTCAGAATAAACACAGGATCCTATGACTTACTAAGGATTGTATGTTTATCACAGTGCTGCCAAAGTACAAAGAAATTCCAAATGATTAAGGCAATTTTAAATTACTTTTGGAGTAAACACACAATCCTGGAGATCTGAAAATTGAGCTGTAATTATTTAATTTCAACAAGCTCTACCAGTAGTGTGCCAATTGGAGACCTAATCTAGTGGCAGCCTTTGGCCTAATACAGTAACTATAGCTGATACATTTAAAATTATTTTGCCTAGTTAATCTAGCTACCAGTGGTAACAGCATGGGAAGGTATAACTGTGATATTTAAAAGGCTACAAGTAGCTATTTGACAGTGTAATTATCACTATGGCTGCACTGACATGAAAAATGGATTCTACATTTAACCAGCAAAAGAATTCTACCAAAAGCCCCATCACCATCCTGCCTTGAAATTCACTGGATTCTAGCACAGCATCTTAAGTTTCTTGGTCTCAGTGAATTCTTTCAGAGCCAAGACAGTGTAAGGAGAGGCATCTTTTCATATTATTCAGGTGTTTTATGCTGTGTGTCTAATTTATCAAATGTTAACTCAATCTCTTTAAATAGCTGAACAATCAGCTGGAATATCTTATAGGCTGTTGTGATGGTAATGTCTAACAGCTAGGTTAGATCAGTCTAACTGCCATGAGGAGCGTACGTATTTATATATGCATGCATTTCATGGCTGGAAAATAACCAATAATGCAATCTTTTCATTTCAGTTTCATCTCCTGGCCTGGTTTGTTTCCAGTAAAGTCAGCAATGTTTCAGCATTAACTCACAAGGAAAACTGATACAAAGAATATACAAGATGCCATAGTATCAGTCTCCCTTCTTCCCCGATGCACTATTTCTGCTACTGTAAAATTATCATCCTCCAAGATTTTAGAAAGAGTTAATTTTTATTAAGCTTTCAGCTCTCTCTTTGTTGTGTTTTTTTATCTTATCCAAAAAAAAAGATCACCTCCAAAGACTATTTCAAATAAATAATCCAGTCTCAGATAACTTATTTTTCATTTAATAGGAAGTTGAAATAAATTAGTTCGGTCCTTCATAATATCTATTGATCTACTGGACAGGTTTACAATACAATACAATTTCACTTATAGGATATCTCGTAATACTGACAACCACAAAATGACTTAGAGTGAAATTTAAACACATCATAACGTATCCATTGACTAAATTAGAAAAATATCTTTACTTTATTTATTTTTTTTTAGAAATGTTTAACACAGAAAGTTGTCATTTATCCTGACAAAAGGAATTCTAAATGGCAGGATAACAATGAGACAAGACCAGTTCATCAATAAATATCTGGAGGCAGCAGTTAACACATACACTGAGCTTGCTGGGATTTGTGATACAAAGTGCTCACAGTAAGCATCATTCTTTGTTGTCCTGTGGCTGGGGAAGACATTTTCACCATAATTTGTCAGTGAAAAGTAATGAAGATAACTGACTTGGGAAAACACTTAGCTTTTTTTCTACTGAAAGCAATTTCTACTGAGAACAATTATGCCAGATTCTGTACCTTGGATGGAGTAATCCTGTATGTGCTTATAGACAGGGGGACAAGAGGCTGGAGTGCAGATCTTAGAAAGGGATGCAGGGGGCTGTATTGATAGTAAGTCATCCATGTACCATGGTGGCCAAAAGGGCCAGGTGCATTCAAGGTGCATTAAGCATTGTCTAGCAAACCAGTCAAAAATTATTAGCCCAGTATAACCAGCAGTGATGCAGCCTCACCTCCAGTAGTGTGCATAGTTTGGGGCTCTGTGGGGTAGAAAGGATATAAAAATATTAGAATGTACTCAAAGGAGCGCCTCAAAAGTGGTTAAATAATGAGTGCACATGGCTCATGAGGAATGACTGAGATTACTAGGTTTGTTCAGCTTTGTGGGGACTAAGGAGTTACCTCACTTGTTGTCTACAAATTCCTCATGCAAGGGAGCAGAGAGGGAGGTGCTAATCTCTTACATATATGGTTTAACTTTTAGGTTGCCCTGTGTGGGGTCAGAAGCAACCTTTGCAGGTCCCTCCCAACTCAGAATATTCTATGATTATGGAAGCACAAGGCAGCAGAGAGCAATGTCTCAATACAGAACAGTGTTAGTATCTTAGGAATAGTTAAAGAGTTTTAAAATAAACTATAACTGGGAAATAAGACAACTTTATTCTTTATTTTGAGAATTAAAAGTACTCCACATACTGAGTCACATTTTTCAAATGGGTAAAAAAATCCGTCAATGGCTGTAACAGGTTTTTTCCCCCCTCTACAGAGTGAGAGCTCTAAAATGAGTCTAACATTCCTCTTAGAGTCATTTACAAATGGTATGTTATACTCTTTACTTTCCAGCAAAAATAAATGAAAATTTGCCTCTTTTATGCTAATTTTTATATACAAGACTTCCATGGCACAATACCAGGAGGCTGTCCTGTGGGTTCCACAGAGCAGCCATGGCTGAAATAGAAGGGGGTGTAGAAAAACACAGAGATGAGTAAAAACCTCTCCAAAATCTGTAAATAAGTAATTTCATGAAGATTTTTCTTCCTGCATTAGAATTGTCAAGTTCTTCATACTAGGTACAGCATGAAAAAAACCAGTAAAAAAATCCCATAGTCATATATTTTCTAAGAGTAAATACTGTAAAGAGAAATCAACTTAGTGATACTATAACTCTCTGCAAAGTTCCCTTGGTCTGTCTGGTTACTCTAGTTATCATGGTCATGCATTATGGCTTAACCCAAGTGTTATTGAAGTTAGGAGACTCCTTTTCTCTGAGTTTAATCTGTAGCAGGCTTTTAGAACCTGCTATTTGTCATGTGAAACTCAAAAAGTAAATTGAGGTTCCTGGAAAGACCTACTGACAATTCAGGATTGATCAAGGGAAATTCACATTTTCTATTTACTGAAATCTTAGATGATTCATTAAGATCATAAAGATTAGACCACATAGTGAACCAATTACTATTATGTGTGTATAACATCTAGTATCCACAGTCAGTTCTCCAACCTTTGGACTTCTTTTGATGCCATTATTCACTGAGATACTGGCTGCCTGCCTGTGTGCCCTGTTTTTCCTTCTTGACTTCGTATGAAGGCAGCAAATCAACACATGAACTAGTATATAATAAGAAATCTAGGACAATCACACTTCTTCCGGCCTTGGTCATTATTTGACATTTTCAAAGATAAAAAATATTGCTAAGCTTTTTAATCAACTATTTGGAGGGACAAAGTTGACCTCATGATGCTCATGATAAGCCTTTGTTTATCAACCTCAGACTCGGGGGAATGGTTGGACTCGATGATCCGGTGGGTCTCTTCTAACTTGGTGTTTCTATGATTCTATGAGAAGAAGGAGAATTACAGTAAGAACATGACAGTTCTTCTCCACAATTGCAAAAACAAAGGAAATAAAGTTATTTACTAATTTTAATGAAAGTGTATTATGGAATTAGTTCCATGCCCACTCTAGTACCAGAATGTGCTGACTTTCCTCTGTTGCTCCTGGGTCAAGCTTGCTATCATCTAGGGTTGCTCTTACATGGTCTTTCTCTCATAGTTTCTCCTTAATTTTTGACAGTGAAAGACTTAGATGAAGTAAATATATCTTCTCTAATAGCTCTATCTAACCATTGTTCCAGCCTGTATGTTTTTGCATAATGGAAATAAACCTGAGGTTGGCTTGGGAAAACTCTTAACTGCATTCAGCAACTCCTGTCATTAATAAGAGTCTCCACTTTTGGAGAGGCAACACAGCCAAAATAGCATGAGCAAACCTATTTATCACACCCATAAATCTGATAATCCCTCTCCAGCCCCATCTCTGCATTCTATATCAATAGAATAGCTGTAATAAATATTCATATAGGACCAAATCATTAGTGAATGTGAATTTGTTCAGTAAAGCTATTCTGAACAGTGAATATCTTCCTGTATTTTTTCAGTATTTCTCTCACTGACCCAGGCAGCAGTGATTTTTTTGTTGAACATTGCAAGGTGTAGTTCCAAAGTCAGTTGGAGGGAGGAGTGAGAGGAGATGTTTAGATGCTGCTGTGCACAAGTTAACTGATGTTTCTATGTTTCAACAGTCTGCTGGTTTCTGGAGATATAAGTTGCTCTTCAGGATGATAATTCTTCCAGACTCCAGTGCAAGCATCTTGTTAGAATTTTATCAAAATAGTGTAACACTCTATTTGTTCAGTGCAGGGTGCACTTAAAAATAAAGGCATGATGACTTTTTTTATTTTTTGATGTCTTAACTTGCATCATGATTTTTCTCTTTTCTGTCCTTGTTGCCACTACAACAATTAGTAACAGCGAGTGTAAAATAAATATCAGCTTTTAAAAGGCAAAAGTTCGATATAGGCAGTTTAAGATTTAAACACCTTTGAGTAGTGTCTTTTCCACCCTTTTTGCAGCAGAATAGATGACCATAGAAGTTACAAGCAGTTGAGGAAGTAGCACTCTATAATTAAAAATGACAGATAAAATGAGAATAGAACTGCAAAGCTGTCATTTCAGATACTAAAAAGACAAGTATTTTTCTAGGCTAACTGGAAAAATCATTTGCTCATCTACTTTTTCTGTTTAGATGTCAAAAAAAATTAAAGCTTTATAACATTTAACTTTCTAATGATTCAGGAGAAATAGCAAACAGGACTAATCTTCCTCTCATTGAACATGATGAGAATTTTTTATCTTTAAACTCAAGATAAGTGGACTTAGACACTTATGGAATAAATCTTGATGTAGAAGTAACACTTGTTAGTAACAGTAAATTCAGACAGATTTTCTTCATTTTGTGCTGTCTTCCAGTTTATGAAGTTTCTGAACAGTTATATTATGTCCACATGCCAGGAATGAACCACAAAAAGCATTCCTCAAAGTAAGTCTAGGCTCAACTTTCCAATTCCCCATTAAGCCCATGTTAGGCTCATAGTTTCCTGGAAGAAAAAGAAAAAAAACTTGAGGTTGTGACCATGGCAGTGGGCTGGACAGTGAGGGGTTTTTGTCGAAAGCAGGTTAATTCTCTAGCTGTACAGAAATGCGTTAAACATAAGGTCACTACTACAAAGAAGCAGCAGTGAAAAATCCTACTCCAAAATTTACTTTTTGTAAGAAGAATTAGTCAGTGAGAGCTTGCTTGATAAGAGTATGTTAAATGTGTGTTAATAGACCACATATTATCACGACAGTTAAATGAAGATCGTTAAAGATGGAAGTTCTAGGCTGGGTTCTCTGCTTCTTGGAAGCACCATGGTTACGCTGGAGTCAAAAGATCAATGTAATTTTCTACATACAAGGGATTGGCTATCCCAAGGCATTAGTATGTGTCTCATGGCTTAGTCTGACAAATCATTTTCACTGTTTCCCCAGCATAAGACAAACTGAAACATTCTGCAGAACTTATCAAATGCAAGAATGACTACAGACTGCCACACCACACTAGGTTGATTAATGTTCATATCATAAAAAGAAGTCATAGAATCATAGAATCATAGAACAACCAGGTTGGAAGGGACCCATTGGATCTTCTAGTCCAACCATTCCTATCTAACACTAAACCAAGTCCCTCAAGACCTCATCCACCCACGCCTTAAACACCTCCAGGGAAGATGAATCAACCACCTCCCTGGGCAGCCTATTCCAATGCCCAATGACCCTTTCTGTGAAAAACCTCCTCCTAACCTCCAGCCTAAATCTCCCCCAACGGAGCTTGAGGCCATTCCCTCTCGTCCTGTCCCCTGTCACTTGGGAGAAGAGGCCAGCTCCCTCCTCTCTACAACCTCCCTTCAGGTAGTTGTAGAGAGTAATGAGGTCTCCTCTCAACCTCCTCTTCTCCAGGCTAAACAACCCCAGCTCTCTCAGCCGATCCTCATAGGGCCCGTTCTCAAACCCCTTCACCAGCCTCGTCGCTCTTCTTGGACTTGCTCCAGAGCCTCAACATCCTTCTTGTGCTGAGGGACCCAGAACTGGACACAGGATTCAAGGAGCGGCCTCACCAGTGCTGAATACAGAGGGAGAATCGCCTCCCTGCACCTGCTGGTCACAGCATTTCTGATACAAGCCAGGATGCCATTTGCCTTCTTGGCCACCTGGGCACACTGCTGGCTCATGTTCAGGCAGCTGTCGACCAACACCCCCAGGTCTTTCTCCTCCTGGTAGTTTTCCAGCCAGGCTTCTCCCAGTCTATAGCTCTGCATAGGGTTGTTGTGCCCCAAGTGCAGGACCCAACATTTGGCCATGTTAAACCTTATGCCATTGGACACTGCCCAACCATCCAGCCTGTTTAGGTCCCCTTTGCAGAACCTCCCTACCCTCCAGCAGATCGACACTTGCACACAGCTTAGTGTCATCTGCAAACTTGCTAAGGGTACACTCAGTACCTTCATCCAGGTCGTTGATGAAGACATTGAACAGGACTGGACCTAGCACTCAGCCCTGGGGAATCCCACTTGTCACTGGCCTCCAGCTGGACTTAACACCATTTACCACCACTCGCTGGGCCCCACCATCCAGCCAGTTTTCTACCCAGGAGAGTGTGCGTCTGTCCAGGCCAGAGGCTGACAGTTTCTGTAGCAAAATGCTGTGAGAAACTGTGTCAAAGGCTTTGCTGAAGTCCAGGAAGACCACATCCACAGTCTTTCCCTCATCCAGCAGCTGAGTCACTTTGTCATAGAAGGCGATCAGGTTGGTTTGACAGGACCTGCCTTTTGTGAACCCATGTTGACTGGGCCTGATCACCCGGTTCTCTTGCATGTGCTTCATGATAGCACTCAAGATCACCTGTTCCAAGACTTTCCCTGGCACTGAAGTCAGACTGACAGGCCTGTAGTTCCCCGGATCCTCCCTGCTACCCTTCTTGTAACACAAGAACATCAGCACAACATCAGCCAGCCTCCAGTCCAGAGGTACCTCCCCAGTCTTCCAGGACTGCTGGAAGATGATGGAAAGGGGTTTGACCAATACATCCGCCAGCTCCCTCAAAACCCTAGGATGAATCCCGTCTGGTCCCATAGACTTGTGGGTGTCCAGTTGGCCAAACAAGGCTCTGACCACCTCCTCTTGGACCATGGGAGTCTCGTATTGCTCCTCTATTTCCGGGGTTTCTACACAGAGGGAACAGCTTTCTCTACAATTAAAGCCTGAGGCAAAGAAGGCATTAAGTACCTCAGCCTTCTCCTCATCCCCTGTCACCATTGTGCCCTCTGTGTCCAAAAGGGACTGTATGGTCTCCCTTGTCCTCCTTTTATTGTTTATATATTTATAGAAATATTTTTGTTGTCTTTTACAGACTTAGCCAATCTGATCTCTAGTTGAGCCTTAGCCCCTGTGATTTTTTCTGTACACAACCTCACTTCCCTCTTGTAGTCCACTCAAGAGGCCTGTCCCCTCTTCCAGAACCTATAAATATTCTTTTTTTTCCTAATGTCACTCAAGATTTCTCTACTCAACCAAGCTGTTTTTTTCCCCTGCTGGCCTTTTTTCCAGAACACGGGGATGGCTTTCTCCTGAGCTGCTAGGATCTCCTTTTTGAGGAGCTCCCATCCCTCATGGGCTCCCTTGCCCTCAAGTACTGTGTCCCAGGAGACTTTGCCAACCAACCTTCTAAAGAGTTCAAAGTCTGCCCTCTGAAAATTGAATGCTACTGTCCTGCTTAGCACCCTCTTCACTTGGCTTAGAATAGAAAACCCTATCATCTCATGATCACTAAGTCCTAGGCGACCCCTCTATAATAATAATAAGAATATTAATAATAATAAGAACCATTGTCCTTATCAAAATACTTCTCTATTTTTCTTGTAAAGGAAATTTAGTGTCAATAGTAAACAAAAAGCCAGGAGTAATTTGTAATCCTGACAATCCTCACCATTCTTAAATGGTGAATTATGACTCTACCAATCATGATGTCATCAAACCACATGTAGCCACTGTCACTGCATCACTACAGGTTTGCAGTAGCATCTATCTCAGCCAGGAGAATTTTATATTGTATTGCAGGCTTTTACCTCCCCAAGAGCAAACCTAACGTTTCTACCTGATCTTTAATGACTTCTCATTCATATCAGTCTGAGTCAAAAAAAAATTACATCAATAATATATTACTCCACGGAACACCAATATTTATATAAACCGCAGGGTAATACTTAACACATTAAATTCATTTTTTCAATTTAGTTGTTTTCTGTCTGGTTTGCTCTGCTTTAAACTAAACAAACCTCTGCTGCCAAATGCAGCAGTTGTAACTGACCACCTACAGCACAAGATTAAAGAAATAAAAAAATCTTGTGTATTTGTTCTGAAGCTAAAATGTCCTTCTCCCCAGCAAAGGAACGTCATTGATTATAAACCACCCTGCTTTATATTAAATAAAATGGAAATATAATGAGCTATGGTGGAGTGAAGTATAGTTTATTTAAAACTTTCAATCACATAAAATCTAAGGGAGGTCACTCTTCCACTAACAGAATTTTCCAACCTCCTCTACAAAGTTCATGTGTAAACCTGGTAACTTTATTGTAAAAGACAATATGTGTAGTGAAAAAGAGAGAAGTCAATTTCAGTTCATAAGAGACCTTTTTACTTCTTCAATATTATCCTGTCCATAAATAACATCTTGACAGTGTCACTTCTTTTGGGGCTCTACAGAGCAAAACACTGGTTTGCCTCTGTAGTCAGACCCCCAGAGGCTTCAGTCTGTCCTTACATGCAGAAGACTGGAGCAATATGTTTCAGTGTCAGCAAGACTCCAAACTTTGACAACATCTCACTAACTACTGTTGCATGAAGAAAGAACATAACTTCCTACACTTGCTCAGACACAAAATGTGACCTATACTGTCAATATTAATTCCCGTGGGTGTGCTCAATGAGAAATTAATATCTACAGGTGAGAGAAAGAGTTTGACTCCCAGATGCAAGGTGGTCCTGCTATGTTTCTTATGAAAGATATTTCATACTTATTTCTGAGACTTGCCGACTGACATTATTTCTAATGCTTACCCAGCCATCTAAAACAAGCAAACAAAGGCTCTGTAGATTGATTTAGAAATGTAGTGGAGTGTAACATAATGATCCTAGCAGTCCTGGAGTCAATAAGATGTACAGTACAGGTACTGCTGGTTGGAAGATGTAATTGTCTAGTTAAAAAGATGTATATAAACCAAAGATCTATAAGAAAAACAGTTTCACTACGCTGCATCCACAGTACTGTCATGTGTGCATTTTTGTGAGCAATCTCCCATCCCCAGTATTCTAGATACCCTTCAGTATTGATTTCAGTGCTGTCCTTTATGTCCACTGAAGGAACATGACTGAAGACTCTCCACAATGTTCAAGTCCTATGCAGTCCAAATATTTTCTATTTTCCAATCTATCTTAAGGCTGCTTGATTCACATACTTTATATTACTACATGTGTGAAATCCAAGAGGCTTTTTAAAGTTACAAGATAGATCAGAGAGGAACAGAAGCAAAGGAAAAGTGTAACATAATGCATGTTCAGTGCATAATGTGTACTAGGAATCAGCAGATCACTTAAAAATCTCAGACAGAATATTGGAATTTGACTCAAATGACAAGAATTTTCAATACGAAATTTCCAACCCAATTTAAATGTCAGTCATCTTCATAGAACTCCTACATGGCCTTCGTTGATAATGAAGTCCTAGCATATCGAATAGCTGCTGCTAAATCCTTTCTTTGTTTCAGTACACTGAGTTCCATGCATGGTAGCTTGGAAGTTCAGAATAATTCAACAAATCCTGATTAATATGTGGGATATCAACAGGAGTAAAAGGAGGTTTGTAAAATTAGGGAAAAGAAGAGATGTTGTAGCAAAAGAATCATAATGCAGTAGCATATCCTGGTTTACCATGTCCCTTCTCAAGGTAAGCAAGAAATAAAAATGCTGTGTTATCTCTTGAATGAGTCTTGAATCAAAACATCATAACTTGTCATTCGTTTTTAAGAAACAGAATAGCAACAGACCTTTTAAGAGGTCTTGGAAAGAGGCCACTTTACATCGTAGACAGTGATATTGAAAAAGACAGAGAGAATGAGGTTACAACAAAAAAAAAGCAAAAGGCTGCAAACAGGAATCACTAGAAAGGCAATATAGGTGAGTTATGTGTTTAGTCTTCTCAAGAGTTAGCCAAGAATTACTGCTCAGCTTGTAAGTGGAAAGACTTTTTAATACCCTTCTCTATAATGATAGAGAAAATTAAACTCTAGTAATTTTATAGTTAAGACCTTCCCAAAGTGTTAGTTTTATTCACAAAGATGGTTCTTCTTAATATATTTTGCTAAGCTCCACTGTACCAGGTAGGTAATTGTGGATTTGGTCCAACGCGCATATATAAAAATGATCATATGAGCAGCTGAATTGATTTTAGTGAACTGTAGATATGTTTAAGGATATGTTTAGGCTTAACTGTTTTGCTGGACTATGGTTTACATGAACAACATTTCTATGTCACCCTGTCAGCCTGTCCAGTAATGCAATGGAGCCAGCAAAAAGTTAATGTGATTGTTAAGTCACTGGAAATAGGGCAAACACAAGTCTATGAAATGATCTTGTGGAATCATTTGTCTGAAATTAGTTCTAACTTTTTCAAAATGTCTTATTTTTCTGAATAATAGGCCTGACTACTCTGTGTAAAAAATGTAGAAATTAAATAAAATTTAAAGTACTGAGTTATTAATCAAGTTAATGGGTGGCACCAAATTGTTACTTAAGACCACATCTGAAAGGAAATTATTAATGACAAAAATATTATTCATGTATTTTATTAGTCACAAATAATATCCTCCCAATTTAGTCAATGAGTCTTGTGCTATACAGCAAATTTATATTCCAAAACCCAAGCATGATCAGAGCACAGGGGCCTATCCTGAAAAATCAGGAAATAGAGGGTAGCTGAGCAGGTAAAATGATTCCTAAGGGTCTGGGTAGCTTTGAACCACTACCCTAAATGAGCGTAAGAGATGGGTGCTGACAGAATGCTGTGGGACCCAGAATCATTTGAGTTGCCTGAACAGGCTTGATCCTCACTCCAGAGAAAGGAAGAAGTAGTGAATCTTCACAGAACCACCTGGGCAATTTAGAAAGTTAGATCCCGTTTCAAAGCTCCTGGTTATTTGAGTCATAATGGAACCCCATGACACTTGAAAATGTCCAGATCTTTTGAAACAAAGAAAAAGGTATGTAAAAATTCAGATAACTGTCTCAGTACTCTAAAAATGCACTTCCATATGCACCTGTGGTTATGGTCTTAAGTAACTTTAAGACACATGTTATTTCCCTTTAATTTTTCTCTTTTCTTTTTCTCCCCTTGAGAATTTAGTTCTCAGAAGCAGCTGAAATCAATGAAAAGCCTTTCTTCGTATCAGTGATTTGGAATATAATTTGTGAAGAACATTCATGCATTGTTTCAGTTTGCAGACGTAAAACTGAACACAAGCACTACACTTCCTTTGTAATCTGTATCTGAGTCCAAAGACTATATGAGACATTTTCCAATATGTCTTGCACTAAACAAGATCAGAAGTGCATTTTCTCCCTTCTCATTGCAAAGGCATCCCAAGGGCTTCAGGCTTTTTGGGGACATCAAGCAATCTTCATGATTTTAAGAACAGTAAGTAAAGAAGGCAAAAGTTGACCGTATTATTGGTTTTCCTAGGGTGATTATATAGAGACTTTACAGTAGAATTTCCTCTGTCTGTTACGGAAGGATCATTGTAACCATGATACATGATAAAAGAAGCAGGGTGGAGAGTATTTTTCATTAGATAAGTAGTTTGAGATTGAAAACTCTCTGGCAAATACATATTCAAATCTGAAAAACAACAGCAAGTCTCCATCTTAGTAAAGATTACAAACAATTAATGAGGTTAATGTAAGAAAACTAGAGAGTTATACAATTTAATCATCTCCTCTCCTTCTTTCAGTGTACAGTATTTATGTGAAGACTTTAGGCTCTGCAGCAAGGTGGAGGAAAAGAAGTCATCAAAGAATTGTAGTTAGTTGAAATGAAAGTGGATAAGAGTAAGATGTCCCATAAAATCTACTTAATCCACATAACTATTCCCTTTGTATCCAGTAAAAACATGTATTTTTGTTTCCTAGGTTTTATTCTAAAGATATTTCCTAAGTGCACTGTGAGGACCAGGACTAAGAATTTACAGGTACACTAACAATCTCTCATTCAGAATTGAGTGTTTTTGTTGTTACTCGATTATCTGTCTGAACTCATCTTCATGCATAGCAACTCTATAATTTTGCTGTCCTTGTTGTCATTGGTACAGCTAATGGACTGGTAACTTTTATTTTTTCTAGGGCAAAGGTATATATGCAGAATCCATTGAGCGTGAAGTTCTTCCTGCAGTAGAGAGGTGTTATAATAATTGTGAACACAAATCTATAAGATCAATTTTTGCTCTAACAGAATTAGACTCCATTCTGTTTCTTGATCTGCAGTAACTTCTTTCTAAGTTTGTGGGGTAGAATTATGAGGCAAATAAGTGTTTGAAAGCTATGGGAGAGCCAAGGAGATCAGGTTCTGTGAAACAGATGGTGTAATTCTTTAAGGATTCTCCATACGATTTCTACCATGTTGTTTCTGACAACTGTGGTTATACAATTGGGAACAGGTATAGGTTATGGATTTTTGTTTTGATAATACTTAGCTATCCTTCTTTATTCTGCCAAGGCTTTTTTCATGATGAAAATGAAAGAGGGAAAGTTAAAAAAAACATTACCTCTTAGAAGACTATTTTTTTGGAGCAGTATAGTTAAAAGGATGAGTTTCCTAATGGGTATAAAATGAAGTTTGCTACAAATATTTTCAATCTTACCAAACAAACCTATTTTATTTTGGATAGTGTTTATTAAAAGAGATATTAGAGCTTCACTTTAAATTCCAGGCAGATGTTTAAGAGTAAATTAAAAAATATTTTTATATTAAACTTAAATTATAGGTTTGTGTGTGTGATATCAGTCATTTCAGGCTAATGTGAACATATATCCATTTTTCTTAGCCTATATCAAGTGAAAAATATTCTAATTTCTCTATTGTTTGTGGCATGGAGTAGTTTCAAATTTCAAGCATATGTCTTAGCTTAAAATATACATGCTAAAAGTTTAGTATTTTCCTATGGTGTAAAGTGCTCGAGTTTGGTTAACTTTAAACTTAAGTAATAGGGTACCCATCAGTCTTTTAATCTGTGCTCATATTCCTAGAAAAGGCTGTAGAGCAGACTACTGTCAAAGCAGTGTTACATACTTAGCAACAGAAAGAACAAGATATTCTTCCCATACAGACAATAATATTTAAACATAATTTTCCCATAAATATTTTACTCTGATTAAGCCAGGATAATTAGAACTAGGTTTGCCAAAACCACCAAATTACTGGTTCTACAAAACTGTGTGGGACAGAAAGCTAATAATTTGGGAAGTAAATAAAATATTTGCATTCATTATCCTGCTGGAAATATAATGAATATGTAGAAGAAAGTCTGGCTGGCCTAGAACAAAAACAAAGAAGCTTATATTCTGTTCAAGTTACTCAAATACTTTTGTTTTCTGGTTTCACATTAATAAGTCTATCAATATTATGCCTATTATTTTAAGCAAGAGTAAGACCTTTATCTCTTAAGTGCTATGTGAGAACTTGAAAAAAAAAAAAAGACAAACCTCACTCCAGAGAGCTCAGCATGAAAACAAGCAACATAAAAGAAAAAGAGGAAGGTAGCTATGTTATCTGGTTGCACACTGGTGAGGCCAAGACACAGACAAACGTAGTCTGTCCATGTGTTTAATGATGGCAGAGTTAGCAATTTAACCTAAGCAGAATAATAGGTTAAAAATGTTTGAATATGAAACCAAATTGTTTATGTCAGCCTCACACATTAAGGGGGAAATTTTTCTAAACACAGTCTTGGAAACAAAAATTAACCTCAGTTAACTTTAGATAACCATCCTTTAAAACTTCTCCCTAATCACAGGTATCAAATACTGTTTGAGATATGTTAGGGTATCAAGGACATCTGCAAGGCCTGGCAGATACAACACAGAGCATAAAGGAAATCTAGACAGCTAGATCAGCAGTAGTGGGGCACATGGGGTGCCCTGCAGCATCACAAATTATTTAGATGTCTATGGTAGGCAACTAAAACAAAACCTCAATTGAAAATCATCTATCAGGCATGTACACTCATCCAGTGTATCTTTTGGCACAAGAGGAAATTTTGAAGGTCCAGGTCTGTTCCTCATCATTTCAGAAAGCATTTGTCATTTAGTGTTCCTCCTTTAAATGTTACCCTGGTCTGTATTTTACCATACATTGACCCAACACTTAATCCTTTCCTAGTGTCTCATCTGCATTTTGAAATTCCCCGTCTCCTCTCTTAAGCAGGTAAGTCAGTCAGGCTTCTGAAAGAGAATGTGTTTCTCAAAGATCCCTCTCAAGTCTAGATTGGTAGTCTATTCTGAAGTAAGTGTATGTGTGAGCATTCAGAATTTATTTCTAAATATTGAAATCATCACATTTATCTTTTCAGAAGTTTTGGCTCTTTCATCACCCTGGCATCACTGGAAGTGTTTGTTTATTCTAAACACATCTTGGCTCTCAGTAAGTCTCACAATTCCTCTGTGGTTTTATTCTTCAAACAATAACTTAGATGAACGCAACCTTTTATGCTGTTCATAGGCTGACCCTCTCAGTTCAACCCCAAAACATTACATTTCATTTGGTAAAACCCATTCCATCATGATATATCCTGAGTTTCTTAAGAATGCTTGATACATGAGGAAAAGCTACATAACAAAATAAATTACACTCAAACATGATAATTATGGTGATATTACCAAAAAAATTGACATGAATGGCTTCATCTGGATCTGGGTTGAACAACAAGAAGGTTAGTAGATTTGTGATGTTGCAAAGAATATGATTCTTGGGTAACAGCCATAAACCAAAAGAATTTTCAAGTGCAACCCCCAAAATCAGAAGGAAACTAGAAAGGCTCTCTCCTGTCAGCAACTCTTCATGACAGGTTTTGTTAACAAGTGAAAACAAAGATATACTTTCATAGAAGATGTAAACATGCTCAAAGGTTTTACAATTCAAAGAGCATCTTAAAAATATTTAGTTTTTCTCCTTCCAGTCTATTTACTTTTATAGTTATAAGTATAAATATTATGTGAAAAAAATTATCAGGAAGGCATCTAGTGGAAATTAAGACCTTCATTGCTAATGTGATTGGTTCTTGGAAGACCCCCTAAGAAAGTAAGTGGGAGATTCACTGCTAATTTCATTCAGCCATATATTTCTGAATTCAAATTATCTTTTTTAATATCCTCTTTAGTCAAGATCTTTCACACATGACATGTCACTTCCTTTAACCTCACTGTACAGAGTTTCCTTCAAGGTCAAAGAAAGTTCCTAGCAACTAAGGGGAACAGTGAGGGTATTAGCTTGCTAAATATATTGCTAATAAAATTGAAGAGAGAACTGCCAAGGAAAACTTCAGATCCAAGACCACATTTTTCAGTTTGGGGTCTCCTTGGACCCACATGATTTTGCTATAATAGAAAAGACATCAGACACTTCAAAGATAGTGGAGCTGAAAAGCTAAAGGTCATTCTGTATCATCTAGATGCATGATGAATTTGAGTGAACCAAAGTCAGTTTCTCTCATCACAGACTGTGAATCCAGATCCCTTTGATTTGTCTTTGCTTTCTCCTCTAATGGTGTTTTTTCCCATGCAGAGAAATGAGCTAAAGAAAGCAATTGCCATAATATATGAGGAGACAAAGGATTCTTCTGGACTAGGATATCACAACAGCAAAGAATGAAATACTGTCACCTAATCATATAACACACTCCACGTTTTCCCATTTGCCCTTAGAGGATAAAAATTACCATTATACTTACGGCTGAAAATAACCTGAGGGAGCCAGGGATACAGTGACTCATTTAGCAAGAAAATATCTCATAAAGATTAGGGAAACAGACTATACCTGACAAAGCTATTGCTGAAAGAAAAAATTTTATTTGGGTTTCTTTGAATACCTTTGTTTTTAACTCTGAAGGAACTTCATCAGTATCTGATAGACAGTATTTTGCATGATATGAATATACGTTTATGAGAATCTGGCATGTAAACATGACATTTGCAGCTAGAAGTGACAGGAAGAGATGGGCAAAGTGGGAACAAATGTTGGTGTTTACTCATGAAAGTTCAAAATGAGCAAGTGAAACCAGAAGGAACATCACAGTTTAAGAAAGTAATTTCCACTGTGTTTTTCTCCCTTCTAAGGGGGATCAGTTTTCAATGTAGATGAGCTGGTCTAAGACTGGGACTTCGGTCTTCTAATGGCTTCTACCTTGCCCATTACAGAAGGTGAATTAGCACAAACCTAGTTAATCTCAGATAAAATGCATATTCTTTGTAATGATACGGTCCAAATAAAAATGATAAAAATCTGTGAATGTTTTTTAAAGTGATATCATGTTAATCTGCTGAAGGTCAGGCTCAGAAAACTGGTACAACAAAGCAAGTGCTCTTAGGAATTGTGTGTCATATTAGGCTCACAGATAAACAGGCATTAACTGTAGATATTAGTCTTTACCACTTCATGAAATTCTTTCACTTGTCTGGTATCTTCTCATGGATTATGTATTATTAGATTCAATTTAATATTTTACATGTTGTTAGTGTGTAATTGTTTTCATATATTTATACATTAAATAAAGGAGTGGGTGTAATCTGAAGCACAGCTCTCTCCCATTGCCAATTCCCTATGACTACAATACAGATAATCACAATTTATTAGGATGAGTAGTAATTGCCTGCAATATGTTATCAAGAAATAAAATTTGAATTTGTATTTCTAAAGAATGGTTTGGGGGTTTTTTTGTTTCTTTGTGCCTCATTTGTAACTTTTCTTTATAGCTTCTGAGTTTCATGACTCAGAGAAGCACTAGAGCGCAGATATGTTGACAGATTTCCTTTCTGTCATTTCATTTAAATTGAATCCATTTTCTAAACCTCCAGATAATACATTGTTGAGATAACTTTCCTTTTTTAAATATCTTTTGCTCTTCCTTCAGCTGAGGAATAGTTACTTGTTCCACCATGCTCCAGAAAGTATACATATTTTACAAAAACTAAAAACAAAACAAAACAAAAAACCTAAAAAAATAATGCTTCAAAAGATATGGAAAAAAATTGTTTATTTTATGAATTATTTCACAGCAATTAGTTTTCTTTACTTTTTAAATTAATGACAGTGTGATCTGTTTTTTTATGAGAAAACAATCAGATAAAACAGATTGTATTACTCTGAATATATGAACAAATAAACTATTCTTTCTGCACTGCATTGCCAAAATATTAGGTAGATGTATTTTAATGCTCTAATTTCATGAGTACTTGATTCATAATGGCATAGGCAAAATTGGAATTCACTCTCCTTAGAACAAAATAGACAGGGAGTGAAGAATGTTTATCCTTCATTGACAGAGAAGGCTAATACAAAAAAAATCAGTATTTTTCATTCAGTTCTCTGAAAGATGGTTTATTGTGATTATTTTTCAGTTCTATGCATTTGATATAGAAAAATATTATAGGATTTCACTGAAGCTTTATCTGAATATATAGTAAGAGAGATGATTTCTTGTTCCAGCTGCCCAGTTTCAGCTCCGGTTTAGAACCAAAGCAACTGCATAAACCTCACCTTTCAAAATTGTATTTATCTGGAGTGGATTTGACTTCAGAGAAGTTATGTATGAACAAGTCAGTATGCACGAATTAATAGCACACAGAAATAGCTGAACTTAGATGATGGAGATGCTATTTATGGAAAATTAAGTTACCTTAGTAGCTTGTCTGAGAGTAGCAAATACGTTTGTTTGCCATTTCACTTTGATTGGAGAGAAGCAAGGCTGGCTGATGGAAAGAAAGGGAGGCCAAGGTTTAGTAATGGCACAGAAAAGTAGATGATGTGTCTCATCTAGTAGGAGAAACTGTAATGATCACATTAATAATACTTGATTAGATGTCTTTGTAATGACAACATAATGGGCTGTGCCAACACTTCATGATTCCAAAAGGAGTGGTACTCATTGTGCTGGGTGCTGCACAACCTGGGCAAATATAAGAGGTTTTTTTAAAGAAAAATTACCTGAATCTTGAAGACTTTTTTGCTTGAGGAGGCTGCAAAGATTTGAATGCACACCTGATTGCATATATTGGCTGTTGGCCACTGTTCATATTCTTCCTTTGTGACTATGTGATGAGCAGGATTATTCCTATGTGAACTTTGCAAAGGGACAATTTTTGAAGATCAACACCTAAAAAAAATAGATTAAAAAGATAAATGAAGAGAGTGTAACTTTTGAAAGAAAAGAATCTAAGGTAAACATGCAGTTTTGTTATATGGCTTCTTTCTGGGGAAGCATAACATTAAAGGCTGGCAGCTGCTGCTGAGGAACTTTTAATTCCTTTTCAGCAGTGATAGAAGCTGTAAGCATGCTAAAGCAGCATGGGATGCTCAGTATATTTGCTTCCATTTTTTAGTCCTTGTAGCAATTGTTCATAGAACAGAGTGCAGACAGACATCTGAGGACTCTTTTTTCCCATGGAACACACCAGAGCTGGAGAGCTGAGACGAGAAAGCACTAAAGGTTGACCTCAATGGGACTGTTCCCTGACGAAGGTGAAGATTTGACCCAGAAAGATTTGAGTGTGTTTCTGAACAAACGAAATTATCTTTTTTATTTCTCAAACATAGAGTGTGAAAGTCCCAAACCACCTCTTTGAGTGAAGTTATTTTATGTGATTCCTTTAAAAAACCCTTCTATTTTACTGCCAACTGTGGTGAAATGTTAAACTAAATAAAAACTGACTATCTTGAACCCTACATTCTGTAAATTTAGTACATTATCCCTGAAGTTACTCACTGTTCAGATTTTTAATAATTCTAAACTTATTTCTTTTAATTCACCTCTTTTGATTCCTTTTTTAACTTCCATCATTTTGCACAGTAAGAACATGTATTTTCTAAGCAATTGCTTTTAAATTTGGGACTAGTTTTACAGAGAATTTGTATTGAACACAAATACTGCAGTCCAAATGAGGATACAAACAGTGTTTGATCATGAATAATAAAGACCTATTTCAATTGCCAAACCTAAATTGTCTTCTACGTGACTGCATGCTATTCTTATCTATGAAAATATAATTTCTATTATCCTGAAACATTTTTAAACTACTTACATTATCATAGCGTGCTTAGGATTACTTTATCACTATAACCTTCTTAGAGCAGCACTGAAAAACAGTTTATAAAAACTACTGACAACATATTTACTATATCTGGGTGTATTTCAGAATCCCTTCTCTATTTTTTTCTGCTGGAAACTATTCACTGAATTTAAATAACCTGCTTTGAGTTTTCTTGGATCCTACAAATCTTTTCACTGAAGACTGTATACACCAAATGTGCAAGCAATATTTTTTGTTTATCTAATGCTGATATCTGCAGTCTAGCATATGTTGATACCAGAATGTCGTGATTTAGATTGTTTTAATGTATCAGTTAAATTCAATATTGCAAATGTAAATAGCTAATAAACATTAATCTAAATAGAAGAATAGCCATCATACAGGTGATTTTGTCATGCTGTAGTATTTAAATACTTTTTAGTATAGTTCAGCATATTCCTGTTAATAATTAAAAACATCTTGTAACTGATTAAAGGTGACCAGTTCCAAGAAGAAGAAATATGTAGAGATGCAATGTAAGAAGTAAGCTAATAACATTAAAATGTGGGAAATCATTTCCAAAATGTCTGAATCTAGACTTATGCTTTATAAATCAAAACCCAGAAGCAACTGGGGATTCAGCCAGACCTCATTAATTGCATAGCAATAGAAACTATAAAGATTGAAATTTATGTAAAACCAGTTCACTGGTCTATTCTTTTATGGGAACTATTTGGAATCAGTCTGTATCTGCAAGTCTTCTATGGGAAATGAGTCAAAATGCAAGTTATCTAAAGTAATAAGGGATTTCCTATGAAGCTGAGTTTAATTATGGCCTACTCTTCTGTTATAAAAGCCGGACAATCATTCTTAAAGGCCATTGTTGCGTAAATGAGTTGGAGCAGAAAATCTTTGATGGGGAAAAAAAGATACCCATATTTTATTTTAAGGAGTATGGAACAGCTTCAGACTATCACGATGACTGGCGTTGTCTGAACATCCCCAGAGTATCAGCAGTAACTGCTTTTGTGCAGTCTGACTTTTCCTTATTTTCAACTTCTGTCTATTTTTTTTAAAGTTCAAGCCATTTCATTTATTCCTAAATTATATAAATCCATAGTTCATGCTGTTTCAGTGTGTTTGAAGTAGATTTAGGGTTTAGGGTTTTGTTTGGTTTTTTTTCCTTTGAAAACGAATAACTAAAATTAGAGTTAATATTTCTTAATTTTACAACACCATTCCCTTCTAGCAAGTTACATATGCCTAGCAAATAGGACAGGCCTTACAAATAGTGAACTATTTCCTGTTGTTGTCAATGCCATCCACTACCCATGACCCTTTTTCAGCTGGCTTTGTGGAGACAAGAAAAGATGCATTTATGATAATGTTCCTCTTCTTCTTTTCCCAGCTGCAACTGTCTGCTGTGACTGCATCAGTAAGATCCCTGAGGATGGGTGTGCTTTTTCTTTAAATAGAGAGCAAGAGTGAACATGGGAGAGGTTCAGGGCCTGGAGACTGAGGAACCCATTTATATGAAATACAATGTCCTAACAACTTGTTAGGATGTAGCAAGTGATAAAAAGACAGGCACCCATGAACCAGAAACTAGATGAACCATCCTACTCTCTGCAACATTCATTGCAACATAGTAGTTTCCAGTGAAAACTCCAGTAATTGAAGTGAAGGAGGCTCCAATATGGTAGTTGACAACCATTTGGCAAAATGGCTATTTTCATGGACAGATGCGTCATGTAGCCTGGTTCCCTCACAATGATCAGTTTGAAGGTTGGTTGGTTGGTTGTTTTCCTTTGACTGCTCTACTCAGAAATTATTAACCTGATTTTTCACATGTCCATCATGTCATTAGCATAGTGTGTCTTCTTGATAAAAGGTAAACTCTCAGTGTCTGAAGGGTAAATGAAATAAAAAAGACTCATAGCTAATATAAATCAAGAGGAAAAAGAGAAAAGGAAGCCACTTAGAAGAGTATGTGTCATTGATTGACTATAATTTTACATTGATTGATTGTAATTTTAAAGGGTCTTTCTTATGATGGACAAATTCCTGATGTGTTCATTAACTAATGGAATTGTGGTGGCAGACTACTACTATCTCCACAGAACATCAGGTTAAAAAGTGCAGAGAAATAATGGGCCTTTCTTTATCATGGATCAGTGTCCTCACTACCTACAGCTTCTTGAAGACACTGGAAAGGATGAAGGGTTTTTCACTATGGAAATTCATGTTTATGCTTTCCTGTTCCTCTAAGCAGTACGCATATGCACTAGGGGACTAGATGGGGTGAAAGAAAGAAGGAAATGTTACTGGCAGATAAGGAAATCCCCCTTCTGAAATTCTTGATAACGATTTAATTTCTGGCTCAAAGCATCAAATGAAGCTAAACTCAAAGGGTTAAACAATAGAAACACAGCACCTGGGCTTTAATATATTCAATTACCCCGAAAACGAAATAAATTCTGCTTTTTTTAATAGCACTAAAATATTCATTACACTATTTTAATTAAAGTAGTCTATTATGCTTGCCATTCAGTTTATTCCTGCATATTCCCTTAGGGCAGTAGTCATGTACTGTGATAAAACATAATGAAAATTATTTATAAAGGAAACAATACAATAAATCAATCTGATGCCTAATGAACCTGTGTTATAGGAATGGAAACATTTTTGTATTAGAATTTGTAGTGTTTTCTCCTCAAATGATTAGAAGAATGCCCCACTGCACCTAAAAAATAGCACCTTGCTCCATCTCAGCATGCTTTCAAAGCACTTCAACTTAACAATTAAAGCATAACTTGGCAAAACAAAAAGAATCATTCATTTATACTAATTCTGTGGGTTTTTTTCTGTTGTTTTATTGTTGAGTCAGATGTATCTGCCTCATAGGGACACCTCTAGAGACCACGGGGACACAAGTCATCTGCATACTGCAGCAGTCATCTCTTTTCATCCTTTTATTATCTGTATTCCAGTAAACTTAAATTTAATAGCTGAAAACAGGGCTGTTTTGGGCAGTGAGCTCTTCAAGCACCAAATATGAAACAGACTCTTCCCTAAAGATTTGACAATGCCAATAAGTAAAACTAAAGATTAAAGGTGAGAGAGAGGGACCATCGACACTTTAATTATGGTGAAAGGAAAAACGACACCAACTAGAGGAGAGGTATTCTAATGGATTCAACCCTGAGTGGACATCAGTGTACCAGAAGGACCAAAATTTGTCAATGGCCATGCAAAAATTCTATATCTGAGAATACCGTACTCTGCATGTTGATCCTTCCAAGAGTCTCTTCTCAATGTATTTCTTCAAAGTTAAAAGTCCTGCTTTAGTGTTGTTATATTTTCTAGTACACAAGAGTTATAATTCCTACAGTTATGAACTAACTTTCTCAGTGAGACTCCTCGGTTCTCTATCATAGAGGTTAACAAAAATAACAGGAAAACTCTGTCATTGATTTCTTTTTCCTGTATGCAAATGACCCTTAAAGACTTTTCTTACATTCAGCCAATGAGTGGATTTGTGAATTAACTTTGCCTAAGAACTGATAAGGAATATCTGTCACCACATAGTGATTTCATTCAGTGACAGAATGTGCACATGACATTCTGATTTAGTGCCATATTCACCTTTTGTGTGAAATGTGTCTTTATTTCCAAATCTGCTACAAGATCTTCCACTTGAAAAAACCTTCTCTAAGAATGCAATTGCTCACATATTTCTAGGAGAATTCAATTGATTTAGCAAAGTAGGTTGACCAGAAGAACCAAGACAACAATAATAAACCATACAATGCAACACAGCCAAAAGATTTTGAGGAGTCACTGAGGGTGACTTGGCCAAGAATACTACTGACACATCCTGGAGGTAACCCTCTAAAGGTGCATTAAACAAAGGGTGTTCTGCTGGTTGCTAAGGAAGGAGTGGGAAAAAGGAAGAACTTTACCTCTCAGAGCTGACTTGCCTGTTCTTGTAGCCCACCAGTAAGATGGGAGCAGAGAAGAAACAGTGCAAAGCTGATGAGAGGCAGCAGGGGTTCAGGAAATTTTCTGCAGGCTATGTTTCCCCTTTATCATTGCAGGGATGGAGTGGCTTGAACATCATTTAAATTAACTAAAATGTCACTGTTTATTTGCTTAAATATTTCCATTTTTTCCATCAAAACCCCCCAAACACCAGAACAGAGTATGAAAATACTTTTCCAAAAAGGTCGGTTAAATGCCCCTAACGGAGGGTTGAATTGGGCCAAAAGGAGAACAAACATCTTCTGAATTGTATTCCCATTAGAGTCACAACCCAGCCTTTAATATAGTTAGAACTCTTGTGTAATAATTTAGGAATACAATTTATTTCTCTGGTTATTTATTCTTCTTTGGGAATAAAAAAAAAGCCAAACAGATAAAGAATGGCTCAAAATAAACACTGTCAAATACTGTTAGATGACAGTGCTAGAACTATTAGCTTTTTATGGGATTTTTCATCTCTCTTGCACTAGCACTCTGGAGCACAACAATCTAGGACAAGCTGCTGAAGCAGAGTTGCAAGAACCACTCCAAATGATTTCAGACAGGCACCTAGAGGAGCAGGGCTTGGCAGTCTGGTAAAATGACCCAGGAGGAATCATTTCCCAGGGCATCATCTAGTCAGGGCTGTATCAGCATGCAGGAAAAAGCTATATGGAAACTTTAAGTGCCAGCTCACCTTTGCATATAAAATTAGCAGGGGACAAAAATCATTGCCTCACAGTAGGGTAGCAGCTAACATCAGCTACTCCATAGCAGCTTATATTTTCGAGAAACAGCGTCTCTTGGCTGGTCAATTTAATGTTGCCAGCCCTGTAACTACTGATATAAGTAGCTGTTACAAACTCATCCTCTAATTCATATGAAGCCTTCAGAAGCCTGCTGGCAGATGACGTTGAATGGGCCTGAAGAAGTCCCAGCCCCTTAGGTTATCAGCAGCAGCCTTAAGCATGTCAGAAAGGCAGGCTGGCAGTTCTATGGTTCGGTAAACAGCTTCTTAAGCCAATTTTGTATTCTTTTTGCTAAGAGAACCAGAAACCTTCTGCTGCACTTGGTAAGCAAATATGAAATGGTGAGACAAGTCTCTCGCAGTCTGCTAGGTGACTGAAACACTTTGCATTTTCTCCCTCTCTGCATTCATAGCTTCTACCATATTAACCCTCACCTAGATTAATTATTATTTTGCTTGACAGAAACCTCTCTGGAAAAGTGCATTCATATATGAAAAACTGTCCTAAATGGAAATGATTTTGACTCATATCCTTGCCATGAATTCTCCCCTCCTCCAATCCACTATTTTCTGATTCCTTCAGTGTTTTTAATACGGAAATTAGTGACTTTGTTCCACTTTAAACAGCACCATAACAACATAAAAGAAAAAGCAAGTCAATCATAAGTGCATATAAGAAAAATTTTAGAAGTGTGGCAGATGATGTCCTACAAAGAATTTTCATTCTAAGAAGTATGGCAAAAGAATAACAAGGAAAACTTTGGCTATTAAAGGAATGTTTAGGCAATCTCTACATGTAGGCAATACCATGTATGCATACTGTAACATACATGTGATTATTTCTGTTATAAATCAAAGTCAACAACTATCTGCAAAATGTAAGTAAGGAGAGACTTTTGGTCTACTGCCTCTTTGGGGCGTTGTATTCTATTAAATAACCTTTTGAGAAACTTAAGTAGGACTTCACTGTTCAGTAACATAGGATTGCAGTTTTAATTAATTAAAACCCTGAACCATAGTTTATACTCATTAATCATATTAGATTGAAGTGTTGATACAAAAGGCATAGTTCACCCCTTTGGACATACTAATGGACCTTTTATTAAAGTGTAGGGTAAGCTGTGTGTGATTTTAAAGATGCTATTCTTCCTCACCTAATTCCGTACATGGCATGACCTCCTTTCCTCAGGATCCTCTTCAGTCCATACAACAACACGGCATGAGAGAAGTTAGGCAAACAGGAGAAAAAGAAGCAGGGCACAAGCCTCGCCTCTGCATGCTGAGAACCTCTTTGCTTCAAGTCTGACATCAAACAATCTCCTTGGCTTGGCTACACAGCACTTGAACTCACCCGGGTACACAAGCAGTGCAAAGTCAGGATGCAGCTGAAGCCATGCTTTACCCCTGAAAGTCCACAAACCTCAGTTACTTATTGTGCAACCTTTCTCCTCAATTTGCTGACTAACACATGCTGCATACACGGATGAATTTTGCTTATGTGTAGCAAACACAGCTCCTTCAGTGAGTGTCTTTTTTACACAAAAATCAAGACTGTAATTTCAGGTGATTTCAGTGGTAGCAGAACAGGGTGTAACAAATCTGTCTTTACAAGAAATAAAAGCCTCAGCCACTGCTAGTATAAATCAACAGAAGTCTCCACTGGAGCTAGGATAATTTACACCAGAGCAGGATCTAACTTTACATATTCTTTACTTTTTGCTCTGCCTTACTGGCAAGGACCCAACAGCAAATCTATTTGTGCATTTGTTTCACTTTGAGTAAGGTCAGCTAAGGTTTTATGTAAAACAGATGGGCAAACTTAAAAATGATTTTTCACATTGCACTGAAAACCAGTAAAAATCTAAAAGAAGAAAAAACTATTCCTTCAAAGGTTGCTCAATGACCTTTATTTTACCCAATGTTTTAATTTTTAAAAAGGAAAACAAACCCCTGTTCTTATTACAGTGGAGTTGTTTTCTCTGCTGTTCATAGAGGTCTTAGAGAGGATCAGCAAGAAAAATAAAATTTCCAGTGATTAATTGGCAGTTTTAAAATAAGAATATAGTGCCCAGGTTATAAAATAAGGACTCTATTTAAACATCCTTTAACTTATTTTGCTACATTTTTCTTCTCACAAGTCTGTAATTTTGTGCTAACTAATGTTATGAAGATGAACTAGCATGTGGACATACAGGTTACCAGCCTGGAAGCAAATATGGCACAGCAATTTTAAATGGCTTGTCTTTTCTTCTTAAATAAAAAAAAAAAAGGGAAAAAAAAGAAAAAAAAAATTACATAAATGGGATTCTGTGATTAGAGAACTTTTCATTCTAAGGCACACGAAACAGAAGTTTATAATGCTTCTGTGGCTGTTCAGATTGCTGAAGCCAGGTGGATTTTCTAATGAATCAGACTGTTTGCCTCTATGTTATCCATACGGATGAGATATCCCTTATAATCCAAAGGGAAAAGTCAAGGAGAAGTCAGTTTGTGCAATCTGCAGGTGTATCCTTCAGCCCTTCCCCTTGAGCCTCAGCTCTAGGTGCTGAATTCAAGCAAGACACAGAATGGGTGGAGGAAGTCTGAAAAAAAGAGGTCCAGAGGGAATAGTGAATTCAAATTCTTTATCAGGGAGTGCAGGGATAACTCAAGGAGGAACAGTTTTAAGCTGAAAGAGGGGAGATTTAGATTAGATAAAAGGAAGAAATGTTTTACTGTGAGGGAAGTGATACACTGGCACAGGTTGCCCAGAGAAGTCATGGCTGCCTCACTCCTGGAGGTGTTCAAGGCCAGATTAGATAAGATTTTGAACAGTCTGATCCAGCGGGAGGTGACCCTGCCGTGGCAGGGGGGTTGGAAATAGATGGGCTTTAAGGTTCTTTTCAACCCAAACTGTTCTATGAGTCTGTGAAACAAAGTACTGTAAAACGTGACTTACTAATAATGACTGGACAAACAGGGGGTCAGCAATAAAGAAGAAAAGGATGACAGGAAGTATAGGATAGGTCTTCAAGTACACAGAAGAATACTGGAAAAAGGAAGTTTATAGTTTGTTATGTTTTCTTTTAATGAGTAGAATGGAAAATACCAGGACTTACTTTTTATGAGAAATCACATTAGGAGAAAAAAATTGTTTGCGTTAATGAGAGGGACTCACTGGGGCAGCCAGGCTGGTGACCTCACTCTGCCAATGTCTATAAAAGGAAAGTTTCAACAAAAATTTAGTAGAAGTGACATAGGCACAGTTGATCCTGTCCTTGGTATGAGGATTAGACTAAGCTAACTTCACAAGGCCTTTCCAGCCTTATGACTTTATGTATGCATTCAACCTTAATATGATAGATATTATATGGAGATATATAGAGATATATTATATAGATATTATATTTATATAATGATATCTGTAATATCCAGATCATGCACCTAACTGCAAAAGCATCTCTCTGTATCATGAGATTATTCTGACTTCAAAGAAATCTTGAATGGACTAAGGTGTTACCAAGCAGCCTGTCCATGGGATGACTTATTACTATACGTAATGACCAAAATAAACTTGGTTATGGACATATATGCACGTACTTTTTGAAGCTTAAAAAACAATGAAAAATGTTAGTGAATTACTGCCCTATAATGAAATATTTACTTGCGCAATTTTTCAAATATTTTGAAGTAATTATATTTCAAACAAAACTATTATGTGACTGCATTATGCCAGATACTTATGTTTCATGTACTCTTTTTCTTGCTGAATACTGTTTAACCAGTCTAAACATTCTTACCATTTTCAGTCTGGAACTAGTTGTGTGTTAACTTAGCCTGATGAATCGATTGAGCATGTATTTATTTGTAATCTAGTGCTAAAAGAAATTGATGGCACTAGTAGATGTTTAATTTATTGAACTCTACAAGAAGACTTGATTCTCTGAAAGAAGGAAGGTAAGCTGCCCATGTAACTTGAAACCAGCTTACTTACAATTACTTTGGAAAAATAGACAGGGGAAACCTTACATTTGATCTTCAGGGACTTTTTCAGAACAGAAATGTGACAGTCATTTAAAGTGGAAAAAATCATCAACACAGTTTTCATTTTAGTTTACATTCAAATGATTCAGGAGGCAAGTAGTCTTTAAACTTTCCAAAATACTTGAGGTACTGCAAAATTAAAATACTTTGATGTACTCAGGCAAATTGAATCCAGGATGCCTCTACAAGGGCAGGAGAAGTAATAAAGCTGCTGACTGCTTGCAATGGTTAAATGTTTAGTCTATGAGCTTGACAATGATTCTGGAATCAAAGCAAGAATGATTTTATAGCAGATGGCTGTGATGGTTTAAGTTAGGAGTGAAGTCAGCATTTTGAAATGCTTACGAAATGGAATATTTGGTAACTTTTATACATTACTGAAATAAAGGCAACAGCTTTAACCACAAATAATTGATGTTTTGGCACTTTATAAAGGAATTATGATGACCTGCTAAAAAAAAGAATTTATTGCATCCTCAACTCACTGTAGCTCTAGCTATCTCAGTTTGATATCTGAATCTGTTTGAAGACACTGTGTACGGATTCAATAAAAAATATCTGCTATTAAAGTGGTCCACAGGACTCAAGAGAATCCTGCTCTCATAAACTATCTGTGGTACACACATTGGTGGGAAAAGGTCTGTGGGTAGACTTTATCTGCCTTGGAAAGGTAGATACCCTTGAAAGGGCAAATAAAGTAAGAATACAAGAAGAGGATATTAGCAACTCTCATGATTATTTCCCCTATAAATGTAAGGAAACTTCAAAAATTTGTTAATTTAGTTGCTCATTTTGACTTACTGTCTGTCAACTTAATTATTATTCAGGAAGTGTTTGTCAACAGTGAAAAAGATTCAGCACTGCCTAACGTGGTTTAAATTTCACAAAAACAAAGCATTTGCATCATTCCTTTGAAGAAAGGGTAATAACTGATTTCTTATACAGGAAGTTAATAAAATAAACATGAAAGGACACTCAACATAAAATGTATTCCTACACAGGGCACTATAGGCCTCCAGTTATAGCTGTGTAGAACTGATTGTCCCAGATGCTGGAAAACAAATGGTTTTGTCCTTCCAGAAATCAGAGATGGCAAATTCAAAGAAAGAAAAACTGTTTCTTAAATAATGAACTTCCAGATATTTTTACTTGCCTTTGACTTTGAAGCTTTAAGCATGCTCTTGGGTCACATATTTCATGCTTTTCTGTTCAGCAAAAACAAAGAGAAATAATTTTTAAAAGTGATGCCCCTGAGTCTCACTTTAACCCATTGCCACCTCAAGGGTAGTGGCACTGGCACAAGGTGCCCAGGGAAGTTGTAGCTGCCCCTTCTCTGGAGGTCTTCAAGGCCAGGTTGGATGAAGCTTTGAACGAACTGATCCAATGGGAGGTGTCCCTGCCCATAAGAGAGACTGGAATTAGATGAGTTCTAAGGTCCTTCCCAACCCAAACCATATTGTGATTCTATGACTGATGTGGATCAAAAGACAACTGTACCAGGATCCCCAGAGTGAAAATTTACAGTCCTTTTGGTTTATGTCACTAGGAACAGGTAGTCCAGAATGTGGAAAAACTGGAATTCAGGACACTGATTAAATATCTAATATCGACCCTGCCTTATCTAACTAAATAATTCCCTTATTGTCCAGTTCTAACATACTTCTGACATTCCATTCTGAAAATTGAAAACAGCACTTCCATTTTCAAGTCAGTACTTAAAGGTACATAAGAACTCTTCCTCTAGATTTAAGACTTGATTGAAACCTGCACTGAAGTTTAAACTGATTGTTGTTGCCCAGATTTGATCCTTTTTTTAAACACAACAGTTGGTCTAATCCTAATTTCTTTGACAGAAGTGCAAAGTCAGATTGAGCCCAAGAAAGGCATTATAGCTACTTTATATTTAACCAATGTCACTGAAATGTAAAGAATGATCTTTTACATTGTTATGCTCTAAGTTGTCCAGTGTTAGCTCACCAGCTATTCAAAATAATCGTGGTTTTATTGAACAGAAATACAACAGCCAAGAAGCCCTTATGCTTATCCACTGCTCAATATAAAAAAATTAATCACATATGAGTGATGCTTGTAGCTCACCCAGTATCAGCAATTTTAACATGGGGCAAAGAGGTGCTGCAGTTTGTAGAGGGCTATTAGACAAGCAGGAAGCCTTTGTACATTTCAGCTAAATCATTTGCTCGATGACAGCTGCTTTGGCAATTACCCCTTCTCCTGACCTTATGGTCTACCACAGTATGCTTGAGAGATCTCTGGAAAGGTAGACTATTACACCTAATGTGTTTGGACAAGTCTAGCATGTGTGCAAATTAATAAGAATGCTATAGTCTGTTCTATATTTTCCTTTACAAATGTTGTCCTGCATTTGTGCAACCTGCACATCTGCTTACCTGCTCTAACTAATGATAATTGATCTACCAGCATGCAGGCAACACAATATCCCCTCAAGTGATACTTTTAGGGTCAGGGGAAGATCTCCTGCCCCTACTGCAAGGTAGGAAACTGAACAGACGTCTTTAAACAGAGGACAGATTTCTCATTAAATTCTCCTCTATGGAAGAAATATTCACCTCTCCACAGATGCAGCACATAAAAGGACCTGGGAGTTGGAAAGAGCACTGTGGGTCATTCTTTGCAATACTCACTTTTAAACTTCAAGAAGAAAATGTCTGATTTATTATAAAATGAAACTGAGCTTTCTCCTCTGGTATTAAGGAATAAAACAAACACAATAAATATTAGATATCTCATGGCAATATGTACCTGGTACACTTCCTAATGTCAGTTAGATCTGTAAGCAAGGGCACACCTTGGCTTAATTTCATCTTCTAACATTACATTTCTCTTTCTAAAATATTCTTAAATATTTTTAGCTAAACTGCTTGAAGCAAAAGAAGAAAAGTTACTGTAATGCATTTCTGTGTAAAAGACCAACCTTCAGATGTTTCTGCTATCCTGTTTCAGTAACATTTATGAATAAATGAATGTCTATATTAAGAAACTTTCCCATATTACATTGCTTGTACAAACCATTATAGGAACGTTTTATAGCTTTCTAATATCCACATTGATGCAAAACCCACCTGTATTAGTGACCAGATTTATAAAGCACTCTCTGACTGAAAACAGTGCACATCTTTTCTCCCTGAAAAGCAAATTCTTTCTCTTTTTCCCAATCAAAAATGGCACGAGCACAGAATAACTGGTACCAAACAGCACTATAACAGCAAGATGCAGATATTGTTAGACAGCAAAAGTACTTAGAGCAGAATTTCCATAGAAAAGCAATATTAACAAGGAGGCCCATGATGATGTTTATCAGTCACGTGTTGCAGAACTTGGTGTGTGATCCTGGAAGCTGTGAGGATGCTTTTGTGCAGAATTGAACTCCGTTAAATTTTAACAGTGCAAACAGCAATAAAAAAATTCTGCCTTTCCATCTTTTTGGCCAGGGCTCCCTGGAAAGCCTGGTGCACTGGCAGCAATATGACATGTTCAATAAAGTAATTGAATCCTCCACATATTTGTATAATGTGCTAAGTCTTTACATATAAGTCAATTTTTTATATACTTTGTTCTGGTACTAAAAAAAAAATAACACCTTCTTTCCTGTTCTCTGTCTTGTACAGTGACACCTTTTTACTTGAAAAAAAAAAAAAAAAAAAAAGAAAAAAGAAAAAAGAGAAGAAAAGGAAGCCCAAATAGAATATTATTCATTTATTATTCATTTGTTTCTTAAATCCCTTTCCTTTTTGGGAGAGAAGACATTACCCTGTCCAGCTCTGTCTATGGGCTAATTTGAAGCCACATCTCATTAAAATTTTATCTTTTATTTTATTAAATTTACATATGAGATATATGAATTCTAGATTATTAAATCATCCTGGAAATTGTTGCAACTGTTCTAAATTTTAAATTTTATTTTAATTGTATGGTACTTTACACACTGTGAAGAAGTTTTTTTACAAAAGTCACAAGGTAAAGATGCTAGAACAGTTTTAAGAGCCTCTTCCAAACGTTGCTACACACATGCAACAAGTATTCCTGTACAGCTTTGATTACCAAAATATAGATTGTATGAAGATGTTGGGTGTATGCATGTTGGTATACTCACATATTTGAAGAGAGTAGAGTTTTCATTATAGAATGAAACCTGAATGTCCTGAGATGGAATGCACCCACAAGGGTCATCAAGTCCAGCTCTTGTCCCTGCACAGAACAACCCCAACATTCACACCATCTGTCTAAGGGAGTTGTTCAAATGCTTCTGGAATATTGCCAGGCTTGGTGCCCTGACTGCTTCCCTGAAGAGCTGCTCCAGTGCTTCACCACCCTCTAGGGGAAGAACCTAACCCTCCCCTGGCACATTTTCCTGCTATTCCCTCAGGCCCTATGACTGGTCTCCACTGACAGAAGAGATCAGCACCTACTCCTCCTACTTCCATTTTGAGGAAGCAGTAGAGTGTGATGAAGTCTCCAACAAGGTCACTTTGAAATTCCCAAGATTCCCATTCCCAGCTACACACACCTCTTGCTGTACCTTCAAATATTTGGAGGAATGTCATATTTTCCATTGGACAAAATAATAAGCACTGACTATTAATAAGCTCTTGAATACTTCAGCACTTCTAAAACATGAGGTCCACAGCTTATAGGATCGGAGCTACTGTTTGCAATTTGCTGTCAGATATAAAGGGATTGTTCTAATATGTTTGGTATTACAGTCAGATAATCCTTTTCAGACTTCTCTGAATATGTCACAAGCTATTGAAAGAAAACTATTATATGTTGTTTTATAAGGAATGCAATAATAAATTCCTGTTGGTAATTGTTTCTTTAAGTGCCCTGGCAGGGTGGAATTGGGGAGGTCACAAAAGTGGTAAATGACTTTGTTGTGTTATGTTAATGAAGTAACTTGGGGATGGGGGCAGGAGTTTGCAAGCTAGATGTGGGTTGGGTGGTTACCAAAAAGGCTGGTTGCAAGGGCAGAAGTGACCAATCAATGTTTACATCATGTTTTGGCCTGCTTGGTCTGTATAAACAGTGAGTTAACCCATATCAAAGAACTTCATCTGAAATCATATTGATTTGTTGAAAGGTTCACTTGCCCCCGCCGCATTAAATTCCCATATAAGTCTTCTCTCAAACCCAATTTAGCCTGCAAATAACAGCTTGAGGAACGCTTTCTGGAATCTAACTTATTATGACTTGGACCCAATTTTCAAAGGAGAAAGATTTGAAACAGTATCTCAGTGTTAAACCTTTAGGCTGGGATTCAGAATATGTTTACTCTTTTTAGTATGTATAGGATATTTTTAGCTTAGTGCATTAATAGCACACTACAATGAAAGAGGATTATGAGTTTTCTGCTGACAAATCTTGGATATTTTGCTGAAATAGGATATAGGATGTAGCATATAGGATGTTGCTGAAATAGGATATAAGATGTAATAGTATATAGGAAATAGGATATAGGATGACACAGGATGTTTGGAAAAGAGCATTTTGATTTTCTAATTCTACTGTTTGTAGAGAAACATGAGGTTCATTTTATTTTATTTAGCGTAATAGTAATATTAACAATGACAATCAAATAAGTTTAGGAGCCCAAAATCTTCCTAAAGTCACCAAATAAACCTTGCTTTTTGTGAAACATCCTCACATGCAATAACGTCAGCAGTGTTAACAAAAACACAAACCTGAAGTTTTAGAAAAAAAAAAAGCAAGAAAAGAGTAGGTTTTATGCTACTTCATAAACATCTCTGGATGATGCCCAGCTGACAAGCTGGAGGGCAAGACTTGAGATGCTTTGGTAGAGATATTGTATTAATTTGCAAGTCACACTATTGCATTGTACACCTATTACAGAGTACCAGAAATTTCATTTCAGAGAGATTTGTGGGTTTTTTTTTAAATATCCCCTTTACCTGAAACAAAATAACATCAAAAAGCAAGGGAGAAGTTTTGCAATATTAAATTCTAAGGGGAAAAATGTATTTTGAGGAAATTAAAGTTTAATTTCAGGCCAGGTAGCTCCCACCACACTAGGAAATTTTTAAACATTA